>NW_004624787.1:3094641-3145328 GCF_000247695.1 Heterocephalus glaber | reverse complement strand
TGTACCAATAAAAGAATTTAATAAAATAAATAAATAAATAAAAGAAACACACCATAATATTAGAAGTACCAGTGGTATATTAATATTAGAAGTTATATGAATTTTCATATGACATGTTTATGACTACTTGAAGGATAATAGCTTTTAAATCTACCTCTAGATTTTATTTAATGAATTAATGAAGGACCTACAATATCACATATTTTGTGTTTTAATAATTGTCTTTCAATATAAATACCTTTCTTTGTGACCTTAAGTATTTTACTTTGTTTTTAAAACATTATCTCAAAAAAGATCCCTAGACTTCACCAGCTTATCAAAAAAACTCATGGCATAAGAAGCATAAAAATCTTGGTGAGACCAGACAACTTCATAAGCAAATGGGAATGCAAAGAGGAAGATTGTTCCAGGCAGAGGCAGTATTCTACTAAAAATTTTAAAAATGACCAACAGAGGAGAGTATTATACAACTGATAAACACAGAACAATGTTCTAAATTCTCTAAGTTTTGTCTGGGCAAGATACTTATAATGCTGGTCAGTAAGAGGTGAAACAGGCAAAGAGGACAGAGGCAATGTTTTGAATGGGCATTGTAAGCAACATCAAAATAATAATACATCACCAATCATTTATATGTAGAGGAGAGATATAACCATATTTCTATTTATGCATATTCTATGCTTATTTATCAATATGTTATAAATTGTGGAGGAGTGGCCTTAACTGTTGTTCACTTTTATTTGATGTCATGATATTTGTGAGAAGTTGAGAGTTAGGAAACTGTTAGACAAAGAGTGTTGTGGGACTTATGTTTATTACTATTATGATTTTAATAATTGTAAAGAACATGTCTATAACTTGAGAGAAGATACCACCTGTTTTAGCTACTTTTCTCATTGCTGAGACAATATACTTCAACACTCAAAGTTAGAGGAAAGGTTTATTTGGCTCACAGTTTGTAGAGGTTTCAGTCTATAATTGGCTGGCTCTAAGGCAGGGTGGCATGGCAGAGGAAAAATAGTTCATGGCATGGCAGGACAGGTAAAATGCAGAAAGCAGCAGCAGCAAGCCTACCTTCTTTCTGTCCATTTATATTCCATTCAGGCAGCCAACCTACTGATTGTTGCCCCCACACTCAAGGTGGGGCTTCCATTATCCACACCCTTAATCCCAGTATCACACCCTTAATCCCCAATTACACAACCTAGAATCAGCCAGCTCCAAAAAGCCCCACCTATGAGCACATGAAGCTTTGGGGAGATATCTAGTTGCACACCACAACACAACAGTAAGAAATGGAAAATGGATTGGAGAAATGGAATAATCACTGAGTATAAGAGAAGTTAAGGTCAAGAACCTAGATGGAGAAAGTAGAAGTCTTTTGACCACTTTAAGTCTTACCTGAGCTACTTATGATCGTGGCCCTTCACTTTGGACAGTTTAATTCAGATGCACTGATGGTTAATCTTGAGGACTTGGTAAATCAAATTAGTGTGATTTAATGGAAGACAATTGAGGGTGTGTTTTATATAATAAAAATAAGGATATTGGGTTTCATTCCTCTTTTTCCCCTTTCAACTTGTTGTTACTGCCTTTCTAAAGTTTATAAAATAATTTATATAAAACTTTTTCCATATAAACATATACTGATTGATTTTTGAGCAGAAGTCTAACAGTCTTTTTAAAAACTGTATAAGCGATGATGGATAGTTTAAGGCAAGAGCACTCACTCATAATATGAATTCTGTGGGTATGCTATACGTTTCATGAATTTATGCACAATTTTACATATGAATTTTTAAATATGCTTATAATTTATTGGATTTTTTTAAATGTATGTGACCTCTAAAATGATAAGAACCACTGTAGTCTAAAATGAATTATTGGCATGTGGTCCACCCATACCCTTTAAATATGAATAGGCTTTCCATTTTCTCCACAGTTGAGCAGAAAGCAAGACTCTCTTAAGTCATCAAAAACTCACATTCCTCAAAATGGTATGATCTTCTCTCTTCAGATATCTATACAGGAAATATCTATTCCTAAATTATGAGGTCATAACCCAAATTTCAGGAGTCCAAACCTGGAGAGAAATAAATAAAATGTACTATTGAACAATATTTCTGTCCATGTGGAACACTTTCTTTGATCTTCATGTCTTATTTTCTATACTGCTTCTCCTTTACTTCTAATGTAACATTTTGGTATACTTTGTTTCATCACTAAGAATTTTGATTATGGGTAGGGAAAAATGTGTGGAATCATTTAAAATTACCAATATGGAACTGAATTGCCTATCTACTTGCTGCAATTTTTCTTCTACACTACACAGTTACATTTACTTAGGTCTCACACACAATCCCATATACATCTCAACTTAATGATCCATATTTGAATGAGGAGGAAATTATTTTTCTAATATAATTTTATAATTTACTGGGATATGTGATAGGCTGATGACTCTACAAAACCATTTGACCCTCCTTCATCTCGGTAAGTTTTCACTGAAAACTTGAAACAGGATCTGGCAAACCAGTTTCTAATCCATGACCTCCACATAGTACAGTGGAATTTCCTAACCTGAATTGCTGTCAGTCTATTTCTAAGCCCTGAGTGTTAGCCTGAATTCCCCTCATTGGTATGTCTTCGGTGTTTCTGCTTCCCAAAACATTATATTCTCATGAAGCTATGTATTATTTTATATTATTTATTTACTTTTAAATTCTTTGTAGTCATGAGCATAAAATGGCATGAATGCAGCAAAGAAAGCATCAAATATTAAACCTGGACAATATTGGGTATGTCCAGTGATATGCTGGGAATGATTAATAATTGGTTACAAAGTCTGCTTTGTGCCATACCATGCATGTCTGATTTCAAGCTAATACCTGGCATGATTGAACATGGAATTGGGAAGAGATGTACACAATCCATTTTACTGGGCTGTTAGAAGACAGCTACAGTGCATCTCTGGTTATATAGATTAGGCAAAGTAGAACAGACCAATAATACAACTGTAAAATTTTCCAATTTATCTTTACAGCCTCCCTGTCACCTGCTCTTCAATATTCCTTTCCAAAGTAACGGAAATTCATGCCCTTTCTTGAAGACATACACGCACATCTATACATATGTAATAGTTAACTGACTGTGTCAACTTGAGTAAGAAACGCCAAACTAAATTGACTCAACATAGTTCTGGGTGTGGAAGACCCACCCTAGGGAGGACTGTCACCAGAAGGGTATAAAAGAGAAACTAAGAAGAAAGGCTGCTGCTTCTGTTTCTTCAGAGGAGCTCCAGTATTCACCTCCACCTTGGACCTCCCCTCATCTTCAGCCTCCAGCACAGACCCCTTGGCCCCCTGATACAGACTCACACGGGATGCTACACTGAGCTTCAGGCCTTCAACTGAATCCTCCGGATCTCCAGTGCACAGACAGAACTTTTGCACTCTTCCATCCCTGACTCTGGGGGCAGCCATTGTAAACCAATCTTGTAAATTCATATAATTTGTGTGTCTTGCATTAAATCTGTTTCTTCAATGAGCATTGGCTGATCAAACATATCTATGACGTATTTGTAATACTACATGGTAATAAAATACATTCTTGATTTTAGACTATTAATTTTATCAAAGTTTACATTATAGTAAGTTTCTATGTCCATGATTTGAAAACTATTTTATGCAAAAGTGCAAAATATTCTGTTACATTAAATAATTAAACTTTACATTATCACAGGGATTATCTCTATAGAGGAAACTTCTCAAATGTTTTCCTGAGATAGTGATAGAAAAATTCAACAAAACAAAACATCTTCTGTATTGCACATAGTGTGTACTAATATCTAGCCCCCAAGGGAAAAGAACATATTTAATCTAAACTATCATAAGAAGAAATGAAAACATTAGAATTATGAATGAATTGAGAGCAGAAACAATAGGCATATTGATTAAGCTTCAATGAAAAGGAAAGTAAAAGGTCTTTTTACTTCATGGATGTTAACTATTTTTATCTGATTTTAAGATAATATATAAAGGGAAATATGGGATAGGTGTAAACTTGAAGATTCAATATTATATGTTGAAAGTATTAATGTAGGTATAAGAATTTTTCATATTTTTGTTTCATTTCAGAATTAAATTAATGAAATTAATATTTCTGAAGCAAAAATTATTTCTGATGCAGCAACAAAGATGTATGAACATGATAGTAAATTTTGTATTTTAGGAAAAGTTTTATCATGGACAAAATTCTAGAATAAATTTTTACAATGAATCATTTAAATTCTGATAAAAAGTAATGTATATATTTACAGGAATTTTATAAGGAAATGCCTTATTTATATAAATATAAAATAAAACATATCTTTATTCAGATACATTAATAGAATAACTGAAATAATTGATATGTTTATAGTAAATGTTAATCTTATAAAGCATACTTGAACTTTTAAATTCCCTATACTTTAATTTTCAACTGAGGGGATGAAGGCTTAGAAATTTTAAATTAGTACTCAAAGTTACACATTTCAGGATGACATAGTTGATATTAAAGCATCCTTCAATTTTCTGCTACATCATGTTATTTTCTACCAGAATTCTACTTTTTTTTTTTTGGTCCGTTCATGTTTTGTGTTTTTATTCTTTATTAGTACATGTTTGGTGCATAAAGTTTACATTCATCTTGGGAAGTAGGTACATGTACACAATACAGCTTGTTTCTCCTTATAATCTGCTTCCCCTTCCTACTCACCTCCTTCTTCTGTCTCTAAATCCCCTTTCCCCATTTTCATTATTGCTATTATCCCTAGCTCATGTTTATGACATATAATATTTACATTCACTGTGGTTATTAGGTTACAATACATAGCAAATCTTAATTCTTAGTTACTAACTCTTAAAACAACAATAGTTTCAAGTTCTTCACTTTTAATACAATGGAAAAACATTTAACAGCTAATAGTGTTTTGGCAATTTGTTTAAGTACCTGGCATATATACTCAAGAGAGTATTATACAAACTGTAATGTTCCAATGTATTTATTAAAACAATTTAAAATTTGTGGTATTTATATATTCTGGAGATAATAAGCATAAATATATGCTAGTTACTTTGTGAATATAAGAATTTGTCATGATATATTGCTGAAAACTTAATCAGGTGTGCTCTGTCCATGTAAAATATACTGAAAATATTTTTTCTTCTTGTGGATAATTTTTTCTTCTTGTGAAAATAATTTTTCTTTTTGTGTTTTTTTCTTTTTTTTATTCTTGTGGATAATATACTTTTTTCAGTGCTTCCAAAGATGACAACATACTATTAACAACTACATATCAACACACACATACACACACAAACACTTTTGTAGTGTTTTAACTGTGCTGTATTATGCTTTGCTAACACATTTTTGAGAATTAATGTACTTGTAGAAATACACATAAAATGAATATGAGTTTTTTCCTTAAAGAGAAAATTATTTCATTCATCTAGACATTTCAACTTTAGTAAGTTAAGGCTAAATTACATTTTTTGAAAAAGAAACAAGGCCGGGGATTTAGCTCCGTGGCGCCACCCTCCCTGGCAAGCACAAGGTCCTGAGTTCAATTCCTGGTACAGGAAATAAAAAAAATAGTCATAGTGACATTATCCATTATCCAAGAATTATGCTTATTTTTTAGCATTTACTCTGTGGGAAAACATAAATGAAGAGATTAACTGAATTTCTCAGGTAATTTTGATATTATTCTACTAAAAACAATAGTTGATCTCAATATTTAAGAAATATCACCAAAATTACCCCAAATTAATTGATTTCCATTAACTCATTCTTGAAGAGCAATGGGGAATGAATATTATGAACACAATTATGTGTCATATCACTTACTCTTCAATGAACGTGATGGCTTGTGTCTAGGTGTTCCACCAAAGCCTCACGTGGTCATATGTGAGCTTTTTCAGAGGTGGCTGGATCTAGAGTGTGATGCTGGGATCATGGGTGTGTGATTAGTAAATTAGACCACTGATTGGTTTGGCATAGTTCTGGGTAGGATTAAAGGAGTGCTACACCTGCCCTAGGGCAGGTAGCCTGAATAAAAAATATAAAACAGAAAGAGGGCTAATGTGGTGGCTTTTCACTTGTAGCTTGCTTGCTTACTGTCTTCTGCCTTCCCTGCTTTGCCATGAAATGTTTCTCTTCTGTGATGTCCCTCCACTGTGCCACCCTGCCTTGAAGCCAGACAATTATAAACTGAAACCTCTACAAACTGTGAGCCAAATAAACCTTTCCTCCTTTAAATTTGGGTGTTGGGTATTTTGTCTCAGCAATAAGAAAAGACAATGAGGCATATTCTGTATATTAGGTCTGGAAATATAAACTATTTCTCAGTTATAAGGCATCTAAATTTTAAATTGACTTGGTAACAAAAAAGGAATAAATTGTTACAGTCATATAATAATGTAGACAATGAGTCTTTTCCAAACACTTTTAGTCAATACAGTTTCAGTTGTTCTTGCAAGTTTTTGTTTTATTTTGTTTTTGCCAGAGAGGAGATAGTTAATTTTAGGGTTTCTATTTCCCTATTGAGGTGGAAAAGTCTTCGCTCTTAAACTGGCATTTAAGGATCTCAATTTCACCATTTTAGTTTTATCTACTTAAAAATCTCCAGACCAATCATCCATTGTCTCATGAACGTATCCTGGGCTCTCTCACACCACCCCAGTACTCAGGCTATTCTCCTGCTTCATTTATATTCATCTATTTGTAGCAATTCCAACCCTTTGTCAATGTTCAATTGAAAACCTGACACTTTTCTGAGGTTTTTTGTTTTTCTCATTGTCAAAGTACATGCTTTTTCCTCCCTTGCCCAAATCCAGTAATTATTAATATCCGTACTTACTGTCAATTACTTTCAATTATGTTCTTTTTGATATTTACTTCTTGTCTTTATGCCTAGATGATAAACTTCTTAAGAGAAATAGTCAAACTACTCTAAAATCCCTATAGTAGACATTTTATATTGATTTACCCATTAAAGAAATTCAAGTCATATTTTGCTTGATTAGGAATTTTAGCTGTTGATATATTTATCTGTAGAATTTACTTCTCCATACTCTGAAAACAATGTAATAAATTTCCTTTTATTTTTATGCCCAATTTTGGAACATGATTAAGAAAATTGATCCAGAAGAGTTTATATTCATTATTGAAAATAGATGTGTTTACACTAAAACAAAGCAACAGAAATATGTTAGCTTGAAGTTCCCTCATATTTAATGAGCAATTGTATGCATCATAAGCCCATAAGTCCATGGTTTTATTTAGTATTCATAATACATTCCTATTGTGCTGAGCCTTATGCATATTAAATAACTTGTGCAAGAAAATAGAGCTAATAAATGATGTATAAGGGCATTAAGCAAACACTCTATTCTTCACAAACACACAACCACGCACTAACACATTCAGAATGAAGATACATTAAAGCAGTTGGCATCAAAGTCTATGAATTTATGGATGTGGAATTAAGATCAAGTCAAATGTCCTATCAAGTTAAATGTCTTAAATACAGGTACTAAATGAAGAATGAAAGTGAAATCAGGAAGCTAGCACCACTGAGCTTAGAACATTTTAGTAGGTAGAGATGAGTATTTGAGTTAGTATCTAGGGCAACTTAGGGTTGCTATTGATAACTTAAATTTTATAACTATATTTTAAAAATTCTTCAGTGTATAGTGACAAAACCAACTCTGCATATGTGGGCAAATATATTAAAACAAGCTATAAACATTTTTAAAATTGAGAAAATAATCAACATAGGATAAATTTCGAATTTGTAAATTTACATTATGTAGCGTAAGTATATATATAAAATATATAACACACATAATACATATATATTTTTTTTTCTGTCATCATTGCATTGTTCTGGTACCTTCCCTTGAAGCTCTGACAGGGAGTATGTCTTCCTTTTTCTCATTAACTCAAATGTTCTTCTTTTTCCCTGAATGCTTGTGTTAGAAACTCATTTGGTTTTTTTCAGGTATTCATAAAGGAATTCTAGTTACTTCCTACACATACCTGTTCTGATATAGCCAAAAACCATTTGGTGACATTATCAACTCATTAAAGTGAGACATGTGACAGAAAGAGCACATGGCACATGAAATAAATATAAAAGTGTCAACCACTTAAATGGGAAAAAAAAATCCATCTGGCTGGTTTCACATTGAAAAATGAGTTGTATATTAAATCCCTTCCTTAATAGATGACGGCCAATTAATCTCAAAATAGAAGTACATAGTATTCAATTTAATTGAAATCAATACTCATTGAGAGCCTACTACATATAATGCATATGTTAGATTTGAGAAAAATTATATAAAAGAATAAAAGTCACTGCACTTAAGCATGCTTATCTTCCAAAGGGAATGGGGTAGCAAGAATGGAATTAATTAAAAATCTGGCCAAAGAAATTCAAGATAAAATTAATAACTTCTGAATTATGGAATAAGAGTCAATCATATTTAATTGAGAAGGAATCAAAAATGTTTTCAGAAGAGAAGCTATTTGTTCTTTGGAGAAATAGGCTAAAGTATTTAATGTATTATCTAATGTCATTATTTGCCCGAAATATATTGTTTCACATAGTGTGGAAAATGAATACATTACATATAATGTAAAATTTGCTATAATTATAAAATGTTGACGTAAAATAGAAAGGCAAATTTATTAAATGCTGGAAGGCAGATATCAAAAAATTAGTGGAAGTCTATTTCAAAGTTTAATAATCTCTGTAACAAACTAAAAATAGCATGTAATACCATTATTTTAGACAAATGCAATTATTTAATATCACTACCCCATTGTTCTTGATTAAATCCTTGTAAAACAGAAAGCATATTATTTTTTCTGATAACGCACACTTGATAGATATTTGCTAAAGTATGAATATTTAAGAAAGTTGACTTACCCCAGAATATTGCAAATATTAAGAAATTCATTTGACCAATATGTACCATATCATATCAATCCTCATTTGCAACACATTCCTTACCTCTCTGCACCAAAGTATTTTGAGATAATTGAGGTACTCATCTAAACTGGATATTACAGGATTACCTCGCTGAAAGATATATCATGTAGCTTACTGGAAATTTTCTAATACTGTTCTAACACAACTGGCCAAAAATTTAATTGATGATGCTAGCTAAATGGAATTTTCAAAAATAAATTAAACTCATTCCTCCTCAAAAATGTATTAACAGGGTATGGTACAAATAATTATTCTTTTGAAGCAGGTGGTGCATTTTAGAAATAATTGTTGAAGAGTAGATAACTATATTTAAACACATTCTACCACCTACCATCATGTTTCACTTGACAACCTGTTCTCCACAATTCTATCATTCGCATTTCTTGTGAGTGGAAACCTTTCTTAATGTGTTTTAGGGCACTGAAAGACTTTGTTGTTATCACAAGCACATCTCAAATTTACAAGTGTTAATGCTGCCTTTTCAAAGCAGAAACAAATTCCCCATAATTCCTAGCCATTTGAAGAGAGATTCCACAGGAGAAAAAGCACAAAAATTAGGATGTTATATAATGAACCATAACATATATACTATTCATTCTAAATACCATATATTTAGTAGTACGAAACTTTTCAACACTAATTAAATTGCTTAAGCAATTTGCTTTGGTATTCTGCAGGACAGAATATAATATTTTATAAATATTTTGAATTTTTTTCTTGCTTTAAAGTAGCAAATAAAATGATAGATGTTGTGCTTAATTTATACTTATAATAATCATTTATTTTTGAGCGAGGAAAAAAAAACTAAGGAAAGATTGTTTTCCAAATAACTTCCTACAATCTATTATCAGGATTATGTTTAGCATCATCTGGCCACTCATGTAATAATCTTAATTTATTGCTGTTTTCCAAAGAAAAGTTAATGCCAGAGTAACTGCACTAGAAATGGGGAGGGGTATATTTTGCTGTGATAACATTTCTGTGCCACCAACCACAGATCCACTGTCCTGTAGAAAACACAAGTGATCGGTCCACGGTCACTTTAAACTAGAGCAAACCAAGTTTAACTGATTTGATTGATTTCAAACCAAGTCAGAAATAGTGTGTTTAACAGTAAAAGAGAGAAGTCTACTTAAATATTTTGGCTATCTTAATTTACCAGAATTATTTCAAGTATAAAAAAATGTGGTATTTAGGGGTGGGGATTTATAGCTCAGTGGTGCCGCTGCCTGCCTCACAAGTGCAAGGTCCCAAGTTCGATCCCCAGTACCAAAAAAAATTTTTAAAAAGGTGGTATTTAGAAATCTTCTTAGAAAAAAACACCTACTTCCTTTAATATTATCAAAACTACTTTGAGCCATGACACAGATATATCCCAATAGATATGACACTGCAAGTGACAGAATTGCTGAACTGATGTGGAGGTAGTATTATGTTCCCTTAATGTTCCTTCTCACTATGACTAGACTTACTAAAAGTGATACTTTTAAGGATGAGATTGAACATTAATAGGAAAGTGTGAGTAAGCTCTTTAAGTACACACAATAAAATAGGCACATTTGGTGGCCTAACTCAGACTAATACTGCAGTATGTTTCTATCTGTATATACAATATGAGTAAATAGTGGAAATGTTAATATATAAAAGCTTCCCTGACCAGCATGTATTAGCTACAAGTAGCTACTGAGCACTTGACATGTGGCCAGTCTGAATTCAGATGAGCTGTAAATGTATAAAGATACACACTGGATTTATAAATGTATTTTTTTTTAAATGCAGCCAGGCACAGTAGTAGAGGCCTGTAATCCCAGCATTCTGGGAGGCTGAAGCAGAAGAAGGACCATAAATTTGAATTCCACCAGGGCAATTTAGCAAAATTCCAAAAAAAAAAAAAAAAGTAAGAAAGAAAGAAAGAAGGCCTGGAAAAGTAACTAAGAGTGAAGGCCCCAGATTCAATCTACAATACTGCCCACCAAAAAATTACCTCTTTAGAGACTATGTAAAGGTGCAAATTTCCAATGATGAATGTCATTGTATTGTATACCTAAAATGTATCAATGATTAGAATGAATAATTGATAATGTAAAATAGGAAGAAAAGGTCCAAAGGGGTAGGGGTAATGGGAGGGGCAGGGGAAAGGAAAGAAGGGAAAGGAAAAATGCTGAGAAATAGAAAAAATGGAAATAAAGTCTTTGTAAATAGGGAAGGGTGGAGGGCATGAAGGGAGGGCTAGGAATGGGGAAAAAATAAGAACCAAGATGCATTATGTAAAGGTACAATTCCCAATGAGAAATGTAATTGTGTTGTATACCTACAATGTACCAATAAAATAATTTAATTAAAAAATACCTCTTTAATATTTATGTTGACATAATAGTCTAGATATAATGTTAAATAAAATATAAAAATAATTTCACCAGGTTTTTGTTTTGTTTTATATTTTTTCTGGTACTAGGGAATGAATCCAAGGCCTTTGCACTGAGCTGCATCCCTAGCCCATTTTTTAGACTTTATTTTGAGACAATGTCCTACTAAGAAACTAAATTTAATTTTCCAAGGCTGGGTTTAAACTTGGAATCTTGCCTCAGGCCTTCTAGAGTGCTAGGATTACAGGCATGCACTACCTCCCACCATAGGGATGAATAATTATTTGTTGTAGCTGGATATCTTGTGCATTGTATGTTTAGAAGCACCTCTAGCCTCTACCTGTCAGGATTACCCCATCAAAAAAAAAATTATGACAAACAAAATTGCCTCTCGACATTGGGTGAAATTGTTCCAGTTTGGGAATCTTCAATCCACAGTATCCAAAAGAGTCCCTTCTTAACATTTCAAGACAATTTTATAATGCTAGAATTGAGAAAGATTAAACATAGATACTTGAAATTCAAAAGCATTCCATTTGCTCTCAATATAATTACAATAATTATTTCTAATGTCACCTATTAGAAATATAATGTCATTGTGTTACAAAGGGAGAGCTGCATATAGAAATAAAACTGAGAAAATGTTCACAAAAATGTGAACTTAAACACATAGTTCCTTGAAGTAAATATGAAGATTGAAATTTAAGTTTTAATAAGCAATATTTTTTTAAAATGTCATCTTTTCCATAGTATCATTTTTGTAATGACAAATCTACCTTCTAAATGATGCCAGTTTAAATTTATATAAACAATAGATTAAAGTGAATGGACTTTTCCATAAATTCCTTGATTATGACTTTTGATGGTTTTTAAGTTTTCCAATATAAATTTTAATTACATATTTGACTTTATCATTGGTGTTTTACCAAATAAAGAGAATAGTGAAACTGCATATGTTGAATAAAGCTCAGTCTATTTGTTTTACTAGCTGTGTATGTAGCAACATGATAACCAACTTAAGTTCTTAAGCATGTAACAAATACCTGATTTTATTGTTAACCAAAGAAATGTCCAGTGTGTTTAGTCTAAGCCAATAGTCTACAGAGAATTTTATCACAGTTCTGCTACAGATTCTTTCAAATACTATTTATTGTGAGAAACCGAACAAATCAATAACCAACTAAATTAGAGCTTATATATAATATTAATGATTGTGCTAATACTCAATGCTATTTTCAACTGTGAAAAAGTGGTAGGAAATCTCATGCCTCATTTGTGTTCCATTTGAAGCAAAGGCAATAATCAAATCTTTTTAGCAAGAAAGTAAATGAAATTTGCATAATGAAATATGATCATTTTGTATATTTCTCATTTTTATTTTAAATTAAGGAAATGTGCATTTGAATTCACAATAACTGTTCCCAAGGCACAGTAAGTTAATAATGTCAGTTTTTCACTGAAGTTTCATTAGAAAATTTGGGGAAGAGAAGAAAAAAACTGTTCAGACGATGTAGAATAGCTTAAAGCACATCTAAACATTGTTCGTAGTGAGCATAAATAGCATAATTTTCATTGAGACAACAAAGAACAGAATGTAATAGGACAATTTACATTAGCATGCTTATTATCAAATATATCCTTTCTAAGGATTTTAAAAAACCAGCTCTATCTCTTTTCCTACTACTGTCATTGTTCTGCACCCCAAGGATCATTATTAACATGTGGCCCACTGATAGAAAAGCTAGTATTTTTGAGTCAATGAATAGCTAGCTCCAGGGTAGCACTGCATCTTTGTGAGCCAAGCTGTGATGAGTATGTGCAAATAAAATATTCTGCTTTTAAGGCTGTTTTCCATTTCATGAGATTATCCATTTTTCATACATATAATCCAATTTAAAATAAATATTTAATACTTTGGGGTGGATGACGGGATTATTTCATTAGTACATACAGTCATATCAGTGCTCTGACTAGTTTTTCTAAAGCGTTACTACTTACTGTCCTCAATTCTATGCTTTTTTTGTTACAATTCCAACTAGTTCAGCTCATCCTTTTGCTTAGTTATCATGAACATAGATGTGTACTTCCAAGGGCCTATGGCACTGTGTACTGGTGTACCTCTTTTATGCATATTGATGGAAAATTTTGCAGTTGTGAGCCAAGAGCTTTGAAAACTGTATTAATCCTACCAGAAGCCACACTGGCAAAGTACTTGTATTTGAGAGAATACCTTTCTGAGAAAAGTCCTTAAATAATAAAATTCTTCAACCAGGCTTGGTGGCACATGCCTATAATCAGAGTACCTTAGAGGCTGAGGCAGGTAGATCTTGAATTTAAGGCCAGACTGGACTAAATAGCAACTTTAAGGTAACCCTGGACTACATAGTGAGACCCTGTCTTGGAAAGAAGGAAGGGAGAGAGGAAAGGAGGGAGAGAAGGAGGGAGGGAGGAAATTCCTAAAGTAATGAGCAACTCCTGATGGGTAGATAGGCATGGCTTTCCTTTCTACTCCAACTCCTTCTTTTCCTTATCTGTTTGTCTGTCTCTGTTCTCTCTCTCTCCCTCTCTCTCTCTCTCTCTCTCTGTGTGTGTGTGTGTGTGTGTGTGTGTGTGTGTGTTTGTCCCTGTCTCTTTACTCTCCCTTCCTCTCTCTCAGAAAATAGCACACTGAATTCCTAAGCAAACTTGACCCTAGGCAGAATTTTAAAGTGAAGATTATGTATGTTATTTTTACCAAGTTATTCAGTTTCTCTGTGCTCTTTGTCCATCCTAATACCCAGGTCCATGATAGTTCCTGGACTTAATCTTGCCCTTTCACCAATCATTATTGAAATTACTGCTATAACAACTACCCATTCCTCAGCACCACTCTAGTTGATGACATTAACTCATATAACAATACTAGGAAGTCATCCTTTCTATTATTGCAAATTTTTTAGATGAAATGTTAAAGACATGAATACATTTCTAAAACAAAATTAAATGAAAAATTATTGCAAACTGGAATAGAAATGTTGGGACAAATTTCTTGTCAAATTGTTCATATATGTGCACTCTCCTTGATTCCACCATGAAACAATGCAGGAAGGTTATCTATTCAGAACTTAATCCTGACAGTAGCTAGTGTACAGGCAATTGTGAAAATGATGTTCTCACCTACTGACATACATAAAACATCACTACAGAGACAAAGACATTTTAGCAGAATGGTGGTATATAGACATTTTTACTGAGAAGAGGACAAACTTTAATATAAAAATTAAATATCCTGGTAAATTATTTAAGATATTTTGTGAGAAAGATATTCTAACTTTAAAATAAAAGTAATCTGAATGGTTTCATAATCTTCCATGTCCTTCCTAAGTCTTTAATATGTGGCAAATAGCACAATAATCCAAGGCAAATAGACTCTTTTGGAAAAGTTCTTAATGAGCCTGCTTCTCTACCTGCAGGAATCTTTTTTAAGTAATTCTCAATTTTATTGTATTGTAGATCCAGGTGTCTGAAGAAATAACCAAAACAATGTGGTACCTGAGAGAAAATGTGTTTTATAACTCAAAAAAGAAATCTCAAATGACTTATGGATAATGGCAGAATCCACATTCTGCAATTAACAATAAGCTATCCTACCACGTAGTTCTATACACATGTATACAACAGACATTCCAAGTAAAATATCAATGAAACATTTAAATATATGTAAAATTATTTTCCTATAAGGTTAAAATATGCATTTAGTCACTAAATACATTTGCATTAATAACTTATTTTTTCAGAGATTTTAATAATTTATATCTTCTCCCAGAACTATAAATAGGAATATTTTTCTGTAAAGGGCCAGCGAAGAAATATTTCAGGTTTTATAGGACATATGATTTCTAGTGTAACTAGCCAACTCTGCCATTTTATTGTGTGACCAATCACAGATAATACCTGAATGAAAGGAGAAGCTATGTTCCAGTAAAATTTTATTTAAAAACAGTCAGTGCACTGGATTTGACCCACAGACTGTAGTTTACTGAGATCTTTCGTAGACTATATTTCCACATAAAATTTCTTTGTTCTTGAGTACAGATTCATTTCTTTTGCAACTATAGGTGCAGAAATATTGGGGAATGCTACAGTGACATTCTTATTTTAACCCCTAAAACCTTTTCAGTATAAGAAGTAGAGACCTTCCCCCAGTAATAAGCAAGATAAATGATTATGTATAGGATCTGTTCACAACTTTTTATTTTTCCAGTTTCAGTTCCTATAGTTATTTTCCCATTTTGTTTCCCTTGTAACTTTTCACTGAAAAGACTATTATCTGTTTTGATGATCTTTCTAGTAATTTCAGGGAAGTTTCAGTGTCTACACTTAATAAAAAATTGCACAAAGCAGGCATGGTGGTGCATGCCTCTAATCACAACTGAGACAAAAGGATCATAAGCTCAAGCCCAGCCTGGGTAACTTAGCAACTAGCAAGACCCTTTCTCAAAACAAACAAAAAATTTTAAGGCACTGAGGATGTAACTGTGTGTATGCTTAGTACAACAAAAAATAACATTGGATAGATAATGGTTATATTAAATAGCCACTAGCCACATTTTATACAAACACTTGAATGATCCAACATGATTTATGTGAATATGCATATCTGGTTACCTGGGACAAGTTCCAATGTCTACCACCTCTGTCTAATAGACTTCTGTTTGTCACGAGTGTTCATCAGAGTGAAGTGTTATAGCACATCTCCATTCCACATTCAGAATATAGGAAAGCTTTATGCAGAATTCATTAATTCTTTCCTATGTCTTGCAAATTAATTCACTGGAAAAATGCTAGTGCATTTACAGGTACCTACATGTCTGTTCCATAAAAACAATCGAATAGTGTTCACTTCAACATGTTAGATGGGCAATTGTTTTAATATTTTCTTTTCCAATGCATATCATTAACATAATCTTAGCCCTCCCATATGCTTGTCTTCAAAATATTTACATGATTTATGGTGAATTTATATCAACAACTTGAATTATTTTTGAAGACTTGCTTACATTTCCCTAGGTACCAAATTCCACAATCAATGCTTCCAAAAACAGAGCTCATCAAAGTAGTACACACTGAAGCACTAATGGTATCTCATTAATTTTTTTTTTCATTTCAAACAAAAGTCAAAAATTTCAAAGCTAGAATCAAATTAAGTTTAGTCTAGCCAAACACTCTGGTTAAGTATCTTTGTGGAAATATTGCTTATTAAATAATTCTGCCATAAATTTTATATTTCTAGTGTTTGTATATAGTTTGTAAAGAATGCAATACACTGGGACATGAGCGCAATATAAAATAAAAAATAAAACGTGTGTATTATGATATACATTCAAAAAACTTATTGAGAAGACTACATGATCACTATTCTAAGGGACTGTAACAGCACTTCAACTGCTGGATAAAATATCAAATGTCTTTAAAAGTACAGATCATGTCTCTTGAAGGAAACAAAGTATACAGGAAATATGTGAGATAGAGTGCTTATTGGACCTAACTTTGAGGAACTATGTTGATACTTTGATATTGATCACTGTACTGCTAATCATTTAATCCTATGGGTAGAACATATATTTATCATGCAATTAGTTACCAATACTATGACTTTATAGTTTTCTACAATGTTCTCTACAAACTTTGTAGAGATTGCTAATATATCACCTAATATTATGTTATATGTACAGGCCCTTTTTGTAAATATTGTGTTCAAATAAATAAGCTTTTTCTTTGTTTCAGGGTTATATCATAATCATGGAAGCTTACCACAAGAAATATTGCATTAAGTATTATAGTTACTCACTTAAGGAGACTCAAAAATTGATGATGGAAGACTTTAACTAGATGATTCAGGAAAAAAAAATTAAGCTCAGGTAACACTTTTTTGTCCCTACACTAAAAAAATGACCCCTAACTTTTCTGCTATATTTCTAACGTGTAATTTTCTAGCTGTTTATTCTTTTAAAACAATAGGAATGGAATGTGTACTGATTGGTAATTAATACAAAAAATTTGAGTAGGGGGTATGGCATATGCCCACAAACCCAGCACTTTGGGGGCTGAGGAAGGATTATGAGTTCAAGGCCAATCTAGACTATATAATGAGATCCTGTCACAAAAAGACCAAAACGAGAAAAATGGGTGAGAACAGCAAAAAAAGCCTCTGTGGGACTGAAATCAAACATCTGGAAAATAACAACTTGGTAAAGAAACTTGGTGGGAATCATGAAGGAGCTGACAGGAAAACTAGAAACTACAGAGAAGCTGGAGAAATGGAGCACAATGCAGTGAAAAGGACAACTCATTCTGGAAAACTGACCTGGGCTCAGAGGGAGGGGGACGTATATTCGATGACATAGGGTAAGGCTAGAGAAGGTCAGCAGCCCCAGGGAGAAATCACAGACTAGGCCAGTAGGGCTAGACCCAAGAAAAGCCCTTGGCTATTGTAAACTACAAAAACAGTGGGAGGTTTTACTCTGAAAGTAACTCTGCATGGCTGGCTAGAGTTGGAGGAGAAATCCAGTGCAGGGCCCTCCATATATGAGAGGGTGTAATCTGGAGCCAAATTGGGAAGGGGTTAATTGTTTAAGACTGAGCTCCAGAATGACTACAAAACAACTATACTTTAGGGTGCCTGGTGTCACCCTATCACAGTGACCAGGCTGGAAATGGCCACAAGAGAAAGTTGCAGGGATTCCTAAAGAAGCTTAAGCTTAGGCCAGAAAAAACAAGAGGGCCTGCATTTCTGAGGTGAAAAGCCAGGCTAGTTGTTTCTGGCTTTTGGAGGGGGCTGGGTCTGCAAGTGCCAACGTTAAGTTCAGTGCTCTACTTGAGTCCCTGCCCTGCTAGCACATCCAGTGCAGAACACAGGGGTCTGCTTACTTTCTCCATCTACCAACATAAGCAGGGCCACACCTTGGTTCATGGTTTTCTCAGCCTTGGATATGTTGACAGAGATAACTCTTAACTTGGAAGGAGCACCTTAAAAACCTACAGGCCATAAAGCTAGGCAGAGTAAGCCGTGACTTGGGTTGCAGAGCACAAAATGAAAGCTAGGAGGGACTGAAATAAATACACCCTTAAAGCAGAATACATTGAGCCCCCACACCCAGTAGGAAAGGTGGGCAAGATCCTGCCTGAGTGTGGAAATAAAATAAGACTTAGCAGTGTCTCACTATCCTTAGCCCATACCAGGTAGACTTTAATGCTGCAGATCCTCATTAAAAAACACAAAGGAATTTTTTTTTCACTCAATTCTTTTTTTTCCCTCTTCATTGTTTTTTTTAGGGGCAGAGGGTGGTTTGAGGGTTTTTTCCCCTTGGTTTTTTTAAACTTTCTTTTTTCTTCTTTCTTTATTTTGCTCTCTTTTCTTTTTTCTTGTTTGTTATTTTCTATTACTTTTATTTAATTCTACTAATTTTCTTTTAATCTCTAATATGATCCTTTATCTCACTTTTCTCCTTAACATCTTCCTGTGTTTTTAAAATTTCTCTTCTTTCATTCTTCCATTCCTACCCTATCTTTATTATTATTACTATTAAGCATTATTAATCTTTAAATATTTAGTTAACTCTATATTATTACTGTTGAAATGTTTTCTACCAATAATGGTGGGAGAATTGTTGCATTTAGTAGGTATTTTGTGTCAATATTTGGTTTGTCTTTGTGTCTATATTAGAATTATAGATACATTTTCTATAGGTAAATGTGGAAAAATGGTAACTCCTATTGGTTCTTATGGTGTGTGAATATCCAGTTTATCTTCAATTTCATTATTCTTGCTGATTTTGTTGATCTTGCCAAAGTGATATAGTTGTTGCTATTAATTGGCTTTTATTGTATACAAATATCTGAATTGTCTTTGTATCATTGATAACACTGAAGTCCATTTCCAGAAAACTGGGTACTAGGCAAATTAAACTGCACTCTTCCCTCCCAAATTAAAGGAGGTCACGGGATCTTGGGGCAGATGGGCCAGGGATTTAGTTCAGTGCTTCTGAACTCGCCTGCCTCGCAAGCACAAGGTTCCGAGTTCGATGAAAAAAAAAAAATACCAAAGTGCCAAAAAAAAAATGTTCAGTGGATCTTGGGACAGAAACAGGGGCTTATAGTTATCCATGCCCAGAGTATATCACTGAAAAGTAGTAAGTAGCTAGAGTCCCCCATACTAGCACCAAAATCTTTCCACTCTAATTGAGCCATAAACCTCAGTATCCATGTACACATGTATACATGTGCACCAATAGAAACATGAGAAGGTGAGGCAACAAAAGGCCTCCAAAAACTCCCAACTCACACAAAGCTGATCCATGGGCCATCCATGGAGAGGAAATCAAAATCCAAGCAGTCTTTGTAAATTGGGAGGGGTGGAGGGGTTGAAGGGAGGACAGGAGGACAGAATGGGTAAAAAATAAGAACCAAGATATATCATGTACAGGTACAAATTTCCAATGATGAGTGTCATCATATTGCATACATAAAATGTACCAATAAACTTAATGAAAAAAATCCAAGCAACTGGGCCAGGGTTCAATCCAAGCTCAGTGGTTCCACCACCTGCCTTGGAAGCACAAGGTCTCGAGTTCGATCTCTGGTACCAAAAAAAAAAATCCAAGTAACTGAATTATACGAAATGATAAAGAGACAAAAAAACAGATCAATAGTGTTCTCAGAGAGCTCAAATATGATATAACTAAAATGATAATAGACTTAATAAAATGATCAAGGAGCTTACAGAAGACACTACTAAAAAGCTGGCTGATCTAAACAAAATGATAAAAAGCATGAATAACCTGTTTACCAAAGAATTAGAGTCCATGAAAAGGTACCATATATTAAATCCTGGAGATAAAAAAAAAAAATTTCTTTTGAAAGTATGGGACAGTAGAAGTGACTAATATGAGGGCAGAGTGTCAGACTAAAAGAAAGGGCTGATGCAGGTGACCATATAATCAGAAATACCTTAAACACAAAAAGAAAATATAGAAAATATATCCAAAAGCTGCTAGATAACATCAAGAATACTAATCAAAGATTAACTGGAATTAGTGAAAAATAAGAAGACAGCCTAAAAGCAGGCATAGAAAAATAATAACAGAAAAATTTCCACATATAAAGAATGAATTTAACAGAGAAGTGAGGCATATAGAATCCCAAATAACCATGTTCACAAAAGAACTACTCTATGAAATATTGTAGTCAAAATACCAGAAGTCCAACATAAAGACAGAGTCTTAAAAGCTGTTAGAGAAAATCAACAAATCACTTATAAAGGTTTTATGGTTTATATACAGATGTTCCCCCAAAGATGCATGAGATCAAAGGTGGGGCTTTGGGAACTGACATTAGAAATTCCATATGACCCAGCTATCCCCCTGCTATGTATCATCCCCAAAGAGCTTCAGTCATCATACTACAGAGATACTTGCATAACAGTGTTTGTAGCACCACAATTCATAATAGCTAAATCCTGTATACCCATTAACAGATGATTGGATAAAGAAAATATGATATCTATATACAATGGAATACTACTTGGCTATAAAGAATAATAAATTTGAGACATTTTTAGGAAAATGGATGCAACTGGAAAATATAATATTGAATAAATCAGACACACAAGCTTAAATACTTCATGGTATCTCATTTGAGTGAGGCAAAGCACAAAGAAAATGACAAAGGATGGATAGAAAGGGACAAAGGCACAGATTTCTTGCAATAGGGAAGTGGTCCAAGGCAAAAAAGGCAAGGGGTGAGGAGGAGGGAAAGGGAAAATAAGACAAATAAAGGTGTGCCATGTGCAGAAACCTAATGGCCTCATTAAGGTAAACACTGTATGCTATAATATGTGCTAAGACAAAAAATATCAACAAGTATGAAAAAAGGGATAGAGGATAGATGGATGGGGGAAGGAGAGGGAAAAGGGATTAAAAAAAAAAGAAACAAGTTGTAATATGTACATGTAACCACTCCCTAAAATGATTATAAACTGTATGAACTGTAAATATATACTAATAAAAAAGATTTAACAAGGTAGGGCTTTGGAAAGTTGATAAAGATTATGGGGTCTTATAGCTGACTTGCTGTTAGGAAGTAGGGTCTGGTAAGAAGTTGATAATGGAAGGTTTGGCTTGGAAGGGTTTGTCTTCCTTTTCAATTCCTCCCTTCACACTTTGCTTTCTGTCTGCCATAAGCAACTTTCCTTTGCCATGCACCATGGTCATGGTATCCTGCCTTGGAGCTGGCTGACTATACAAGAACTGACTTCTAAAATGTGAACAAAAATAAACTTTTCCTTTCTAAAGCTGGGGGTGTCAGATATTGTGTCCCAGGAATAAGGAAAATAAGCAAAACAAAAGGTAAAAAAAAAGCAGACTTTTCAACACAAACCTTAATGTCAGGAAAGCTTGGAATAAAGTGTTTCAAGCCCTAAATGATAACAATTTCCAACACAGACAGATGTATCCTGCAAAATTATCTTTTGAATTGATGGAGAAATAAAGTATTCCCATGGCAAGGAATACTTTAAGAAACTCATGACAACCAACCAGCAATCAAAAAAATTCTCAGGGATATCCTAGAAAGTCTAATGGAATCAATTCAATAGTCAGATAAGCAGAAGGGGAAAAAAAAAAAAAGGAATCACCAACTGGAAAATAATGCACTGACAGGAAAAAATCAGTACCTTTTAGTAATAGCTCTCAATGTGAATGATCTCAATGCTGCAATCAGAAGATATAGATTGGCAGATTGGATCAAACAACAAAACCCAGTGGTATATTGTATAAACAAAACACATTTAATCCAAAAAAAGTTTATAGACTAAAAATCAAAAGACTGAAAAAATATCCCATGCAATAGAAGCCCCAAAATAAGTAGAAGCAGCTATTCTATTTTCAGACAGTGAACTTCAAGCCAAAGCTGATCAGAAGAGGCAGAGAAGGTCACTATATATTGGGTAAGGGAACAAGTCAGCAGGAAGAGATAATAATTATAAATACATGTGCACCAGACACTAATGCAATCAACTTTACAAAACATACAATACTGGATATAAAAGATGAGATAAACATCAACAAAATTACAGTGGGGGACCTCAATACCCACCATCACAAGTAGACAGATCAACCAGGAAAAATATGAAAAAATAAACATCAGAGTTGAACCAAACCTTTCAACAAATGAATTTAATACATATCTATAAAATGTTCACCCAACAAAAGCAGAATATGTATTCTCAGAAGCTCATGTGTTGTAGTCAGGGTTTTGGCAAGGAATACATTAAATACAGGACACATAATTTATAGGATTATTTTATCATGATTACCCAAAAAGTCAAATGCAGAAGAGTGCAAGAGATTAACTGCAAACTAGAGGGTCCAAAAATCCAGCAGAGGGCCTGGATCCTACAATGTCCCACACAAGTCCAACTAAAGGCTTAAATTCCAAGGCAGTGTCCTCCATGAGTCCAGATGCTTGCAAATCACCGAGAAGCAGTTTAAATTCCATATTTCAACAGCTGTATGGAAAATACCTGTTCCTTTATGAACATATGATGCTTGTTCTTTTCGCTGACCTTTTCAGTCTGCTGTAGGGCTTACTGTTGCCCTGTCTAGCATGAAGTTTTAGGCAGATAGAATCCCATAATGTTTATGTTACCACATAAGCAATGGAAAGATCTTTGGCCACATTTAGTCCTAAGATTAGTCTAAGTTTTATAACTCAATATCCAGTTTTCATAATTATCAAATTTTATAACTTTACTCAACTCAGACCTATTTCTCTTACTCCTCTACTGCCTCATTTGGAGGTATTGTCTGGTCTTTCATCATCTTTACTCTAAATTCTCCTCCTTGCATCAGTTTCCTACCTCAAATGGATAGACTTAAAACCAAGAAAAAATTTATTTAGATGTAAGATGCATTTTATTAATGTTTCTCTACTTAGGAATGGCAAATTTGTAATGTCAATTCTTATTTCATGTAGTACCTTTCTGTACTTGTGAATATTGTTCAGAAATACTACAACTGGAGCCATTCGAGTTAAACATTTGACATTGAAAATGTCAGTACTCTGGCTGGCAGTTTAGAATGCTTTTTGCAGTTTTTTGTTTTGTTTTGTTGTTTTTCAGAATTCCACTTGTTTTAATTTTTGTGAGGCATCTTATTTTAGTGTATTAGTACATGTGTGTAGTACATAATGTTTCCATTCCTTGTTGTGGAGTTGGTCCAGGCACACAACACATCTTCATTCTTTTTTTTCATATCCTTTCCTTCTCACTCCTCCCATTTCTTGATCCCCTTCCTTTTTGTTGGTAACATTCTACAACCAGTAGT
Organism: Heterocephalus glaber; assembly: GCF_000247695.1. The sequence continues at coordinate 3,121,566 of NW_004624787.1, read as the reverse complement.
AATTTTACAAAGAATAATGTAAGCAGGAACACAGACACATACACTTCATATTTAATGGATTTTAGTTTTTAAATAAATTTTTAAATATTTATTTTTACTTTGGTTGAATGGGCAATTAACTTTCAAGATCTCCCCGTCTGTTAGACTATTTTTCAGACGCAAGTCAGTCACTTGTTCCACTATAATGCAAAGTGTAGGAGCCACAGTTTTCATTTTCTAACTGGTTAGTTAATAATTTGCCATATTTACCATGAGCCCTAGTTTTGGAAGAAATAAATCATTTTTGACCACTCATTCAGAACATTTATTTTCTTTTCAAAAGTACCCAGCATCCAGAAAGTAGTGTTTAAATTTTCTATTCTATTACATTTTTTTGCATACACAAAGTGTTATATATTTTTGCATTTTCAGATTTGATATAAGTGATGCAATATAATCTGTGTCTTTCTGAAATTTGATTTCCTGTCTCTCAACTTAAATTGTTTGTGGTGTCAGTGATCAAACCCAAGGCACCAAACATGATAGGCAAATCCACTTTCTGTATTTAAATGTTACTATTAATAGCACACAGACAACTCAAAATGTTTAACATTATAATTCTGACTCATGATACATGAGTACTTTTTTATTCATTTTAACATCTTATGAGTACTTCATTGAAGAACTATATGATGTATTTATTCTACCATAAATAGTATGTTGTTTCTATTTTTTCATGACAATATTGGATTGAATCACGCAAATGTTTCATGTTATGTTTTCTAGTATCTCTAAAGTACGCTCCTTTAAAATTTAGAGTTAATCTTAAAGTATAAACATTCTTTAATTATTGCAAAGCTTGTCAAATTAACATTTTTTAAGTGACTGTGCCATTTTACACTACCATGGCAGTGTATGAAGCCTTTTGATTTCCAACATTCTTACTGAAACTTTTGGCAACAGATTTTTAAAAATGTTGACCATCTGTATTGTATTATTATGCCATTCCTACGTCATTACTGAATTTTTATGTAATTTTGCATGTATGTGTATGTGTAATATTTGTGGTCTCTTTTCCTTTTCATTGAGTTGTCTTTGTATTTTTAATTACCAAGTGGTTCGTGTATGTTGAATACTGATCATTTGTCATGTTTTCGTTGTAAGAAATAGGTCTCTAATCTGGTTTCTGTTATGGGAGAGTTAATTCTCAAAAATCTGGAATTGTGCTGAGTTGTTCAGCTTAAATCAAAATGTATTTGCATAACACTGACCGTGGCAAAGGCATAAACTGCACTACTAGTATTTCTTTGTAACTATGGGTATGAAAAATTTCAGGTTAAATGGAAATGAAATCTATGTAAATAGGGAAGGGTGGAGGGGGTGAAGGGCACACAGGTAATGGGGAAAAAATAAGAACCAAGATATATCATGTACAGGTATAAACACCCAAGACAAATCTAAATGAATTGTATACCTAAAATGTACCAATAAAATTTTTTTTTTAAATTTCAGGTTGATTGAGCTATCGATATTTTTCTTTAATAAGTAAGGTTGATGATTTGCACCTGGTCTTTGTGAGGAAACTGGAGGTTTCTGCTAATTGGGGACACTTATGCAGCAGGAATATGACTAATTGACAATAAGCATATAAAAACTTCTGGTAGAGACTACATCTTTGTCTCCTTAGTTATGTGCTATTTTGTGCACAGTTAAGTGATTATGAATACAAGAGAAAAATGTGTTCTTGGTCTGAAAAAAAAGGTACATCCTTGTGTGGTTTTGAACAAGAGAGGAAAATAGGAGCTTATTCCTGGCTTTTCCAGACATTTTCTGTGAGGGGGCATGTGGCTGTGATCCATAACTTGCCTTTGTGCTGTTGTCATATTCTAGCCTTTTAATGCAATGAACTGTAAATTTGTAAGATTTGTTATAGTCTTGTAAATCACCTTTAGCAATTGAAACCCACCTAATCCCATCTTTAGTGCATTTTGTCATTTAATAATACCTATAATGAAATCATTGATTTCTGTAATAAAAACCAATAATTACCATTGAAAAAATTGTATTACAGATTACTTGGATTCTGTTTATGTTGGTAATATATCTATTTGCTACTTGAGATTAATGTTTCATTGAAAATAATGAACTTCTCAGGATTACCTAGAAAGACTTCAAAAAATATTAAATAGAGTATTTGATTTTTTAAAAATTCTTTTATTGGTACATTTTAGGTTTACAGTACACTTACATTTATCATTGGGTGCTTGTACCTGTACATGATGTATATTGGTTCTTATTTTTTCCCCCATTACCTGTGCATCCTTCACTCCCACCACCCTTCCCTACTACATAGATTTAGTTTCCATTTTTCTTTCTATTCTCATAATTTTTCCTTTCCCTTCTTTCCTTTCCCCTTCCTATTTGATTTTTAATATAGCAATACCTGCTATAATTCATAGTTACAGGATGTTGTGTTCACTGTCTCACTATGCCATATTCCTTAGTAGAAATGAAGAGTTTTCTTGGGCCAGGGATTTAGCTCAGCGGCACCGTGCCTGCCTTGCAAGTGCAAGGTCCTGAGTTTGATCCCCGGGTACAAAAAAAAAAAGATATGAAGAGTTTTCTTGAAATGAATACAGACAATAAACATGCCTATAGTAGAAATAAAATATTCTGGTTTAAACTGCCTGTGGTGGCACATGCCTATAATCCCAGTATTCTGGAAGGCTGAGGCAGGAGAATTGAAAGTTCAAATGCAGGCTGGGCAACTTAGTGACTTAGTGAAACATTTTTGCATGCATACACATACATACATACATAAATGAGCTGGGTTTGAAGTTCAATATGAATGTCCTGGCTTGAATCCCTAGTACTGGGAAAATATAATTTAAAATAAATATTTCATAAATTGTTTTATTATTAGTGTAAAGTTTAAAAGTGCCTTACATGTGGCAAGTGAAAAACAATTATCGAGAAAAATAAATAAAAATTATTTCAGGAAGTATTAAATATTATGTATTACAGATGCATCTAAAACTGTAAAATGTGCAAATCATTAAGCTATGAAATTTTTTGCATATTTCAGTATGTACATGTCCATATATACATTTATAAATTAATATTTAATGGTTTAGTTACCTTCATTTGCCATATTATATTGACTTCCAAATTTAAGTTACTTAATATTCATTTGATAATCAGTTATTTTGAATGTTCTATGTGCCAGTGAACAAAACACTGAAGATTATAGAATAAATAAAAAATGGAACATGATCAAAGAGAGCTTACAAATTTATGTAAAGATAAAATAAATACATGTCCGGAGGAGATAAAGGTAGATACCAAAAGTAATTCTGTGGAGGGAGAACTTGCTTATGGCAGGAAATTGGGAAGTTTCATGAAATAAAAGAAACTTCAGCTGAACTTCACAGCTAAGATGATTTGGAAATGTAGTTTGAGCCAGGGATTTCTAGAGAGAACACTGTATGAGTAAAATGACGAGTGTGGACAAAGCATAAGCTATGGATGCAGAACAAAGATAATTTGATTTGGATAAATTAGAGTATGTAAGAATGAGGTTTATGGAAAATTGATGGGAGAAGTGTGATGGAGCAAGATGAAAGTGAATCCTACATGTGCATGTATGAGATATGAACTGAGTTTTAACTTAAGAGTAGGTATTGATAGGCTTTAAGCAGCACAGTAAAATGTATAATTTCCTATATTTAAAACTGGTTGGAAGATCTTTATCCTGCAACTTCTGAAATCATTCAAACATAAAATATTTGTGAGCTGTGTTGTCCAATACTGTAGTTTCCAGTAAAATTGACTATCCAAATTTAAAGCTAATTAAAGTTAAATAATCTAAACTTCCAGTTTCTCAATTGCACTAACCACATTTCAAGTATTTAATAACTTCCCTAATCACTACTATATTGAATTGCAGATATAGAATATTTCTATCAGTGAAGAAAGTCTATTGGATGTCATCGTCTAGATTAGTAGTAGATCTTACCTATCTTACTGATGACTAGAGCAATACATACTGGAAAGGAAACAAGAGATTTGAGTTACCTCAGTTGGATTTTTTTTCTTTGATTCTTGAACCTTAATGACTAACTGGGAAGTGACAAAGAGTTGAGAATTAAAATTGGGTTATTGGAAAGAGTCTAGGGTAGAAGACTAGCTTGCTTGCATTCATTCATTCATTCATTCATTCATTTATTTATTTTACCAGGGATCAAACTCAGGATCTTGTGCTTCCCAGGCAGGCACTGTGCCGCTGAGCTAAATCCCTAGCCCTTTTTTTTATTATTATTATCTGCATACACTTGGTCAATAAGATGATCTCATAAAAATATCCAAGTGAGAAACTTGGGAATACAGAGAAGATTTTTTTAAAAACATCATTAATGTGTAGATAAGTGAGAGTAATCAAAAAGTGAGATACACAAAGAAGCTCTGGATAAAGAAATGGGGAAATATGAGAAAACTGCAAGAGACTTGACAGAACATAAGGAAGGAAATCATTAAAAAGACATAGTATTAACTCTGTTCTAGATTAAACTTCATTTTCATAAATATTAGAGCATTCCTGCTGTAATCTTAAAATAGCTCAAGACAACACTATTTAAAATATGACATTATTTAAAATTACATTCAAAAACTTAGTTTTAATGTATTTTAATAACATAAAATAAAATCCTCCTTAATTTAATTTCAACCTTATAAGTTTGGATAGTTTCTTTTCCATAGCATTGTTTAATAAGATTGATGTATACACAATTTTTTTTGAGACAAGTTCTCGCTATGCAGTTCAGGCTGGGCTTGAACTCACTATGTAGCCCAGACTGGCCTCAAACCCACAGAGATCCTCCTGCCTCAGCCTCCTAGTGCTAGGATTACAGGCATGTGCCAAAATGACCAGCCTCTGCACAATTGTGAAGTGAATGACAGCCAAGCTCTTCTAGATACTCTACATTGTTTTCCTCACTATTCATTTAAATGATTTTATACTTTTAAGTCTAAGTAATTATTGAAAGAATTAAATTTACATTTATATTTTGTGTCACTTGGAAAATAAAGTCAGCAAAATTAGTTTTTCCATCTTTCCTCAAAAAGAACAACCAAAGGTAGTACTTAGCATTTAAAAGGTACTCCTCCATTTCCAAAGCTCCTAGAAATTACATAACACAATACATATTCTAAATGTCTGGTCATCAAATTGTTTAGTCTACTCTACAATAGCATGGACTTGCCTGAAATCTCCATTAAGAAATATCTCTAGAGTGCATTTGACCTTGCTACAGCAGATTGAAAATATGCTGACTGGCTTGAATGGCCTAGAAATAAGCACATTAAAACAACAAGTAGTAGTATAATTATTTTTGCTAGTAAATTGCCTATCTGTCTAGCATTTAAAAATTTTTAGAAGAAAATGCAGTATTCATTACGTAGTGATTTATGGTTATTTCAGTAAAAAGCATATTTATTTAAACTTTATCTTGATTGTTTGTCTGGTTATACAACAGCAGTTTTTGAAGAATTGGTCCTATCCCATGATTCCTGTTAATTTTGTTGAAAACTTAAGTATATTTTATTGTTTTAAATGCTTAAGTTAAAGGAAATATTAATATTTCATTTATAAAAAGCTAAGTCATTTTACTTGATTAATTTTGCATTAATCAAGTAATGCATATACGGTATATATGCAATATGCATATATATTTATAAATATTTTTCACATTCAAACATACAGTAGGCCTTCTGCATATGCAGTTTCTCCATCCAAAGGTTCTGTATCTGCACGTTCAACGTATTGTGGAACAAACATATTTGAAAAAAAATTTTGTCTGTACTGCATATGTACAGACTTTCTTTTTCTTATCTTTATTTCCTAAAATACAACATAAAAACAATTTTCAGGGCTGGGTATTTAGCCTAGTGGCACCACATCTGCCTTGCAAATGCAAGGTCCTGAGTTCAATCCCTGGTACAAAAAAAAAATTTCATTTTATTTATATTTTATTAGACATTATAAGTAATCCACAGCTGATTTTAGGTGTGAAGGAAGTTGTATACAGGTTTTCTGCAAATACTATACCATTTTATATAAGGAACGTGAGCATCCACAGATTTTGGCATGTGTGGGGGCATCCTTAAACAAATTCCCTGAGAATATTGAGAAACAGCTTCATATATTGTAAAATATTGGAAAGAAACACAGATTATAGTGGTTATCTGGCTATTATTAGTTTTAGTTTTGCTCATATGATTTCCCTGCTCTAAATTGTTTAAACTAATCACATAGAACTTTCAAAATAAGAAATAATGCATTTACTGTAACTATAATATACTTTCCCTTATTTATACTCTTATCACTCAGAATGAGGATCTTGTTTGAACTGCTAAAGCAGTAGTGTTTTTTAAGAGAATTCTAGATAGAAATCACTGAAATATCACTGTTTTAAAATTCTGAGAGGTTATTTAACCCTGTGTGTGTGCATGCATGTATGTGTGAGCTATTAAGTTTTACCTCTCTCCACCTTTGAAAAATGATTATAAAATCTATAAACTATAGTATTAATGACTGGTTAGCATTGAGAATTTATCACAGATTAGACACTATATTAATACCTTTATAAATTTATCACATGCCATGATCTAAAATAACCCTATAAGATATTTATTCTTATTCCTATCCCATAGAAATGGATTCTGCTAGGGTCATTTATCCAAAGTAAAACAGTAAGTACATAGATTCAGTACTTCAAATGAGGTTTGTCTGATTCAAAGCCCTATCCCTTAACTGTTATACAGGTTTTTTAAGATTAAAAAAAAAATGAACTAAAATGGTGTAGAATGCAGAAAAGAATAAAAAGAAAAATATATATTTCCAAAATCCCACAACTCAGACAAAACCTTTTGGTGAATTCCCTTTCTGCTTTACATCCTTTCAAAATGAGTATTAATTCACAGATTTGGGGTCACATAATATAGAGTTGCATATTCAGCTCACTTTGTAAGCAATCCCCCTTTATCATTAAAAATTCCCTTGCTGTTTTCTAGTGGCTATGGGAAATTTATTTGTTTGATTGTATCTCACCCAAAGATGAAAAAATACAACTTGTCTTCAATTCCATCTTCCAGTGTTAATTTTAAGCTTTATTTTTGCTTTTTCTCCATTCCCCTATCACTTTTTTTACTTCTTTGTTCAAACTTGCCTGGTATGTCCTTTCCTCCAGATGTACATACTTACTGCTTTCTCTACCTTGAATATTTTGACCCCAGACACTCGCAGATCTCACTCCCGTATCTTCTCAGTGAGGACTTAACTGGCCAGTCTTTTTAACATTGCAGTCATGCCGATATAGGGCGAAAAGATATAACTCCCCAAACTACTAGATATCTGAAACGCGAGTTCGTGTTCTCTAAAATCGAATAATGAATTCTAGGAACAATGGTGGTTAAGAGTAGGAAAAATTTACTGGGAGAAAGAAAGCTTCTGCCTAAGAGAGACAGAAGCGGGACCGGAAAGTGGGTTGCCCGCTCACCCCACTCTACAAAGATATTTTGTACAGCATGAGGTGGGACCAAACCATGACCAACCAATAAGATTACAAGTACAGTCACCCAGGTAATATTGATTAAATGGGGGTCAAACAGGGGAGCAAGTCACATAGCAAGCATACAAGGATTTTCAGTAAGGGGATATTTCCTGGAGAGGCTGGGTTAAAACCTTGGCCCCCCCATCCAGGTGATTGAAACCTACTTAGAATATCAATCACTGCTATTCATCCTAACGGGTATGCTAATTTCTCTCCTTTTGCAATGTTAGCCTTCAGTGAAGGTGTCTTCACTGTCCTACACGTTGGCTCCTTGTGGGCTGGCCCTGTCTGCCTACAAGATATCTAATTAACTTACCTATCTGCAATAATGCAATCACCACCTTTCCACAACCACCATCTCTATCCTCATTTTGAGCTTTATTTCCCTCTGCTTTATTGCCATCTAGCATAGGATAAGATTTATCTATTTATCTTGGTTGTTATTGGGTCTTTACATATTAGTACACTGCTTCTAAAACAGTGCCTGCTAGTAGAATTTGAATAAGTATTTGCTATATGAATCCTTAGTCAACAATGGAAAGATCACAGTATATTCATCCACCTTCTCATTGAAATCATTGAGTTGAGCAATAAAAGTAAGTAACATAAGTTGTCATGCAATGGAAGTATCTAATTTAGAGGATTTACAAAGAAAGGACTATTCCAGTTTTTCAAATAAAGAAGAAAAAGCTGGAGCTTAAATTCTGATGAACTAGTAAAGTGCTATTATTTTAGACTAACTTTCTGGTAAATTCTAAACTCCTGCATTTCAGCCTGATTAGTATCCCTGATATATCATCATGAAGAAAATTCTCAGTGGGGAGAATGTTGAAGAATACATTTTGAATTTTTTTATTAGAGAAAGTCTGTAAGATAGTTCCATAGTGAACTCATGGGCAGTTTGGGTAGCACTACTGAAGAATTTTTTTGTATCTGCCTTTTTTCCTCTAAATATTCACAGCTCTTTCTTTGCATTCTTTCTTCCATAGGGCCAAGTGTCTCTGAACTCTATGAAGACCTTTTCTTCCTCTTACTGCCAAGGGGATTATGGATGATAAATGGGTTCCCACTGTGGTTCTTGGGTATCACAGCATTCCCTTTTAGTTCCTCTGACCATGCTCTTACTTATATAAGCTGAAGTAGAAGAGAAAATATAAAAGTAGGCAAAAAGAACACAAGGAAATTGAGATTCTAAAATTGTACTTTTAAGAAAAAACTGCAGCTTCATGATGCAAACATTACTCAAGACTTTTTTCCCTTTCAGGAATCTCACTTAAAAATATTCCTAGGGGTCATAAGAGACAATAAGCCTATGAATTGTGTTTTGCACCTGTCCTTTTCACTTGTAAATTGCACTTTCTCCATCCTCAAGGAAGCAGCAATATTAGTAGTGGGCAGCATATCTCGACTTTAAACAGGTGTAAATGGCTTACATTCTCACATAGCCTGTGTGATAGCTTCACTCAGTAAGGCTGATCTGGCTACTACCACTACTAAATGCCAAGTATGCCACAGCAGAGACCAACACTGAGTCCCCAATATAGCACCATTCCTCAGGGCAATCAGCCTGTGGCCTTGTGGCAGGTTGATTATATTGGACCACTTCCATCACAGAAAGGGCCATGCTTTGTCTTTACTACCACAGATATCTATTCTAGGTATGAATTTACTCTCCCTGCACTTAATACTTCACTCAAAACTACCATGCGTAGACTTGCAAATACTCTATCCACTGTCATGGTGTTCCACACAGCATTGCTTCTGACCAAGTAACATATATTACGGCCAAATAAGTAAAGCAATGGGCTCATGCTCATGAAATTCACTGTCTTACCATGTTCCCCACCGTTGAGAAGCAGCTGGATTTATAGAAAGCTGAATGGCCTTTTGAAGATGCAGTTACAGCACTAGCTAGGTGGAAATACATTGTAGGGCTAGGGCAAGGTTCTTTAAAAGGCTATATATGCTTTGAATCAGCATCCACTACATGGTACTGTGTGTCCCATAGTGAGGATTCCCGGGTCCAAGAATCAAGGGGTAGAAGTAGGAATGGTACCAATCACCATTAGCCCTAGTGATCCACTATTATATTTCTCCTTTCTGTTCCCATGATTTTGTGCTCTGTTGGCCTAGGAGTCTTAGTTCTAGAGGGAGAAAGGTTTTTACCAGGAAGCACAATAATTATTCCATTAAACTGGAAGCCAAAACTTCCCCTTGATCATTTTGGGCTCTGCGCCTCTGAGTAAACAAGATAAAAAGGGAGTTATAGTGTTGGCAGGGTGCTTGATTCAAAATATCAGGGAAACTGGACTATTACTCCATAATGGAGGAAAGGAATAACATACTTGGAGTTCAGGGGATCTCTTAGATTATCTCCTAGTATTAGCATATCCTGTTATTAAGGTCAATGGGAAACTACAACAATCCAATCCAAACAGGATGACAAATGGCCCAGAACCATCAGGAACAAAGGTATGGGTCACTCCACCAGGAAAAGAACCAAAGACCTGCTGATGTGCTTGTGAAATGCCAAAGGAATACAAAATGGATAGAAGGAGAAGGTAGTTATAATACCAGCTATGAATGCATGCACAGTTATAGAAAGAAAGATTTTAACTGTAACTGTTCTGTTCTATTTTGTTAATATGCTTGTGCACATATACTCATATTAACCAGGTATCTTTATTTTCTTCCTTTGTAATAAAGTTGATAGAGTTAACATTGGTTTTTATATATTGTTAAACCTATATTATAATTTTTAAGTTATTAAGTGTTAGGAGTTATTAAGTTATTAAGTGTTAGTTATTAAGTGTTAGCATCACCGAAAGACTTTTCTGTCTATTCTGAGAAAGGAATTATTGTGCTTCTGTTTGTACACAGGATAGCTGGAGAACATTGGGGACAATTGTGAACTTGCTTTGTATCTGGAGACTAAGTTTGGCCTAAGAAAATGTGGCTGGTTGTCAAGTTGACAAGGTATGGATTGTGATAGTTAACTTTGTTGTCAACTTGAATAAGAAATGCCCAGCTGATTGGTTTAGTATAGTTCTGGGCGTCTGGATGATGGATTCACTGAAGAAGGAAGACCCACCCTGGGTATGGGTGACAACAACCAATAGGCTTGTAATCTGGATAGAATAAAAAGAAAAAAAGGAAGTCTCACTTCTGCTTCTTAGGAGGAGCTCCAGTCCTTGCCATCACTTTTTGATGTTTGCCCGCAGCCTTCCCCACAGAAGACTCTTCAGCTTTCCTGCTAAGACCATTTGGTTACCTGATACGGACTCACACAGGACTCTAAACTGAGCTCCAGGTTTGCAATTTTTGACTGGATCTTTTGGATCTCCATCATGCAGATGGTCCTTTTGCATTCTTAAACACCTCAGTTATATATATATATATATTAAATCAGTTTCTCTAGTGAACCCTGATACAGCCTGTTACATGGGTAACTTCACAGAAAATAGGAATACACATCCTAGATCACCTGTCTTGACAACACCCCTATGACCCCATAAATATACCCAGCTCTGGCTCATAAGTCACTTCTGACTCTTGAAGGCCCTCACTCTACTCTGAGTGTGTACTAAAATTTTGGCCCAATAAACCCTTCCCCTTGCCTCTTACTGACATGTCCTGAAAATTCTCTTTCCACAATGGGAGTCAGAAAAACTCCAAACATTCTATGTCTAGGTGGACTTTAGTTCTTCAGCCTCTAGAATCTCCTCAATTCAGTCTTGTGAAAGTTTCTCTTGGCAAGCCAGCCAGGAGGTAAAAAAGGCATAGCAGCACCATGAGTTTGATAAGTCCAGCTGAAAGCTTTTCATTTATTTCCCTCTCCACTTCTTCCAATCCCCTTCTCATTCTTTCTCTCCCAGGCTAAGGCTTTCATCTGTGGGAAAAATGCTTTCTCCCAATATTAGTTAATAGGGAGAGTCAGGAACTAGAGGATAAGGAGGCAAGGGGGGCAATGGGAGCTGTGAAGTTAAAAAAATTTTCTCATGGCTGTGTGGATAGTTGATTCCACCTTTGTGGAAAAGAAAGGAGGCCCCTGTCTACCCAATACATGTGAGGAGAGTAGGGGAAGGACATAGAGTCTGAATTTTCCCCACCAATGGGAGAGGCCTACAGACCTGCCAGAAGGACTTCATTTCAGCTCTTCGAGTACTGCCTGCCATGATCTTCCTGGATCCAAGGGGCTGCCTGTCCAGCCCTGCCTACCGGTATTTTTTTCTGGAGCCTCTTGGGGTTTCTTCTCTAATGCTAGCTTACTTCTTCATCTTACTTAGTTCTGGTATTCTTAGGACAACTTTGGCCTCAAGTTTATCTCCATGTCTAAAATGGTATGTGGTTTGTCGTTGCTAAGTAACATCTCCAGACTTTTTAAACTCTCAGTGAGTTCCTTGCATATGTCACAGTTCCCTAGATAGAAAGATCTTGGGGAGTAAATTTTTGAGTAATGACCAGCTGTTGTGTATGACTCCATTTTCCTGCTTTCCTGATCTGTTGATTTGTTGATGATACTTGTTCTGGACACAAGTAATAGATTTCTGTGTGACTGGCATGAATGAATGCTCAGAATGGTCATGAAAAAAATGAGGCGGGTTGTTGTCTGACCTCTTTTAGAGGTGGACTTCACACACAGCACAATCCCAGGATGAGGCAGCCTGTGGCTGTTCCTCAGTTAAGGGGGGGCTTTACACCCAGCATGACCCTGGCATGAAGTGGGCAGCTCACACAGCCTGACCTTGGGTATCTAAATAGGATCCCATCTTTTGTCTTTTTTCTTTTCTTTCTTTCTTCCACAAGTACAGAAAAAGGCCTTAAAGGCATGTAATACATCTTAAATGATTATGGGAAAGTCAATATCTGTCCCCAAAATGTCACCTGTAGGTTTTATTTTACAAACTTAGGACAAACGTTAAGATAGAAAAATTTCAAGGTTGATTTTTCACCAAATGTAAGATAAAGAGTGAATAGACAAGGCCTCAAACTTGATTTTACAGTGAAGAGGAAAAATGGACAAAGATCTCATCTAGCAATCTACAGCTCTGTTCTTTCCTTCTCTTGACTCTTAGTGGTTATAAGTCTATAGTGTTAACTAACAAAAAAGTACTCAAAACAGCTTAAAATATTAAAGGAAATACTGTTAAGACTTGGATAAAAAGACACACCAATTAATGACACCTAGGAATAATTTTAACTGACTAGTTTATGTATCGTGTTTATATATTATGTTTACAAATGTAAACATAAAAATGTATTATAATTCAGCATGGTCAATACATCTAAAAGTGCACTTTATTCAATGTAATTGTTTTATGAGTTCTATATGTTTTGTCCTTCTGCCTGTTTTTAATACTTAGTTAAAATACCTGAAGCTACTTTGTTAAAAATTTTTTGAGCTCATATCATTTTATTTTAATTTTTTGGCCTATAGACTTATGGATCTGTTAGGGCCTTCCATTAAAAAATAAGCAAATTTTTCTACAAATATTCAAGGGTAACCAAACTCACTTAAAGCGCTAGAGTACAGGGTAAAAACTGCTAGGTTGAAGACTTCCATAAAACTTACAAATATAAACCTTAAAGTTTAGTAACATAAAGATTATGTGTGATTTAGGTTTATATAGATGTTTCTATATGTTAACTTTCAGGTGTATGTTATCCTCTAAAAGTTCTGTTTAAGTTGACTTATAGCTGAATAGGCACTCATATTAGCTCAAATACATTTTGTTCATATGGCTTGACAGTGAGCTAATTTAATTTAATTGGTAAGATAAGAATAAAGACGTGTCTAAAGTTGATGACATAACTTTCTCCAGGATCTCAGCCAATCAAGATAATATTTATCTTAAAAAATTGGTGTTATAAATGCAGTGTCCATTTTTTTCTGTATAAAATAACTGAAGAGTTATTTATTGGATAAAGATGAGACAGAGAAAGACAGAATGTTACCTATACTATGCTTTAGTTCTCATAAGTCATCTAACTTGATTGTTAAAATGAGTAAATAAGTGAATATTCATAAAATCAATACTTACAAATATTTATAACATCTGAGTCATCAGTTCCTAGATATAAATTCAAATATTCTTGGCTTCTTAAGTTTTATAAAATATATTTGGTTTATTAGAAGTACATAAATATATATATAAAGGTTTAAGATTGCTTTCTTAAACTGAGTTAAATTTCAAATACATAACTTTATGTTACAATAATATTAATAAATTTTCCTCTAAGTAGAGAGCCCTTGGGGCTAAAGAACTACTGTAGAAGACTCTCCTCTGTGGCTAGAAGTTAGCTGCCAAAACAAATTTGCTTCCATTTTCTCCACTGATGGGTAGCTTCTCTGCTTTTTTCCAGAGTCTTATTGTGCCCCATGCAACAAATGTTACTAAGGAAATAATCACCTATCTACATATATATATAGATAATTAAGTTGGTTATAATTAAAAGGTTAATAGTTTTAATATGTCTAAAGCAATAGGGTTTTCTTAAGATATTAAAACACTCATGATTATACTTCCAAAAACTACACTGAAAAGCAAAGGTTTTATATTTTAATAAGATAATTTCTTGTCTTTTCCATTGTTAGGCTTTTGGCTACTTAAAAAATGTGAGTTTTAAGAATTAAAGTTTATTTAAAATTTAACTTGTTTTAAAATATTTTTAATAATCCATTTATAATAGGTTAAATAATCAACTATTATTTTAGGCTAAAATATACCTGTATTCTGGGACTAGGAATGTATGTACATCTAAAGACAAAGTATGTTGTGAGTTTAAGCTTTAAAGTTAATTTTATAGACTTAAGACTACACAAGTTTAATGCCTATGAAGTAACTAATAAGCACTCTCTTTTATACAATATACAGTATCTCTTTTATACAATATGTATCTAGACCTTAAACATATAAAATGATTAAAATTCTGACATTTCCTTAAATTTGGTCTTGCCATTTAAAACTTGTTCTATATCTACTGTTTTTGATTAAATAAGTATTTTGTTGTGGTACGAATAAATCACACTTACATATTGGATAATACATCTATTTGTGGTCAATAACAATGTTTCCTAAAATTGTTATGAAGTCTAAAGTTATTTTTAATTCTTGCCAGTGCAGTTACACCATATAAACCTGTTACAGGAACCTAAATTTTGCCTTAAAAATAAAAACTAAGTCAATATATGTATAAAGATTTATATATAACTGCGAAGCTAATTGTTGCTAATTTTATTATATATCAAATGCATTTGTGTTCCCCAAGTGTACAGGCCTCCTAAGATGCAAAATTTAGGAAAACATCTTATCATACTGATGACTTCCAAACTAAAGCTATTTGTAGGGGTGGGCTTTTTCTAGTTTATGGTTATGTAATTGTATTATAACAGATGTGCCTACGTATTATGCAGTTGAGGCAGTGTCATTATAATGACTAAAGATTAGACATGAGTAAACTATCATATATCTGTAAACAAGTACTTTCTACTTAAAAGGGGCCTTTTAAAAAAAGATATTAAATTTAGGTGAGAGTTTATATCATTAAATACTTTTATTGTATGAACTTAACCAAAAAGTATCTTATACTAAAATGGAGATTTAAATGTATTTTAGAGATAATAAAAACCTAATAGTTATAGTATGATAATGGCATCATAATTATGCTAAAATGGGACTTGCTCTTGACTTTCAATTTTCCTTACAAAATTTTGTAACTGAAGGCTAAAATATAACTTCTAAATAAACAACCTATGTAATAAGCTAATACGGTAGGCCATCATCTGCAATAAAAATAAAATATGGCACTGACTCCTAATATTAATGATAACCATGAATAATAAAATAGGGAGCTGTTCTCTACCCATACTATTTTCAAAGTACCCAATATTTAAAATTTTATAGTAGTCAATTTTAATGCTTGCTGTTCCCATTTTAAGACGAGTACAACTGACCTTCTGAGTATTCAACAACTGAGATTTAGAGACCAAAGCTAGAAGAGGTAACTGCTAAGAGGACAGCCAATAATTTGGCCCTTGCTTCCAAGGTCAGGCAAGACCCAAGACATGATGGAATTCCTCTAAAAAGGATCCTGCAATTCCAATGAGTTACTCAATCTCTTAAATAGGGAGATTATTAGACCTCAAGGACAGCCAATGCACAGTGTACTAAAGGGAGGGTCACTAAAGAATAAAATGATTCCATGCTTAAAAAAAAAATCACATACTCAAACAAAGCTGTGACTTATTCTTTTAAATGACACAACTGATATAGAACAAGACTATAAAGGAGTTGAGTCTCCTCACATATATATATTTATACTTACCTGCATATATAAATAAGATATATATGGAAAAATAGATTAATTTTGATTAACACAGGTCAGGTCTTTGACTTGCTCTTAAACATCCAATGAAAAGGAATGAAAATGTCTTATAACAAAATATATATGTAGAGAGAATAATATTTTAAAAGCTAGGCTATTTAAAAAAAAAAAAAAAAAAAAAAAAAAAAAAAGAGGCTCCAAACACTGCACTATCCTCTGCTGGCAGTCTTTAGTTACACCTTTTACTTATAATCACAAGTTTTTATTCCCATTCCCACTAGCCCCTCTAAAATGTACCCTTAAGGCCCTTGTAAGAATTGTGTAGAATCGCAGTCTATACCTCACATACTATGGCTGTACTTTATTCTCATCTCACTTGTGCTTGCTTGCTTAGTGTTCATGAATTTAAACTATATTTTTAATAAAGTCTCAAAAATATTTTTAAAAACCACAAAAATATATTTCTACTATGTTATTCTAATATATACTCAAATATCCCTCAAGTAAAGATTTATCTTCTTGTATAGGTGTGCCTGTAAAATAAAAATGGCAATATAAATATTTTAGCTACTAACTTGTCACTTTTGAGATATGAAGTAACTTTATATTATCTGGAGCCACTCATTACAATGGTATTCAGGTCCACAAAATACAATCCTATAATAAAAATTTTAATGGTCCAGTGGTCAAAAAGCTAAATATCTTTAATATATTCATTCACCCTTGTTATAATTAAAATAGGAAGACTTTTAAATTCTTATTGACAAAACAAGGAAATGTGTGTCCTTAAACCATACCTATTATATTTGGATAAGCACCTCAAAATAAATAGAGGGTAATTTTAATGATAAAAGGCATATGCCAAATGTTACTGACTTTTACCATTTTTTGGAGCCACTGTTCATCAATAAATACATTTAGTTTTGTCTGCTATTTGTTTAACATGGTTATAAAATAAAGCTTAAGCATCAGTAACTTGCTAATATCCTTATCTCTTTTCCAAACTATCAAAAGATCATGGCTCTTCAAAAAATGAAACCAAATATTCCTATGTCTCCTTTAGATCAGTTAAGATGAGACTTTTGATCCCTGGCTAGACAAAAATCAATCCCCATCCTCACCCTATGGCAATTATAAAAGACAGACAGACTGTCGAGCCTTCTACACCCCTTAAAAATAAGGGATCAAAGTCTCATAGGGAGAGCTGAGGTAAAAGAAATAAAAATATAGGCAGAAAGGAGACAAGAAAATTAGAATTTTAAAATTGTACCTTTCAGAAAAACTGTAGCTTCAGGACACAAAATTTACTCAAGCCTTTTTCCCTTCCAAGAAACAAACAAACAAACAAAAACTCCTTAAGGTCTTAAAGACACAATAAGCCTACAAATTATACTCTGGATCTGTCTTTTTCACCTGTAAATTGTACTTCCTTCATCCTCAAGGAAGAAGCAATATTAGTGGCAACATATCTCAACTTCTAACATGTGTAAATGGCTTATATTTACACATAGGCTGCCATACAGGCAACCTTACAGATAATAAAAATACACATCTTAGATCACCTGTTTTGAATACATTCCCAAGACCCCATAAATATACCCAGCTCTAGCTCATGAGACAAATCCCTCTCTCTCAAGGGCCTGTACTTCATTCTTCAGTGTGTACTAAACTTTCTGCCTAATAAAACCTTCCCATACCTCTTACTTATGTGATCTGAAAATTCTTTTTCTGTGATGAGAGTCAGCAAACCTCCAAAAGCTCTATGCTTGGAGTGGGTTAAGTTCCTCATCTCAGACCCAATCAGGTGATATAAATCATTCACTAAATTCAGTTAAATATTTTCAGCCACCATTCTGTTTACCCAGGAGACTCTGAAAAATGCAGATGTGATAAAAATAACTACAATTGTCCCTTAATTTATAAGTATAGAAATTTATTGAAACATAAACTGTTCTTAAAACAGAGTTTTTGCTTTATTGGACTCAAATAATTAGACGACGTCATCAATATAGTTCATCAATGAGATATACTCTATGTGAAAAGTGACCAATTTAACCAACTGAATAGACCCTACATATACTGCTGGGAAAGACAGTGTAACTGACTTTTTTAAAGAAGTAATTCCATTTTGAAGCAGAGTAAAGGTTACAGTTTCTAAGCATATGTCATTTATGTATGGACAACAATGGTAATGGCTGAGGTGGAGGCAGTTCTTACTATGTACTAGCATTAAGCCTATCAAGGAAAATTGTCTTGTCCACTTCTTTACATGACCAAATCTGAGTGAGTTGCAAATGAGAGTGGCATGGTGGAGATAGGAAAATCTTTATCATCCTTAAATAATTGCTGAGTTCTGTTGGCCAGACACTAGCTTTCTCTGGCAAAAATATATGAAAAACAAAATCAAGTAATTTTAATCCATTTAAATGTAGGTGCTCTCTCATATGGTAATAATAGAAATAAATTTAATAGACTATATCATGTTATGTGAACAAAGACTTTTTCTGAATATTTACAGTAAAGCTAAAGGAGCTTCCCCTGTAGTCCCTTGATCATTCATACAGAGCAGAGAATAAGCAAGTTGAGGAAAGCTCATGCTTTGATCAGTACTAACTCAAGTGTTAGTGAACCTGCATATACATCCTGAAAAAGGAGTCACAGTTGTATTTGAATTCTTCACTAATATTCTTAGGATTAAGTTCATTCGTTTACCAAAACATCATTGAACACCTATTATGTGTCAGGGACTCCTCTCATATTCGAGGGTTCAGAAATAGCAAATGATATCTAAACTATAATAGGACTATGAAAAAAAGAAAATAAATAAGTAAAATATATTCTATGTATTGATATATAGAGATGTATATAGATGAGATGAGGCAATGGAGATAGACAAGATGTCCTGAAAGACAGGATAAAGATTTCAATATTATTAAATTGATCAAACAAGTTCTCACTGAGTAGGTATTATTTGATTTAATATCTAAAAAAATCAGAGAAAGACTCATATGAATGTGAATATTTTTAGAAAAACTTTCCAGACAAGTACAAAGGAGGCAAAAGTTGTTATTTAAAAGTGGGTAAGCATTAAGAACATGTTTGATTAGTATAACCCTTTAGTTTCAGACAGGGTTTCTTAACTACATCATTATTGACACATGGGGCCAGATAATTCTTCTACTTACTGGAAAGCAGGGCACAAAAGGAAGAGCAGGGCTTTGTCTCAGAGCCCAGTGGCAGGAATTCTGCAGTGAGACCTAGCACCCAGGAGAAACTGAAGGCCCCTTACATAGGCCAGAGCTCACAGATGGAACCTCTAGACTGGCACCAGCAATAGGAAGAGACATATACACTGGTCAGACAAACCTGGGTTTCAGTCATCAAGTGGGCCCAGGGCATACCTGCTTTCCTCCTGAAACTATGCAGCCCCCAGCAGCTCTGAGACTCAGGCATTACCCAGTCTCGGTGGCTAAGACACTGCCTTCTACCAATCCCCAGCATAGCTCAAGCAGCATAGCTCCTATCAGGCCAGTGCTCAAAGATGTGGCTCCAGAACCACCCTAACACCAGAGACCTATACCAGAGGCCAGTACATGTTTTGTTCTAAATTACAACTAGCTGTGGCATGGGCACTGGTACACCCCCCAAGACTATGCAATCCTTATGGATGTGAAACTCAGGAGTTACCCAGGTTAGCACCAGTATAGGTGGCCAAGGGTCTGCCTTCACCAATAGTATCCCAACTTTCAGAGGCTTAGGGTGGGTAAGACCACATTCATTGGGAGTAGAGCAAGGTAAAATATTTTTCCCAGGAGCGTAGTTCTGGGCTGGTGAACTCTTACAACTTGGTAGACTCTGCTGACCCCTAATTCTAAGCCTGCTTATAGACAGAGGCTCTGAAACATCTCCTGTGCTAAAGGAAGATACACTACTCCAAATTATAGAACTTCTATGCCAGACAGCATCACCTATGGCTGGTTACAATGGTCTTGGGCAATGAGTTCATCTCAATAATATAGAGACCATAATACTTTGAACCTGGTCCTAATCAGGGATTGTGCTGGTCTTGGTGGACTGTAGGATCAGAATGTAACATATCTCGGTGGCATAGATGGCCATTGGTGTAACACAGGAGCCTGGGGCTGATCCATCTACAGTGACTCTACCCAGAGCTAAGGAGAAATCAGTAAAATATGACCATAGACTACTAAATGTGTGTGAGGCATCTAGACCTACCTTGGCCCCAGAAATACTCACGGACGCATATTACTTTTTATAGTCACTCTTCTATTTCTTTCTGAACAATATATCAGCAATGTATTTGGGATAAAAATAGGCTGGGATTGCCCTCTATTATTGAATAACAACATACTGATTGTCAATTCCGTGCAAATATGGATTTACATGCTATGCAATGAAGAAATATCTAACGGTACTACAGACTCAGAGAAAATAACCAGCCTGCTTAGAACTTCATGAAAGAGAATCAGAAATAAAACCAGGTTAGGAAGACTGGACTAAATACCAGATTCTTCAATTCCTACAGGACATCAAAGCCAATAAATATTAAGAGGTTTAGGAAAAAATAACTCACCTAGCACATAAAATTAAATGTCAGAAACTGAATGAGCATTAATATGTATGGGAAATTTCTCAGTCAGAGAATTAAAAACAGCTGTTTCCAGAAAATTACCTTGAAGAAAACAGAGAGAAATGTTTCAATATTCTAATAGGCAAATTTAAAATATTGGAAGTAATTTATTAAACAGAAATTCTTGAATTGAAAGATACACTCAATAAAATTTAAAATACTATAGAAAGCATCAGTAGTAAGATAGATCAGGCAGAAGAATTAGTGAGCTAGTTGAAATAAAGCTAGTTGAAAAAACATAGTTGAAGGAGAAAAAAAAGAATGAAGAGGAACAAAGAAAACTTACGAGAAATTTGGGACATTACTAAAGAGCAAATATTTGTGTTGACTGGGGATCAAAAAGGTCATGAGAATGCCAAAGGTATAGAAAATTGATTCAAAGTAGTAATAAGAGAAAAAAGCCCCAACATGGAGAAGGAGAGAAATATCCAGGCAGAGGAAGGTCAAGGATTTATTCATCAGTTCTACTCCAACACATCTTATAATCAAGCTCTCACAGCTGAAAGATAAAAAGAAGATTCTTAAGGATTCAAGATTAATGAAATAAATCAAATATGGGGTACCCTAGTTTGCCTGTCAGCAGATCAATAACAAGTAATTAGATTGAATCAGTAATAGAAAGCCCCCAATCCAAGAAAAGACCAGAATAAGATAGCTTCACTCGTGAATTCTACCAAACTTTTAAAGAAAAAATAAAATCAACTCTTAGGTTATTCCAAAATATAGAAGAATATCTTCCAAACACATTCTATAAGACCAAGATTACCCTGACACTATAACCATTTAAGAACAAAAATTCTACACAAAATACTGGCACATCAAATCTACCAGCACATTCAAAAGATCACTCACCATAATCATATTACCTTCGTCATACAGATGCAAGTATTGTGAAACATGTACAAATCAATAAACATGTTACACTAAATCAACAGAAGGAAGAAGAAAAACCATGTGATTGTCTCAATGGATTCAGAAAGAATATTCAATAAAATTCAACAACTATCTATGATTAAAAAAATGTGAAAAATTTGGGCATACAAAGAATGGACCTCAATATAATAAAAGCTATTTATACTAAGTCAGTAGCTAACATTATAATGAACTGGGAAAATATGAAAGCTCACTAGGATCTGGAACAAGATAGGAATTTCCACTTTCACAACTTTATTCAACTTAATACTGGACGTCTTTGACAGAGTAATTAGACAGGAGGAAGAAATAAAGGGCATCCAAATTGGGAAAGAAAAAGTCAAATTGTCATTGTTTGCTGAAGTCATTATATTTTTAAATTTTCAAAATTTTTATTAGTACATATTTGCAGTACATAATGATTACATTCATTATGGGGAGTTGGTACATGTGCATAACACATCTTAAATGTTTTTATGTCCCCTTTCCATCCTCCTCCTATCTCCCTCCAATCTCGTGGTCAGATTTCATTATCTTATCTATAGAGCATTCCAAAGACTCAACCAAAAAAATACTAAAACTAATAAATTAATTGAGCAAATTTGAAGAATACAAAGATCAATAGCATTTCTATATGCCAATAATTATCTGAAATAGAAATCAAAGAAAATATCCCATTTAAAATTTCAAAAATACCTAAGGATAAATTTATCCAAAAAGTGAAATATCTCTACAATTAAAATTATAAAACATTGGACTGAGGATTTAGCTCAGTGACACCATGCCTGTCTTGCAAGCACAAGGTCCTGAGTTCGATCTCTGGTACCAAAAAAAAATTATAAAACATCAATAAAAGAAATTAAAGAGTGTCCAAGAAAAGTAGAAAGACATCCCACGTTCATGGACTGAAAGAAATAATATTGTTAAAAATATCCATACAATCTAAAGTCATTTCCAGATTCAATGTAATCTCTGTCAAAATACCAAATGATGGGCGGGGGATTTAGCTCAGTGGTTCCACTGCCTGCCTCGCAAACACAAGGTCCTGAGTTTGATCCCCGGTACCAAAAAAAAAAATAGAAAAGAAAAATACCAAATGACATCTTCAGAGATCTCAAAATATAAATCCTAAAATATATACGGAACCACAAAACAAAACAAAACAAAACAAAAACTCCAAATAGCTAAAGCTGTCTTGAGCAAAAGAATAAAGCAAGAAGCATCATACTCTCACTTAAATCATTGTACAAAGCTGTAGTATTCAAAATAGCATGATATTGGCATAAAATATACATACATGAATGAAAAAAATAGAAGTATACTAGAAATAAACTCTAGCCTCCAGAGTCAACTGATTTTTGAAAATACTAAAAACATACACTGAAGAAAGGACAATTTTTTATAGGCCCTGACAAAATTGAATATCCACATGCAGAAGCTAGATCCCTACCTCTGACCATTTACAAAAGTCAACTCAAAGTGGATGAAAGACTTAAATGTAAAGATGTGAGACTATGAAACTAACAGAAAACATAGAGGAAATGCTTCAAAGTCAGAGGAATGAGCCAAGATTTTTGCAGAAGACCCCCAAGGAACAGGAAACAATAGCAAAGATAAACATATGGAATTACAACCCAAAAAGCTTCTGTTTGAACAGCCAAGAAAATAATCATCAGTGTACAGCCACAACCTACAATGTGTGAGAAAGTATTTGTAATGTATACATCTGATACATTGATATTCAGAATATACAGGGAACTCAAAATTTCAACAGCAAAAAAATTGAAATAGACAAAAGACCTAAGTAGGTATTTCTCCAAAGTTCATATAAATGGCCAATAGATATATGAAAATGCTTGATATCACAAATCATTAGTGAAATGCAAATCAAAGTCTCAATGAGATAGCACTTTAGCTCTGTAAGAGTGACTGTTATAAATACTTAAGGAAGTGGTGCTGGTGAGGACGTTGAGAAAAGGGAACTCTTGCATACTGTTAGTTGGAATGTACATTAGTACATCCAGTGTGAAAAATATGGACATCCCTCCCAAAACAATTAAATGTAACACTGTCATATGATCCAGCAATCCCACTCCTGGGAATATATACAAAAGAAATTAAGTCAGTATGTTGAAGAGATATCTGCACTCCTATGTTCAATACAAAACTACTTGTATGCAAAAATATTTATATTCACAACTGAGAAATTTCAACAATGTGTCCATCAATTGATTAGCAGATATAGAAAATTTGGTGTATATATACACAATGGTATACTATAAGCCCTAAAATAGAATGAAATAACATCTTTTGCAATGACATGAAGGGAACCAGAAAACATTACACTAAGTGAAATATGTCAGACACACAAAGACAAATACCACATGATCATACTCATATGTGGCATTTAAAAAAGTAAAATAGGTGATTTCATAGAACCTGTAAGTACAATGGTGGTTACCAGAAGCAGGTAAGAATTATACGGTGAATTATGGGAAATTTTTGATCAATGGGTACTAAGACACAAGTCACAGGAGTAGAAGGCACTAGTGTACTAGTGTAAATATAATGGCTGTAGATAATAGTAATGTACTATAGACTGTATTCCAAAAAGTAGAAGAAAGGTTTTTTGAAGTTTACAGAAATCACAAATATTTGAGGAGATAAATAGGCTTAACTTGATTTAAGCTTTGTACAAAATATATATAGAGAACATTAGGTGTCACTTGATTGATATACATAATTTTATTCATTTATGTTAAGTAAAAATAAACTTTTTAAGATAAATAATTCTCTTACATCCCTAAACCTGGATTTCATTTTTCCTTTCCTTATCACCAATTCTCATACATTTGATGATTAACTTTTGAGTCCAAGATACTACAGCCAAATATGTATTATCCTTTTATAAATACGTACTTTGGATTTATGTAAATTATATTTTTCAGTGAGCTACATTTTCAGGATTAATCTGCATTCCTCCCAGAATTTTTATTCAGGTGCTTCTAGGTACTGCATCATGGTCAATTATTAGTAAAGTTGCTTTATTATGTACTCTCCCAGCCAAGCTTATCCAGGTAACTTCAAAAGCTGTACAAACAATGATCTGATAATGTTCATCATCCCGTAGGTTTTCTTATGGATATAAGAGATTTTGTTGTAAATATAGGCAGATGTTCAATGATTAACTGTCTAGAGATCAAGAAAGCTTAATGTAGGTATAGAGGGGGTGGGGAATAGAAAATGAAAAAAAAGTTTGAAAAATTAAGCAATGTAACATGAGAAGAGAAAAATGAGATAAAGGACTCTATTATGGAGTAGAAGGAAAGTAATACAATTAGATAACAGAAAACAATAAGGAAATAAATTAAAAATGGAGGTAAATAAAAAACTAAAAATAAAGAAAAATTAAAAGAAAAAATAAAGAAAATTAAAAAATGAACCTGGGATTTAGCTCAGCCTCACTGTGCCTGCCTTGCAAGTGCAAGGTCCTGAGTTTGATCCCCGGTACAAAAAAAAAAAGTAAAAAGTAAAGAAAAATTCCTTCAACCTCAAAAAATCAGTAAAGAAAAGAAAAAATAAAGAGACAGAGAGAGAGAAAATCAGTCAAAAAAAAAAGAAACAAAACTATTTTTGAATGACTGATTTTTTTCCAGGATCCAAAGTTTTAGAATTCAGTAACTCACGGTTTTCTCTACCTAGCTTTATGGCCTGTTGTTTTGTGAAGTGCCACACTGCTCTAGGGGCCCCCATGTCCTTTCACCCCAGGCTATGACAACCATCAACTGAGGACATGCCCTTACTCACATTAGTAGATGAGATAAGTCATTAGGCTTCTGATCTGTATGCAGCGGGGAAAGAGTTCAAGCAGTACATTTTACTTAATGCCAGCACTTTCACATCAACCACTTCTAAGAGCCACACAAGCCAGGCCTGGCTTCTAACTATGGAGGATGGGGCCCATGTCCTTCTTAGACTGAGTTTAAACTTTTCAGAGTGTCTATGTTAAGCCCAGACACTCTCCATAACTGTCTCCCATGGCTGTTTATCACCCAGTCACTGTGTAAGGGTAACACTGGAAATGTTGTAGCAGAGTTGTCTTATAGTTGTCCTGATACTCAGTCTTAACTAATCCCTTTCTGAAATGGCACCTGATCAAATACTGTCTGGCAATATGGCGGGTGTTGCACTGTATTTCTCTTCCAACTCTTGCCTGCTTTGTGGAAGGAGTCACTTTGGGAGTAAAATCCCATGCTGTTTTGCAGTTTGCAATAGTTGTGGGCTTTTCTTGGGTCCATTGTTTCTTCCTGGAGCTCTCAATCCCGGGAGCTTAACTTGTGTCTGAAGAGACAGGTTCCCCTTCCTGGGAGCTGCGGTGAGCTTCTAAGCTGCTTCATTCTTTTCTCTGCATTGTGGCCCATTTCTCTAAATTCTGCAGCTTCTAATCTTCTGACAATTCCTTTCCTTCTCCTAGAGATATACTTTTTTCTTTTTCCCCAAGTTATTATTTCCCAGATATCTGGATTCCAGGACTGGGAAAGCTAAAATCTGCTGCTGATTGCTACTCCATCATTTTTTCTCCAAAATGTTACTTTTGTGTTCACCTTATTAGGTAAATATGCAATGATCATGTATTAAATTCTAAACTATAGGGTAGAAATTATTAGATGACTTAGTTCTACTCACACAGGGGTTATTAGTTTAGAGATAACCATAACTTTAATTATAGGCAGGATTAATTTTACAATATACCAGAACACTGAAGCAAGAACTTAGGAATTAGAAAAATATTTATTAATGAGGGAAATCAGCTTTCTAAAAGTCATAAATTTAGGGAAAAACAAGTCTTTATTCTTTTTGAAAAACTGAGTTAACTTTCACTTTTCTCTTGATTATATGCTTGAAATTTCTAGGTGTTTTCTAAAGGAAATGTCAGCTCCTTAATCTCTATTAACAGATATATTGAGACAGACACTTAGAAGCCAATGATGTGAATATGACTGAGAAAAAAATCTTACCTTAAGAAGGTTACAGCAGCATCCAAAGAAAATGAAATACTTAGGAATCAGCCTAACAAAAGAAATCAAAGACCTCTACTCTAAAAACTATAGCACTTTGAAAAAAAAAAGATCAAAGAAGATATCAGAAAATGGAAAGACAAATGAAAACAATGCTGAGATTCCACCTCACTACAGAAAGAATGGCTGCTGTCAAAAAATCAACCAATATCACAGTAGCATTGTAGTATAGTTTCAAGTTGGGTATTGCGATACCCCCAGCCATGTCTCTGTTGCCCAGAATTGCTTTTGCTATTCAAGGTCTCTTCTGGTTCCAAATGAATTTTTGGTTTGTTTTCTCTAGCTCTGTGAAGTATACTGTTGGAATTTCAATCGGCATTGCATTAAATCTATATAGCAGTTTTGGAAGTATGGCCATTTTCACTATATTGAT
>NW_004624787.1:3074979-3092536 GCF_000247695.1 Heterocephalus glaber | reverse complement strand
AAGAAGGGAATGGAATTAATATGAGCAAATGAAAAAATGGAAACAAAGTCTTTGTAAATAGGGAGGGGTGGAGGGGTTGAAGGGAGGGCAGGGGAAGGGGGAAAAAAATAAGAACCAAGATATATTATACAAATGTACAAATTTCCAATGATGAATGTCATTATATCGTATACCTAAAATGTACCAATAAAATTATAAAAGAAGGTTACAGCAAGAAACAACAACAACAACAAAAAGAAAAACAAAACAAATATCTATATGTCTTATCATTCCTATCTGGTTTGGGGTATCCTGAGCCTTTTTTTTTCCAAGCCACTGAATTTTGAAATTCAATAGTTCTTTCTGGATTGTATTTTGCATATTTTAGCATTACCACTCATGACAACTGTTAATTAACTTCTATTTATTTTACTTTTTTCATGTAACATAGCTGAGGCCCATAGAGAAAAGGTACAAATACATTTAGAGAGTTTAGAAAAGGCAGATAATAAACATAATAATGAACTGGGTGTGCAAATAAAGACTGTAAAGCAGATAATTAATGCTGTCAGATTCTTGTATTATAGTGATTATTCAAACTACAAGGCAAGGCATGTGTTAGGGTTCCTTGGGTGTTGGGATGGTCGATAAGATCAGTGTACAACAGCACACATGAATGTGTTTCAATGAAAAAGTGAGATAAATGTGGCCTTTACTGTGGAAATATCAGCATGATAGAGCAAAGCTTACAAGAAAACTACCGATTAGAAGACAGAATTCATATGAATTTTAAATATTCCTTAAAATCCTTCCTAATATCAGTGTGGGCTACCATTGATGACTGAATTT
Source organism: Heterocephalus glaber (assembly GCF_000247695.1). Next base: position 3,091,708 of record NW_004624787.1, on the reverse strand, counting down.
CAGGCTTTGTCAGCTATATTGATTTGGTCAGGCTATCATAACAAAATTCCACATTCTGGGTGGCTTAAATAACAAAAATTTATTTTTTCATAATTCTGGAGATTGGAAGTTTAAAATCAGGATGGCAAAATGGTTGGATGTTTCCTGGTGAGGCTTTTCTTCCTGATTTGTAGGTCACAACTGCTGTATCTTCACATGGCTTTTCTTTGATGTTCACATAGGGATGCAAAGGGGTGAGATCTCTGGTATTTCTTCTTTTTATAAGAACACTAGCCTTATGAGATTAGTGTCCTACTCTTAGGCCTCCATTAATCTTAATTACATCCTTAAAGATCTTATCTTCAAATATATTTATGTTGGAGATTATTACTTTGACATGGGATGGGGGGTGAATAATTCAGTCCATAACATCTAGGGTTCAACACAACCTTATGAATAATAACCAAGCTCTAAAGTGTGGGATATTTTCTTCCAATATGTGAAATGTCTTTTCACTTTCTTGAGGATATCTTTGAAACAAATAGTTTTAATTTCATTAATTCCAATTTATCTGTTCTCTTTTTTTTTAACTTGTATATTTGTAACAAGGACTTAGAGGCTGGGGCTGCAGATGCCCAATGGGTAACTATAAGCACAATAAAGTTTGGCAACTCTAACTTCATTTTTGTATCTGTCTCATTACCTTAAAACTTTGAGTCAAATCCTTTCTCAGCTCTGCAAATAGGCATGTTCATGGTAATCACTCAGCACCTGTCTGTTTCACAAGGTGTATTACCCCTAAATTTATTTAGCACATATCATCTGCTTTTAAGACTGATGGTACCAAAGTAAGAGTAACTAAAGTAATTTTTAGGATTTACAGGGACATCTAATTGACAGCTCTTACAATATCCAGTTCCAGAAACCCTGAAGTGGTGCCTAGAAGTCTCCAGTCACTGTCCTAAATTTACAGCCGTTTTAGATTCCAGGAAAAGTAAAGCCACATAGACTACCTCATCATGAGGTCATTTCCTCCAAGTAGGAACAATTACCCCATGATGAGAACTGAGGCTGCCACCCTCAGAGCAGGAGTAGTCATCTCATGATGGTAAACAAATTATCCCCTGAAGGAATGGTAGATCTCCCAGGACCTCACTAAATAATTCCTGAGATAAAGATCAATTAGACTAGCACTTGGCCAGGATTACCTAGCTAGCTAGCTGCCAGCTATGTAATTCCCAACCCTTGCTTTTGTTTCACTTTTTGATGAAATCCCAAACTTTCTGTCAATCTCTTGAACACAGATCTTCAATCTCTTTATCTGTGTTTCCCAGCATGGCTATGCTAATTAAAGTTCCTTTCTCCCCTTCAGCACTGCTCATCTCTTTGACTAACATTATGGGATTGATGGCTGAGCCTAGTCTGTTAAGAGTCCCAAGTTTTGCTCCAAAATTCTGGTAACATATTTGGTTTGACATAAAACAAAATTTACAAATGGAAATAATAGGCAAAGATTCATTTAAAGTCTGAAACCACGTGGGAAATTGAATTAAGTTCTTCTTATATTTAGGATTCCACCAGCTGAAATTATGTTGAGCTATGTAAAGTTGAAAATCCAAATAAAAGTGGATTTAAAACAATACTTTATAGGAATCCAATAGGTTCAGAGGATTTCCATATATGCTGAAAACACTTTTCAGCCAACTAAGATAATTAATTTCCTAATTATCTGTTAGAAAGAATTTTGCCTCTATTGTCCAGTCACTAAGAAACCAGAATAAAGACCTGTTATAGTCAGAAAACCTATGGCAGCAGGGAACCTTGACCCTATGTTTTCACTTCTACATGTTATTTAGACTAATAGCATAAGAAATACCAGTGATTAGGGCAGTAAAAAATGGTCAATTTGTTAGAAGAAAGCAAGGTAGAAACTTTAGGAAGAACATTTCAACTACATTTACAGAACAAGATTCCACGTATATAAAAATAGAAGGTTATATATCAACAGAACCAAAGACACTAAGTCCAACCGGCACTCTTTTTGAGCAGATTGGTTTATGCAGTGGAAGTGGAGCTGGTGATAGGATTATCTTCACTAAAACACATGTTTTCCCACATTCCTGCTGGGAAAATTAAATACTATCTCTGTGATGCCAATAGAAGTAATGGAATTTCCTCAGATGAAGCCAATAGCAAAGAACTGAATTGCTGAACGAAATCAAAGTAGCAGATTTTTGGAGATATTTCCAGTATTCAGTAGAGTTAGTATACCAGATTTAAAAAGAGATTGACATATCAATGAAACCAACATCAGTCAATTTATCTGGTATTTAAATATAGCACTGTTTTCATTCAGTTTTGTTTGTGTAGCCCCAGTGGATTTGGGGATGGAATTATCTTCACATGAGCCTTACCAATTAAGGCTTCAGGAAGGGCAATTCTCCAAAACAAAGTGCTATGTGAATTAACAAAATAAGGGGAAAGATTTTGAGCAGTTAAAACTAATGTTATCTACTAGAGTCCACATTTAACTCAAGTTACTGAAAACCAAAGTGCTGAAATTAAATTTTCAAAGTGAGTAATTAACTGAAGAGCCAATTTGCTGAAGCTTGTTTTGCCAAATTAAGTCCCATAAAACCAATGACCAAATAGATATACAACAAATGATACAAAAACAATGTTAATGTCTGACATAACTGTCTGAAGATAAAAACATTTTCTGAATATTAAATATATTCAAAGTAATATTCTACCATAAAAATATGGCAAACATATATATGTCTGTTTTGTTTCTTCTCAAATTGTATTTCTGGTAAATTTTCTTTTTTAAGCATTTTAGATTTCAAATACAACTTTAAAATAATTTCTTTTGAAAACATCTTACAAATTCACACCATTAATATATATATTGACTTTCAGGTACAAATCATAGGAATCAGGAAGACTTATCCTTCATAAAAAGATTCATTTCTTTTCTGTAAAATTTTGAATCCCTTTGCAAAAACCTGACACATTATCCATTTCCATCATTTTTCGTGAAAAAATTAAAATTTTAGCATTTCCCAGTGAATGGATAGTTGCAGATAATTATAACCTTTATATGGTTTTGGTTGTGTATAATCAATTTAGTAAAAATTTTATGTTAGTATAATATATACATTTTAACTATTTTTCATGTAAAATTCTATGTCCCTCTGGATGTTTTCACTTTAAATTGAATTATTTAAATTTTAAATTGAGTAAAATAACTCAATTTCACATGAAAGTATGAAAAGAGATGAATCAAACTAATCTGCATGTATTATATATTATATATGTCATATAATATATAATACATATGTTATATAATACTATAATATATATGTTATGTAATGTATATAATAGTTTGCTACTATTCTGGTATTTCTAATTCCAGGAACTCGTCATGAAGAATCTCGAGGTTACCAATTTAAATGTGTGAGTTTCTCACATAATTTCACTTTAAATGATTACCCTAGATGGTTGCTTAGTGGGTCAGAATGTAGTCTTCAAATTGGCTGCATCCACATCACCTATGTACTATTTAGAAATGCTAAATCCCACATTCTATACCAAAGATACTGAATTAGAAACTCTGTAAGTAGAAGATGGTTCCACATACCTGTGTTTTAACAAGCCTTGTGGGTGATTATAAAGCATACTAACATTTGAGAACGACCAAAATTCCATAGCAGACAACACTTACCTTAGAGTTGTGACATGAAAGGATTCTTTCTTGACCACTTAAGTTTAATGAGGCTCCAGAGCAGCTGATATGGACCTTGCACGCAGAAGCCATCACAAGAGCAACTTCACTCAACTCTCTTTAGGTTTGTGTTCTATTTGTTCTCAGAGTATCTTGATAATGGGCATCAATCATCCCAGTGATATCTTCAAATACAATCTTTCTCCATCTCCAGTCAGAATGAAGTAAATGCTTTCCACGATAGCAACACTCTCAAAATAGGACTTCCTTCCTTTAGCACGTCAACCTTTTTCTATCACTCAGTTAAGCTATTTCCAACACGAGTGGAAGAAACTTGGGATCCAGAGCCTCAGAAAGATCTTTCAGCACCACATTTTAGAATTTGTGAGTTCTAGGCAATTATGGGTTTGTCCTTTGGAGTCTCTGGCTACACTTTCATGTGAAAGAAAACGTTGCTTGCAAAATCCTGTACCATATAGGATATCGGGGAAATGTCTGATCCACTACAACTGTGCTCACAGCAGCCTTAATTATAAGCACTATAAGTACATGTTACATCTTGACAGGAAAGGAGGGTGATCTGAAACAAACACATAGAGGAATAGTAGCTTCCTATCACTGTGGCTTCAGATTTTCTTACAGAAATACATGGGTTTAGCTCCTCTTGGTGGCTTAAACCTTCCAACTCATCCGACTTAAGACTACACATTTTGGAGTCCAATTCTTCTTGGTCCAATCTGAGCTTTGTCATCTATTTAGGTATTAGATTGCTGGAAGGGGGCCGGGGATTTAGCTCAGTGGTTTCGCCGCCTGCTACGCAAGCGCAAGGACCCGAGTTAGATCCCCGGTACAAAAAAAAAAAGATTGCTGGAAGTTATTTTATTTTTATCATTTCCTTTTTGGATGATCAACACACTTTTCAATAAATTTTCCATGAAGTGAAGCTAAAAGGAAATGACAAATACACTTACACCACTCTTGGTTCTCAACATAGTCAGCTCTCATTATTACAGTAAGCAAAAGTCAGTCTCACTCTAATATTTTCAAAGGACAAGAGTTGTGCCAGTGCCTTACTTTTCAATATGGCAACCCCAAGAATTAGAAATGATACTTCCTGCAATCCTTATAGAAATGAAAATTCTCTGCTGCCTACTAGCACAGAGATAGTTGTAAGATCTGTTACCTTAAAATTCATTTTTAATAGAAACAGCACTAACCTAAAACTTTTCATGGCTTTATCTAGTCAGAAGTTCAGTAGACTCCTTACTGACATGCTCAGACCATCTTCATTATAGAGCACATGTCCTTGATTGTGATTCCTGATCAGTGTCATCTGTGCACTTGTTAGAGATACAAATTTTCAGCCTCAACTATCCTACCTACATGATCCAAAACTTGATGATGAAGTAGAACTGATCTAAATATAGCAAGTCTTCCAAGGAACCCAGTTCTCTCAACAATAAGAAATTTTGGAAAGAGTAATACTCTGATAATCCTTGAAGAACAACTGATATACTATATGTTTCTATGGTCAGATTCTGGAAAAGTTGAGGAGACTTATCACCTGGATAGCAGGTATTTTCAAGATCCTTTATCAAGTTTAAGTTTCAGTCCATTTTAGAAATGATTTTTAGGTGTTCCTGCCCAACATTATCAAATGTAGTGCAGAAAGTCTTCTCAGCAATCTCAAGAAATCCCTATGACCTAAAATTAGTTAAATGTCACCCTAACTCAAAATACTTTCTGTAGGAGGAGAGGATTGACTGATAAGAGCCCAGACATCCACTACGCTGGACATGTCAGGAGTGGTGAACTCCAAAGAAAATATTTGGAATGCAATTTGGGGTTAGGGTTTTCTAATAGGAAATTTGAGAACTCGACAGTATTCAGAGATTAAAAACATTCATTCAATTAATGAATTTTTCGGGAAGAATTTTTATTGTCATGTTTCTTGTATATTATCTTATTTGACTGTGTCCCATTTGTACATTAAGGGATCATTATGACTGGGCTATCTGTTTGCACATTTGAAGTAAAATTATAAATTTATTTTGTAGAGAATTCCCCTTTTTCTGAATTATAAACAGTTCTATTGAACTTGCCATGTTTTTCAGTTTCTTATATATCTTGATCTGAATAACTCAATAAAAATGCTGATTCTGTATGCTCTTATGTAAATTTCTTATATGTATTAATGGATCAAATCTTTTCTCACTTAAATTTACATGGAGAAAATTATCACACCTAATATTTAAAAGTTTTCTAATTAAAGCCAATTTTCGTAGACAAATTGAGATAATCCATGTCAATTTTAGAAAAAAATAATAACCGCTCTCTGCACATAAATATGTATTGATATACATATTCAAGAGGAAGGTAGAAAACAAGAACTTATGATAAATTTTTAAAGTTTGTGAAATAGTCGATTTTAAAACTGAATACTTATAACAAAATCATTTCAAAAAATATACAGGTTAAAAGTTTATACATTTAAAATTAGGCCAGGAAAAAAAATAAAATAAAATTAGGACAGGGTTGTTCGAAGGCTGTACTACCAAGGTTGAAGATCATTCCTTGATCCACTCCTGCAGGTAACCCCTGAATGCTTAGAACAGTTATTGGGTCTCATCAGAATGGTTCTGTATACCTATGCTTTAGTCACACAAGATGTTTCACGAATACAATGAGATTTATGATGAATGTCAATTTTGAATGGGGCTGTGGTCAAGTTGCATTCATTTGATTTTACATGAACCAGAGTGTCTTAAAGTCAGTCATATGTCACATCCCATGCTTACTTGACCAAGGCTTGGGTGAGTTTACCTAGTTGGCAACACTTTGCATGTGAGGTCACATGGTTGTGTTTGGAGAATAAGCCCAGTGTATGTGACTTCAATGAAAGAGGAAGGCTGCAAGCCTCATCCTGTCTTTTCCTAGACTCCTCGTGTCTTAGTCACTTTCTTCATCACTGAGACAGAATACAATTAAAGGAGGAAAAGTTTATTTTGGCTCACAGTTATAGTCCATAGTCAGCTGGCTGCAGGACAGAAATAGTATCCCATAAGGGCATAGCAGAGGAAATCTACCTATGTCATGGTGGCCAGGAAGCAGAGAAGCAGGAAGAAGCTGGGGGGAGGGAGATGGACCCTTCCAGATCATGTCTCTAGTGGCCCTCCTTCTCCCATCAGGCCCCACCTCCTAATAGCGTGTCAGCTATGAATTCATCGGTAGACCAATTCACTGATGAGTATAGTGCTGCCATGATCTACTCGTCTTCTAAATACATGAGACTTTCAGGGGACATTTCAGATCCAAACCATAACTGTTCCCTGTGTTCCTTTTCCATTCACTTTTGTCTGTGATCTTGTACTATGATATACATACTGTAATTATGAGTACAAAAGACCTTCTAAGTTCTCCTAAGGCACCTTAAGACCTGTGGCTGGTTTTGAAGTAGCCACACATGCTCGTGAAAAAATTGTTTTCCATAAGGACATTCACATAACTTGAATAACAAGGGAATTGCTCGTTATTTGTAGATGAATTGTTACCATTCCTAGAAAGTTGTTTTGCACCCTGAAATCTCCTGTGGTGTTCTTGAGCCCATCTTCTTTCTAAAATGTGCAATCCTAGTGATAAGTACAAATTTTTGTTTCTACAGAGCAGAAACTATTGACATTTCTGGTTTTGCTCTTTGGAGCCTCTGGCTGACCTCTTATATGAGATGAAATGTTGCTTGCACCATACAGTACTATTCAGGTATTCAGGAATATTGCTGAGCCACACCATGTGCACTCATAGCACCTTTAACTATGGGCAATGTAGATACATGTTGCATTTTCTCTGAGGGCTGAGGGGAGAGATCTCATATAACCACAAAGCAGTAGTTACTGCATACTGTGGCCTGGAATTCCCTCAGAAGGAAAATTTCCTCTGCCCAGAAGGACCTGGAGCTGCAAGTGTTATGTGATTTGAATTCTCTAAATCATACTGCTTAAGAGCACAGGTTTTACAGTGTGGTTCTGATCATTATTTTTTTCTTTTTTTAGAGAAGAGAAATATCTCAACAACTTGTTGTGACTTGTGTCTAGATGTGTCCCCAAAACCTTATGTGGTGATAGGTGGGGCTTCTCAGAGGTGGCTGAATCTAGTGTGGGGGGGGCAGGGATTAAATGTATGATGCTGGGATCAAGGGTGTGTGATTACTAAATTAGTCCACTGATGGGTTTGGCATAGTTGTGGGACTGGATAATAGGAAGGCCTTTCCTGGGTATGAGTGCTACCCATACTAAGGGCACATAGCCTGTACAGAATATAAGGAACAGAAAGAGGGCTGCTACCTTTGCTTGTCACTTGCTACTTTTCCTGTCTTCTACCTGCCATGAACTATTTCTCTTCTGTGATGCCCCTCTGCCATGCCTCCCTGCCTTGGATTCAGCTGATTATGTACTGAAGTCTCTATAAACTGAGCTGAAAAAAATTTTTCCTCCTTCAACTTTGGGTGTTGGGCATTTTGTCTCAGCAATAAGAAAAAAGTAACTAAGACAACTTCTTAATGCAATGAGTCCAGAGTAAGATGACAAATATACAAATCCAGCATAAATATTGGTACTCAGCATAGTTAACTCACATTTTTAATTATGTTAACCAAAGGTCTCAGTCACTCTAAAATTGTCAAATAACAGGGTGGGCTGTAGCAGTTCTCAAATGTTATCCCCAAATAGGAGCAGTGATATAACGTGGGGTTTTGTTAATAGACAATTTCAAGGTTCCAATGTACAAATAAGACATTAAGATATCAGTTATTTTAGAATGTCATTCTTTAAAAAGACAAAACTAAGACAACACTCTTTCTAGTTCTCTTTACAAGCTAAGCAGCCTTCTCACTGCCATATTTCAATATTTTTTCAATTAGTCCCTGAGGGTGGCCTCTGATCAGTATCACCCGTACACTTGTTAGAGGTGACAATCCTCAATCACATCTACATTAACCAGCATAATTCAAATCTTATAGCTGGAGCAGGCATTACCAAACTGGACATAAGTTCTCCATAGATCACAACACCTACCAATGTGTAAGAATGAAATCCTTGACCTACTTGTTTTCAATACTTCCTCAAAAATGAAATAGTTACTGGAAAAATTTGAGGAGTAATTTTCCTGTAAATCACTTGTTTTTCAGACAGAAATTTACTGTTACTGAAAACGAAGTTTTACAGTCAAAGATTATAAATAATTTGAGGCAAGGTGTAACTGGAAAACATTTTCCAAACTCCATCACCAAAGTGTAAAATTTGAGAAATACAGCTCCAAGTCCATCTTTATCAGCAATATCATGCAAAAGGAATAGAACTTGTCTTCCTAGAAATCTCGGGTGAAGATCTCTAATGGGCCATATGTCACCTAAGCTCCCTGCACCCTCCCCTGGAAGAGGCAGCTGACTGAAGTAGCCCATGCATTCTCACCCTCAGCATGGGAGGACTGGTCAGCTCCAATTAAAATACTTGGAGTGAAACTGGTGAGAGGGCTTAAAATGGAAACAGAATATGAGAGAATTAGTGTGATGGTAAACAACACACATTTCATTAATTAATTGTTGGGAGAGAATGTTTATTCCCATGGTTTTTGTTGATATTTTCTAGCTTTACTGTTTGCTGTTTATACTTTCGGGGATTATCAAGGTTGCATTACTCTTTTCTTCTCATCTGTAAAGAAAATCTTAAATTTATGTCTTTAGAGAAATTTTCCTGTTTTCTTCTAAAATATAAATAGTTATATTAGGATTACTGATAGTTTTTAATATCATATACATAGGTCTCAATAACTTTAATTCAATTGACAAATCCCTATTTGTCACTTCACATGTAAAATTTGATTTATATGCAATGCATTGACACTTTTCTTAGGAATGACAAAGTTATTACTGCTTCATATTGAAATGTTTTCTCAGAAGTTGAATGCAATTTAATTAAATAATTAATATGTGGAAATATTAGAAAGCAATCTATCATGATTATGCTAATCATTACCTATTTATAAATAGTGCAATAAATGGTTATAAAACAATAGGGCAGGGTTGCTTAAAGCCTGAATCCTTCAAAGTTTAAGAACACACACTTGACCATGAACTAGCAAGTAACCACTGAAACCTCTTTCAAAAAACAAAATTAAACTAAAACTTATGTTTCTCCCTTATCAGATGCAGAGGACATGTTTCCTGGCATATTTAGATCTGTCCTCATCAGAAAAGCTCATCTTTGATGGTGGTACTTGTGTAGTAACATCAGCATACTCATTAGAGATGCAAGTCCTCAGCCCCACTACCCTGGCCTACATAATCCAATCGAGATGTTAGAGTAGACTAATGTGTTAAGGACTTGAAGAAATATTCAAGGTGAGGGCCTACAGAAGTGACTGGATCATGAGGGCTAATGAGATCATAATTTGATGGCATTATTGAGAGATAGAAACAGGAAATAGGGGCTCATTGAAATGAGTGGATTATGAGGGTCCAACCTTGGGACTTTATCCAGTTTCCAGCCCCTTCTCTGGCTCTCTTGCCCTCTCTGCTTCCTGGCTATCATAAGTTGAGCAATTTTTCTCTGCTATGCCCTTTCACCATGATGCTTCTGCCTAACCTCAACTCTAAAAGCAATATAGCCAAACAACCATGGACTGAAACCTCTGAAACCATGAGCCAAAATAAATCACTCCTCCATTTGTTTTTCCCAGATATTTATCACAGTGACAAAAGTGAGGTAGAACAATAGTTTTCAAATTGTGATATCCAGTCAACATTAGGGACTTAATGCCTGGAAACGTCTCAGAAATGCAAATAGTTAAAATTCCAACCCACTCAGATACACATAGAAAGCCTCAGTGACCTGAGAATGTTACTCTTCAAAACAGCAAAATGTTTTTTATTTTTCTCTCTAGAAGCAGAGCACCATTCTTAATGTTATTATTACCAATTATAACAGCAGCTTTTTAGGGTTCTATGAGTTGTTCTATGAGTTGTACTACAGAATTATCATATCTGACTGGGGTCTGATGACCGGCTGACACAAGGAATAAATGATGACTGATATAAACATGTTTTACCTAATTGAAATAACCTATGTATAACTTAAATTATGGGTGGCAGTCCTCCCTTTAACTCCCCAGGAGACTTTATCTTCTGAAATCTATAACAAAAATCTGCTTAGGTATCTTCAATTCCATGCTACTGCTTCAACATGTCATCATAATCTGGAAAAAGAGAACTATAATTTCCACAAATTGGAAGTAGCAAAAAGAGATCTTCTAGAAGAAAGTAAGATAGCATATTTAGAAGAGAAAGGCAATTTCTAAAAAGAAACCTGAAATGTAATTTTCTAATGCATTGGGAATAACTCTGGGCAACAAAACTCAAGATGTCCAACATAGTCCAGTTTAAGTCAACTACCTGAAAGCCAATGTGCGCAAACTGAATCTTTCAGGTGACTGTTGTACTTCACTGATTAGCCAAATTGCCAATGAGCCTCCCTCTGTCAAGTTATTCAGTTTTCTAATAACCACGAAACAGACATGAATCTGTAACCAAGAATGATTATAAGAACATGGCCAATACTTAATACTGGTATCTGAAAATAAATATTTTTCTAAAGATTAAGTATATTTAGAATGTAGTATATGTGTAGTATATTTAGAATTAAGTATATTTAGGTTAAGTATATGCATATTTTATCATGAAATTTTCAGTGTATTTTAATATTGATTAGTTTAATTGCATATTTTGAAATATTGATTTCCTACATTCTTTGTTTTAAATCTTTTAATATTTAAATCTCACACATTTTGTAAACCAATTTTCCTTTAATCAATCTTGAACTATCTCATATGCATCATTAATATACATATTGGCTTTTGGGAATTGAATGATTCAGTATCATCAATTTCTACCAGGTAGATTCATTGCTCTTTCTGAAAAATTTTAAATATTTCTTGAAATTACTGCCTAATTAATGTATTTCCAACTACTATATTTAAAAACAAAATTAAAAAATAAAATCCTACATTTCCTCAGTGGCAGTTATTTGCAACTCATTATGAATCTTTTGTCTATTTTTATTTTTTTAAATTTTTATTTATTTATTTTTTTTGGTACTGGGGATTGAACTTGGGTCCTTGCGCTTGCACAGCAGGTGGCAAAACCACTGAGCTAAATCCCCGGCCCCGTCTATTTTTATTTTTAATTATATGATCATTCTATTAATTTAATGAGATTTTAAATTTAGCTTAAATACATATACATTTCAGTGAACTTTCATTAAAAATTCTGTCTCCCTTTAGACATTTTCATTTGAAATTTAATTATTTTACTTAATTTAAATTCAGAAAGAGGAAAAGAAAGATGGTGGCTGAGTAAGACGCTCCAGCAATCTCTCCCCACAGACACGTCAAGTTGAACATTAATTCATGTAGTAAACTGCCTTCACAAGAGCTAAGGAAATTAGGTGAGAAATCATAATGCCTTTTTTTTTTTTTTGTACCAGGGTTCGAACCCAAGACCTTGAGCTTGCAGGACAGGCGGCGGAACCACTGAGCTAAATCCGCATCCCCATAATACCTAATTTTAATATAGTAGAGAGAAAAGATGCATTTAAAAACACAGGAAAGAAAGAATTACTAGTGTCCTGTCTCCCCAAATCCAAGCAAGTCAAAGTAGAAAGAGATACATCCTACTAGAAGGAGGGAAAGGGAATTAAACCTTAGAATTGAAATTCAGTACCAGGCCCACAACAGTCAAAATAAGTCCTGTTGGGTTTCCATGACTCCTATTGCCTGGCCAATACCTATGACGTGAGCCACTAGAACTGAGTTAGGCCACGCAGCTCAATGATTCCACCATTTTTCCTCCAAACTTGAACAACAGAATGGACAGCAAGACTACATCTGCTGGAGAACAGGGTAGGAGAGCTAACACTTGCTTCCCATTTTGGAGCTCAGTCAGGATTGCTCTGTTGGGACCCTGTACCATGCAGAAAAGGCCTCTACATCAAGGCCAGAGCTCAAAGACTAATCTCTAAACCTCTCCTGTCATCAGTCAGAAACCTAGGTACAGGTGGAACAGACTTGAGTTTTGCCCTACATCATAGCAAGCCATGGAGTAAGACTGGGGTTTAGCCCTTTCCTCAAGTGTGCAGATCCTCATGAATGAGAGACTCAGGTATGACACAGCTTAGGATCAGCCTTAGTGGACAATTAACTGACTCCTCTACCCACCCCCAAACTCAGGCAGCATAGCTATTGCCAGGAGAGTGATCACAGATTGCAGAATAACTCTAGAACCAGGAAGAGACTTGAATCTAAGTGGCACAGACCTGTGTTTCAGCCTGGGTAATTGTCAGCTACAGTATAAGGCCTAGTGCACCCCTGAAACTATTCGGGCTCCTATGGCCATGAGAGTCAAGCATCAGCCTTGGTGGACAAGAGACTGCCTTCACCAATATTCTCACAGCTTTGGGTGACACAGTATGGAGCAAGAACCTACTCACTGAAGGTAGGACAAGGAAGTAAGCACAAGAGTTTGCCCTGGAACATAATGGTAGGCTGGTAAAACTTAAAACGGCATAATCCTCTCATAAGCAGGCCAGTATGCATGGATAGAGATTCTGTAGCAGCATCAGTGTAGCTTCAGTCTCAGACTTTTATTATTGCCAGCATCATCTGTGCCTAGTTGCAGTGGTCTTTGGGTCCTAGTCCACTGTTGGGAGCCATTCTACATAATTTTGGGGAAAAAATTATTTCACAATTAAATTATGATTAGTTGTGGGAAATGGTAGAATTCAGCTATCTAGTTGTAAGAATAGATCACAAGAAGTTTGTTAACTAAGAGAATTAAGTCGTTTCTGGGAAATTCCACAAGTCTGTTTGTTAAAAGAATGCCCGAAAACTTTGAGACCTTGTAAAAGTCTCACAGGAGAAAAACAGGTTTTCCTAGTTTTCTTATTTACCATTTTCCGGGATCAGAGGACCTCGACCCAGTGACTCTATGGGTGGTAAGAGAGATGTGACTCACTATGCACATCTGTGATGTTTATGGTGGGCCGGTGGGCTTGATTTTGGCTGAAATCATCCTGCTCTCTTGCTACTATCTGATAAGAAGAGGGCTGCGGTGTGCTCTTTGATGTACAGGATTGGTGAAACGGAAACAGGGGACTTGTGAATTCGCCTGTAGCTTTTGAGTCACTTAAAGTCATTTGTCACCAGAGGTTAAAATCAGAAAGATGATAGCCAGAATAACTAAGCTGCTTTCCTACATGTATAAAAGCCTTGCTTCTTTCCTTTGTGATTGTCGAATAGTGCCAGAGGAATTAAACTGCTGTTCGTCCCCCAGGCTGTCTCCTTTTCTTTCTTTAAAAGTCGGTGCTTTCCGGGGTTCCAGGTCTCCCTCAAGAGAGACCTTTATTAAAAATAAAAATCAACACCTAGTTTTTTGGCCTGCAGATCAGCTATGACATGCTGAAACAACTCCATTTTTCCCTCTGGTCACACCTGAGACCTCAATGGTCCTATGATGCTGTGACACTGAAGGGCAAGATTACATTAGCTCAAGACATCCTGGTCCCTTGAGAACCAGGTAGTAAGAGAAAAGTTTCACCTGGTGAGGAACTAATTCCTTACAAGCTTAACTCATCCCACCTACTTTTGTAAGAACATCTTTGCTCCTCTTACTGTCTTAATCAACATTAAATCCTCATCAGCATAAGATCCTCATGGTCATAGGATTATCGACCACCCTCTGAGTCATTTGATACTTCCTCTGATTATAAGATCCTTGTCCATTTAGGATTATCACCACCCTCTGAGTCATCTGTTACTCCCTATGAACTTGATAAATAGTGGCAAGCTTGGGGTGCCTTTGTCATTGCTTCCCAGAGCAGCATTGATCAGGCCCAGAACCCAGCTTCTTCTCTAAGTCTCATTTCCAGTCTTTATTCTTTAATTCACCTTGTGTTGTCATGGCTCATAGGAGACTAGGACCCACTGCAGGGGTTCTGGTAATGTTCCCTTTCCCTATTCCCTACAGTCCACTTCAAAATTGGTAACTCACAGCAACATAGGACTTGGTTCTACCCAGTGATGTGCTGGTTTTGCCAGGATACAGGCTTGAAATATAACACAGATTTTTTTTTTTATTTTGGTGGCCACAGGCATGACATGGAGTCCTAGATCTTGTCTCTTCATGGCGATTCTGCCCAAAGTTAGGCAGAATATCTCATGCCTGACCACAGACCAGGGAATGTAGATGAGATGCCTGGTTTAGTCTCAGTAAGGCATAAGAGGACAAGCACAATCAAAATTAGACTAGGAAGACTGAAATAAATATTTAATCATTCAACAATGAGGTGATGTCATAAAGCAAGCATCAAGAGATTTTAGGAAGCCATGACAGTCAAAATAAGGTTCCAAAAATCAGTCAGTAACTAGTATAGACAAACTCATGGGAGAAGAATTTAAAATATGTACTTGAAGAATACTCAAAAAACTTCAAGAAAACACACAGAAACATTTAAAATGCTAAGAGAAATTTAAGGGAGAGATGGAAGTAATTTAAAAATCAAATAGAAATGCTTGTGCTGAAAAATGTACTCAATGAAATTAACAGTAATACAAGACATCAAATACCAGCACAGACCAAACTAATGGGAAAACTAGAGAGTTTGAAGATAGTCTATTTCAAAATATACATCTGGGGGAGAAAAAAGAAAAAGATTGAATAGAAATGAAAAAAAAAGCCAGCTTGAAACGGGACAGTATTGAAGAGTAAATATTTGTATTATCGGGGCTCATGAGAAACATGAGCATCCCAAAAGATTAGAAAGCATATTCAAATAAATAATAACAGAAAACTTCCAAAACTTTGAGAAGGATACAAATATCCAGGTACAGAAAGTTTAAAGATAACTAGTCAGATTTAAACAACCAAATCTACCCCGGATTTTCCATAATCAACCCATCCTTCACAACAGTGAAGGATGAAAAAAAAAAACCTGCCACCTGAGAATACCTGAGAATACCAGCAAATCTATCCTCTAAAAATGGAAAGATAGAGGTTCTCAGACAAACAAAAGCTGAAACAATTTGACCAAACCTGTCCTATGAGAAATATGAAAGGGAGTTTTTCAAACTGGAAGAAAGGGACATCAATGAGTAAGAAGAAAGCACTGGATGGTGTAAAATTTACTATAACTATGTGGACAAATTCAGAATGCTCTAATATTGTAAAAATGATGCACAACCATGCATATCTTTAGTATGAAGATTACAAAACAAAACAATTAAAATAATAATTACATTAGTATGTTAAGAAGCAATACAGAAAACGGAAAAGAAAGCAACAATTCAAAATGTGGGAGGGTTCCTGAGTTGCAGCTCTGTGCAACAATGAGTCTGCATGCTGGTGAGGTTCAGGTGTGTCCTGCCTCACAGGGCCCAGGTTTTTGACATCATAAAGCATGGAAGTGTTTTCTTCATCCCAAAAGAGAAGCTGAGCCAGTCCCAGCACCCAGAAGGAAGCTCCCCCGCCGCCATCCCAAGCTCCTAGGGCAGAGAAACTGAGCTGCGCGGGCTCCAGAAGCAGCCCCCCACCGTTGAAATGAGAAGACACATAAACAAGCCTCAAAAACAGACTTCTGGATCACCTACAGCAACCCCAAAGGGAAACGAGATGGAACAATCTGACACTCAACCACCTGGACTCTCTGAACTGGCAAATAAAGAAGATCTGGGAAAAATGAAATCAGAAATAATTACTCAGGTAACAGTAAAGATTTTGCTCACAGTGCAAGACATGATTAATAAATCTAGAGAGGACACAGATAAAAAAATAGAGGATCTGAGGAACATGCTGGAATCCCAACATAGGAAACAAATGGAATCCATAAAACAGATGCAAACAGATTTCCAGGAGATTAAAAACTCCATCAAAAGTCTGCGCAACAGAATGAACCAATGTGAGGATAGAATTTCAGATATAGAAGA
>NW_004624787.1:3006777-3072475 GCF_000247695.1 Heterocephalus glaber | reverse complement strand
GGAGTGGGTGAAGGGAGGGCAAGGGAAGGGGAAAAAAAATGAAAACCAAGAGACTCATGTAAAGGTACAAGGTCCCAATGATGAATGTAACTGTATTTTATACCTAAAATGTACCAATAAACTTAATGGGGAAAAAAAAAACAATTCAAAATGTGGGAAAGAATGGACTGCAAGTGAGCTTTTATTAACATATTTCCTGTTTCTTTTTTGTATCTTTTCTGTTTGTTACAATTATGATGTTGTTACCACTTCCAAATACCTTGCTATAATCAAAAGTCACTTTTTTAAGTCTCATGGTAACCACAAAGCAAAAATCTATAATAGACAATCCAAAAATAATAAGCAAGAAATCAAAACACACTGCTACAGGAAATCACTTAACCACTAGGGAAGACTGTAAGAGAGTGATAATAAAGAAAGGAACTAAAACAAAACTAGAAAAATGGTATGAACTGGGTGCGGTAGGACTTTACCTATAATCACCTCAAATTAAAGTAGATTACATTCTCTAGAAGACAGAGTTAGTGAATGTATTTAAAAAATCCAACCGTATAAGAAACTCAATTCAACTGTAAGGATTCTAAGAATGAACATGACCTGAAAGTGGAGGATTAGAAGATGCTCCATGCAAATGAAATCCAAAAGAAACAGCAGCCATACTTAGATAAAATAGATTTTAAATCAAAAGCAGTAAAAAGCAACAATGAAGATCATTAATGATAAAGGGGTCAATTTAGCAAGAGGAAATAATAAATAGAGTAAGTCCCTGGCTTACAAACCCTCGAGTTGCAAACTTTCACAGATGTACTGTATAAGGCTCAATTTGTCAGACTTTGGAAGGAATCCAGCTTACAAATGTTCTCCCAGAACAGAACCCATTCATAAGTCAGGGACTTACTGCATATGCAGTCGATATCAGAGAATGGAAATATATAAATATTTAAATCAAATATTGATAAACAAAAGGGGAGATAGACTAATATAATAATAGTAGGGATTTTAACACTTCACTTTCAAAAATGAACAGATAATTCAGAGAGAAAATCAAGCAAAGAGGAGACACCTAATAAACAACTACAAAACATTCCATCCAACAGCTGCAGACCACACATTGCTATCATGAGCAAACAGAACATCTTGCAGGGTACTGTATATGATACCACAAAACTAATCTCAATAAATTTTAACAATGGAAACCATATCAAATATCTATTCAGACTGCAATGCAATAAGGCTAATAATCAATGACAAGAGAAATTTTGAAAAATGTACAAATACATAGAAGTAGAACAGCTTACTCTGAAGCAAGCAATCCATCAAGGAAGAAATTAGAAGGAAATTTTTTAAAAATCTTGAAACAAAAATAGAGAAGTAACTTACCAAGACTTATGGAATACAACAAAAGCAGTTCTATGAGAAAGTTTATAGCAATCAACATCTTAACAAAAGTACAGAAAGAGCTCAAATAGATAACCTATTGCTGCATCTCAAGGAGCTAGAAAAAGAAGAAAAAACTAAACCCCGAATTAGTAGAAGAAAAGAAATAATAAAGTCAGAAGAGAAATAAATGGCATAGAGATTGTCAAAATGCAAAAGATCAATGAAACAAAGGGCTGGTTCTTTGTAAAGATACACAAAATTTACAAAATCTTAGCTAAAGAGACAGAAGACTCAAGTCTAATGAGAGATGAAGAGAGAAACATTACAACTGACACAATTAAAATACAAAGGATCTTTAGAGATTGTTATAAAAAACTATGACAACAAATTTATCCTAGAGAAATGGACAAATTTCTGGACACATATACCTTGCCAAGATTGAATTGCAAAGAAATAATAAACCTGAAAAAATAAATTACAAGAATTGGTTGAATAATATAAGGTCTCCCATACAGGAAAGCCACAGGTCCAGATGGCTTCACTTCTGAATTCTACCATGTATTTAAAGAAAAACTGATACCAACCTTAAATTACTCCCAAAATTAAAGAAGAGATTCTTCTTAATACAGTCTCAGGTGCCCATATTTCTCTGATACCAAAACCAGGCAAAGACACAAACAACAACAAAATTACAGGACAATACCCTTAATGAATACAGATATAAAAACTCCCAACAAAATGCTAGCAAGCCAAATCTAAGAGCATATTAAAAAGATTATTCACTATGATCAAGGGGATGCAAGGATAGTTCAGCATATGCGATCAGTAAATGTGCTACAGCATATCAGTGGAATAAAGGACAAAACCATATTATAGTCTCAACAGAGACAGAAAGGATATTTTATAAAATTCAACATCACTTCGTGATAAAAATGCTGAACAAATTTGTTACAGATGAAATGTATCTCAACATAATAAAAGACATTTATAATAATTCAACAGCTAGCATCATAATAAATTGGGAAAATCTGAAAGCTCCCTAAGATGTGGAACAAGACATGGATTCCAGTTTTACTACTTTTATTACACAAAATACTAGAAGGCCTAGCCAGAGCAGTCAGTGAAGGGAAAGAAACAAAAGGTATCCAAGTTGAAAAAGAGGAAGGCAAAGTGCAATTGTTTGTACATAACATGTTATACATATAGAAAACTGCAAAGGCTCCCTCCCAAAACTAAAAAACAAATTCAGCCAAGTTGCAGGATATAAAGCTGCAACATATAAAAATTGATAGTGTTGCTATATGCCACCAGCTACTCATCTGAAACAGAAATCAAGAAATTATCCCCTTTACAATAACTACAGAAAAAAACGAAATCCCTTGGAATAAAGTTAGCCAAAGAGGTGAAAGATCCTTTCAAAAAATTTATAAAATATTGGTGAAAGAACTCAAAGACCTACAAATACAAAGACATCCTATGTTAATGGATTTAAAAAAACAATATTATTGCACACAACACCCAAAGCAACTTACAAACTCAATGCAATCGCTATCAAAATACTAATTTCATTCATCACAGAAGTAGCAAAAGCAATCCTAAAATGTATAGGGACAAGAACAAGAATAATAACAAAAATCTTAAATAGCCAAGGGTATCTTGAGCAAAAAGAATAAATCAGGATGTATTATTCTATCTGACTTGAAAATATACTGCAAAGTTGTAGTAATTAAAACAACGTGATATTGGCATAAAAAGGGCACAGAGATGTATAACACAGAGAACCTAGAAATGAAACCATTCATCTTTAGCAAAGTGATTTCAAAGATGCTATGAACTTATATTTAAGAAAGACAATCTTTTCAAAAAATGGTTCTGGGAAGGGTATCCATATGTAAAAGAATGACGTTAGACCCATACTTCTCACCAATTACAAAAATCAATTCAAAATGCATTAACAAATTAAATGCAATAATACCCCAAACAGTAAAACTACTAGAAGAGAACCTAGGCAAGATGCTGCAGGACATTGGAAGGGGCAAGAGTTTTTTGCATATGATTGCAAATATAGGATCCTACAGTAAACATTGACAAACGGGATTACATCAATCCAAAAGGCTTTTGAACAGCAAAGGAAACCATTATTAGAGTGAAAAAGATAGCCTTCAGAATAGGAAACAATATTAGCAAGCTAACATGTGACAAGGGGTTATATTCTAAATATAGAAGAAACTCTGAATCTCAACAATAAAATTCCCCAATAACTCAATTTAAAAGGAGTCAATATAGGGACCAGGGATTTAGCTCAGTGGTGCCATCGCCTGTCTCATAAGCACAAGGTCCTGAGTTCGATCCTGGGTACCAAAGGTGGGGGGCAATATACCTGAAACTCACTTCTCAAAAGAAGACATACAAATGTTCAGCAAGTGCATAAAAAATGATGAACATGAATAGAACTGGAGATCCTTATAGTAAGTGAAATAATCTAGACACAGAAAGACAAGTGTCACATTATCTCACTTACATGTAGAATATGAGAAACTTAAGGTGTTGATGTTGACAGGAAAATGGTGAGTATGAGAAACTGGAGTCACACAGAGGAAGGAATGGGAAAGGATGATCAGTTTCTGCACGCTTGCAGTTGGATAGAAGTAAGAATTTCTGGTGTGCTATTGCATAGTAGGGTAACTACAGATAGTGATTTTGCCAAGTACACTGGCACACACCCATAATCTCAGTGCTTGGGAGGCTGAGGCAGGAGGATCAAAAGTTCAAGGCCAGTCTGAGCTACATAGCAACAGCTTGATCTAAAAAAACAAGGAGCAATTTTGAGCTATGTATTTTTAAAAAATAGAAGAAAAGATTTTGAATGTTTCACCACTCAGTAATGAAGACTATTTGAGATGATACATATATTTAATCTGATTACACAGTGCATACACATAGCAAAATATTACACAGTATATTAATAGCCATAATTGTATGTATTAATTAAAAATAAATTCAAGTTAAATATAAATAGATGCAATGAACTGAAAAATAATAATAAATGAAAAGAAAAAAATGTTGAGCTTTTTGCTATTCTGACATTTCTGATACTAGGCACTCAGAATTTACCACTGAGAATCTCTAGGTTTGTCTTTCATTGGTGTTCACTTTATTTTCAGACACTCTTTCTTCAAATGCTAGTCAAAGGTGTTGACTGGTTCTCAAAGTGTGTTCCCCAAAGTAGCAACATCAACGTCACCTATGCACTAGTTAGAAATGCAAATGTCCAAGCTACACTCAAAACTATCGAAATCAGAAACTCTGGGATTACATGTGAGATCCAACCATGTGTTCAGCAGCCTTGCAGGAGATTATGCTACAATGCTACAAGAGAGCCACCCAGATTCCATGTGAGCAAATACTAGTTGTGGTGTTCTGACTGGTGGGGATCCTCCTTTAACACCAGAATATTTGAAGCCCCTAGAACAGCCAGTATAATTTAGCCTCATTATTCCAAGAGTGTTGAGTGTACATGGAGACACATGACACATGTGGGATTTTTTGTTTCTCTTGGTTTTTGATTACTGGTTGCTCACAGAAAATTTTAATAATGGATTATTACCAGTCCAAACCTGTTTTTTATTAGTATACATTTGTAATTCATAATAATTATAGTCACCTCAGGGAATAGGTACCAGACACATACAAATCACATCTTAATCCTTTTTACTTCTTCCCCTACACTTCCTCCCATCTCCCTTATCCCCAGATTCCATTCTCATCTCCATAAACTCTACCTCCCTATCATTTATATTTTATTTTTATATTTTGTGTTTCTCATATGAGAGTTACCATGTGATATTTAAAACCTTCTGTGTCTAAATTTTTTTCATTTGGCATTATGGTCTCAAGGTGCATCCATTTTCCTACAAATGACTCAAATTTATCCTTTATCCTCTGTTGGGTATATGTACCACATTTTCTTTATCTATTCATCTGTAGATGGGCAAATATTTTGCTTCCAAGATTTACTATTATGAATTATACTGATTCAGTGTATATTCCCAAAAGAATTCATGCTATCATATTTCTGTGATGCATACATACTCATGTTTATACCAGCACAACTCATAATCCAGTGCTAATTTGGATCCCAGCTTTCAAAAGGAAATCTTCGGACTAGTGTTTTTAAGCGAACCTTTCCTCTTTGGAGATTCAAGGGATTTGGCCCACTCACTGTGTCTGCAATAAGTATACTGCTAAGCTGTCATTGATGGGGGTAAACTTTCTAAATTTCTTTCACTTGGTTGGAGGCAAGAGGGAAAAAAAATCTATTTTTCTTACATAAGTTTAGAGAAAATACTTGCCACATGGCAACTCTCTGAATAGAGTCTTCACATCAACTCTTCTGTATCACAGAACCACATATGTCTGTCCGGCACTTCATTTTAAATATGAAGATCTTAATATTTATTTTTTAGGCTTTAAGAGTCTTTGGTCTACGTCTCATATGTGAAAAAAATAGTTCCTTTCAACATCCAATTTGATGTGGGTGTGCAGGGCTATATCTGGCCCATAGCACCTTCACTTCTAACACTTTTTATTACAGGCCCAACAATTAGGGATATCTTATATCAGACCTGATGCAAACACGAAGCAATAGTGCATATTTACTATTGTGATCTCAGATTTCCCCTCTAGAAGTTTATCTGCTCAGTCTAACATGGAGTTGGCACCTTGATCTGGCAAGAAATCTTCTCATCCTATATAAGAGCACAGGTTTTGAAACTGGTTTTTCTAGGTTCCAATCTGAGATCTGCTGTTTACCTGTCCTATGCCTTCAAGAATGTTTTTCTTACCCTCAGTTTCTTTATTGTTAGATAAGAGACATTTCAATATCTTTCCCATGTAGTGAAGCTGAAATGATAAGATAAATAAAAAGGTTCACATGGCTCCTAGGTTTTTATTATTATTCATAGTTACCAAATGTTGGGATCAGTCCAAAATGCTCAAAGGAGAGAGGGTCGATTGTAGTAGTATTTCTCAAAAATGTGACCTCTATACAACATAGGGACATAAATTGGAAACTTCCAAGAAATCCAAGTTCTCATGAGATGCAGCCACAAGGTACTCCCTAGAAGGCTTCACTTACCTTATATTTCTATCCTACAAAGAAAAAACTCATTATTGTTTCTTTATCTTCTGAAATACAGCATCATTCTCACTGGCATAGTTAGAACTTTCTTCACTAAGTAAAGGAGTAGTCAAAGTTTTATCTCAGAGTCTCAACCTCATCCTTACACTTCACAAAAAATGGCATAAATGGACCAAACCATTTGTATTTTAAGAAGCCTTGAATACATCTTAATGCATGACAAAATTTGAAAATCACTATACTCTGAACCATGGGTTTTCAATGCTGTGGGTCAGTTGATATTCTGGGAGAGTCTTTTTTTTTTCTTAAATTCTTTTATTGGTACATTTTAGGTATACAACACATTTACATTTCTCATTGGGAACTTGTACCTTTACATAATGCATCTTGGTTCTTATTTTTTCCCCATTCCTAGCCCTCCCTTCACCCCCTCCACCTTTCCCTATTTACAAAGACGTTATTTCCATTTTTTCCATTTCTCAGAATTTTTCCTTTCCCTTCTTTCCTTTCCCCTGCCCCTCCCACTACCCCTACCCCTTTGGACCTTTTCTTCCTATTTTGCATTATCGATTATTCATTCTAATCATTGGTACATTTTAGGTATACAATATAATGACATTCATCATTGGAAATTTCCACCTTTATATAATCTCTCTTGGTTCCCATCTTTCACCCTTGCCCAGCCCTCCCTTCAACCCCTCCATTCCTCCCTGTTTTCAAAGATTTTGTTCCTATTTTTCCATTTTCTCATATTGATTCCATTGCCTTCTTTCCTTTCCCCTACCCCTCCCACCTCCTTCCCCTTTGCCCCCTTTCTTCCTATTTCACATTACCTATTATACATTTAGTCCCCATTTACACTTTCAGTTTCTCACACCAGAGAAACTATTCTGTATTTACACATGTGTGTCCTATTTATTTCACTTAAGAGTATCACCTCAATGTGCATCCATTTAGCTATAAATGTCTCTAATTTCTCATTTTTTATGGCTGAGTAGTACTCCATTTTATTAATAAAAAAAACCCCCACATTTTCTTTATCCAGTCTCCAGTTGATGGGCATTTGGGCTCTTTCCAAGTTTTAGCTATCACAAACTGTGCTGCTATGAACATGGGTGCACATATATCACTGTGGTATGATTCTTTTAATTCTTTGGGGAAGATCCCCAGCAGTGGAATAGTGGGGTCAAATGGGACTTCCAGTCCTAGTTCTTTGAGGTATCTCCATACTGATTTCCACAGTGGTTGCACCAGTCTACACTCCCACCAGCAGTGGAGCAGGGTTCTTCTTTCCCCACAGCCCTGCCAGCATTTGTTATTGGTTGATTTCATGATAGCAGCCATTTTTTCTGGAGTGAAGTGGAATCTCAGCATTGTTTTCATTTGCATCTCTCCAATGACCAGTGATGTTGAACATTTTTTCATGTATTTATTTGTTATTTCTACTTCCTTGTCTGAGAAATGTCTGTTCATTTCAGATGCCCGTTTTTGGATTGGGTCTTTAAATTTGGAAGGTCTGATCTTTTTAAGTTCTTTATAGATTCGAGATAGTAGACCTTTGTCTGAGGAAAAGCAGGTGAAATTTTTTCCCACATTGTGGGTTGTCTCTTCACACTGCTGGTGGTTTCTCTTGCTGTGCAGAAGCCTTTTAATAAGAAGAGATCCCATTTATTGATTGTTTGTGCTAGTTCATGGGCAACTGAGGTATTGTTCATAAAATCTTTTCCTACACCGATGTCTTCAAGAGTTCTACCTAACCTCTGTTCCAACTGGTTCAGAGTTTCTATTTTAAGATTTAGATCTTTAATCCATTTTGATTTTAGTTTAGTGCATGGCGAGAGATATAGGTCTAGTTTTAATCTTTGGCAAGTTGAAACCCAATTTTTCCAGCACCATTTATTAAAGAGGCTATCATTCCTCCAGTGAGGGTGTTCGGCTCCTTTATCAAAGATAAAATGGCTGAGTGTGTCTGGCATTGTTTCTGCATCTTCTAATCTGTTCCATTGGTCCTCGGGTCTGTTTCTTTGCCAGTACCATGCTGTTTTTATCACAGTAGCTTTGTAGTAGAGTTGCAGGTTGGGGATTGTGATACCCCCTGCCATGTCTCTGTTACCTAAAATTGCTTTTGCTATTCTGGGTCTCTTCTTGTTCCAAATGAATTTTTGGATTGTTTTCTCAAGGTCCATGAAGTATGCTGCTGGGATCTCAGTTGGAATTGCATTGAATCTATATAGCAGTTTTGGAAGTATGGCCATTTTCACCATATTAATCCTTCCTACCCAGGAGTAGGGGATGCCTGCCCATTTTCTGATATCATCTTCCATCTCTGGAAGAGTCTTTAAACATGACAAAAGCCTAGTTTTTACAAAGCAGATATCCTGATTCACTTGATGCAGGTGGTAACATGGGTGATGTTTTTTCCCTCCTTGGGATTTATTGTTTATTTACTGTTTAGTACCATTGAAAAGTACTGCTCTAAGTCTATCCTGTCCAACTTTACCAAATGCAGCAGGAAAATATCTGATTTTCTCATGAATGTCAAGAAATACCTCACTTTTATCCAACATGGGTGATGGACTCATTCCTACACAAAGAACTTTTACCAGAGTACAGAGGAATGATTGGAATAACATTTTCCTCTCTGAAGTGTTGGGAAATGCCACGTCTACTTTAACTTAGATTAATTTGGAGGTAGTTTTAAAAAGAGGGCTCAGAAAAATGAGAAATAGTCAAAAAAGCAAAAAAAAAAGATACAGAATTAATCTGTTCTTTGGGCTATTTTGTCTATTTTTGTGTATAATGCCTACACTCAAGTTTCTTAGTCCTGAAGCACTTCCTAAATTTCCTTTACTAGAGAAAATATCCTTTTAGTGTTTTCTGAATTACTGCCATAGAACTACACGAGACTTTTCACACTATTCACAGTCTTATATTTCTCAACTCACAGTAACATATTAATTTATATAAATGGTATTTTGTTTTATTTCATGTTATATTTGATGCATATGCTAAGGGCTTGCCTATTTTCTCATTTATGTTATCAATGAGAAAATTGTTGCTCCAACTACTTAAATGTTTTTACAGAATTTTGAATCAATATAATTATATAAAATATAAGTAAAGCATAATGTCATTGAAAGTATTCAAAAATAATTATTTTGTAGATAAGTATTTTTAAATGATATATTTGAATCCAGTGAAGGGCAAGTAAAAGTTATCAGAATTTATACAAGCATTATATAAAATGGAAAAATAAAGACATTACAAAATCTTTTCATATATAAATTTAGTAAAAATTACACAAGATATTACAGTGGTACCTTGGTTTGCAAATGCTTTTGTTTGAAAACAGTTTGGTTTGCAAACAGACACGTTTGGCAAAATTTTGTTTTTGTTTGCAAACTCAGCATTAGGTAACAAACATGACCACAGCCATCTTTCCCACACAAGAACAAACATGGCCATCTTTTCCAAAATCATAGAACAAATTAAATTTGTGAACTGAGGTACCACTGTATATAGGAAAGATAAAAATTTATATGCTAGACAATTAAAGGTTAACTCAGAGAACTGGATTGTCCAAAGCCTGTACATGTAAAAGGCTTCCAGGACTGGCCCTTGTCCAACTCCTACGAGGTATTTTCTGAGCCCCTGGAATATCCTGCCTGAGAACAGTGCCTTTCATTACCAGATGCTTTGGGTTACACCAGATAGATTACGCCAACAATATGATTTAGAGTGAACATTGCTTTTTTTAGCCTGATACTTTGGGGCCTGCTGTATCACTCTGACCTCTGTGGGGATGGAACTGAATAGCAAAAGTTAATGATACAAATACTTCAGGCTTACATGACTAAGGTTGGGAACATTTTACATGTGTTGTGTCACACACTGGTGATGGAGGAACTATGCTATACCCATGTCACTCCACAGGAAGAGGATAGTTGGAAGCAACTATCTGGTTTCTTCTGAATTACTTCATTCTGTCTTCTCCCACTGATGATTTTAATCTGTTTCCCTTCGCTCTAATAAACTGCAATTTTGAGTATAATAGATTTCTGGGGATCTGTGAATTCTAACAAATCATCTATCCTAAGAGTGGTCTTTGCAATCCCCAGTATATAAAGGAATAAACGATATCTGAATATGAACAAATTTTCCTAACTTGAATAAAGTATTCAGAAAAAAAACTCTGCCAGGTTATCCTTAACCCCACAGTCCTCATTTCAACACGCCATAGTATTTTAAAAGAATAATATAATTTCCACAGATCAGGGTAGTAGCAGTAAATCAACCTTCTAAAATAAGGCAAACTAGCAAATTTAGAAAAGATTTTTTTAATAGAATTTTATATATCAAGAAAGCCAGTGTCAACCAATCCACTGAGTAGATGGACATAGCATTCTTTTTCATCTGCTTGAATTATACAGCCCTAGTAGAGATGGCAAAGGGATTATCTTCACTTAAACCTCCTAAATTGAAATCTCAGGAAATATAATTCCCTAAAGGAATAATGGGTTGTGACTTTTTTATACAATGTCAAAATCAACCACTATCCCATATGTAATATAACTTACTTTGCTGTCCTGTCACTCAAGGATCCCTACCTAACTCCTACAATTTATAGCCTCTAGGGAACTCAGTATCATTTCATTTTATCATTCAATGGAATCTTAAGTATTGACTGGTACAGAAGAAAGCACACCTTTGGCAACCTTCAGTCCTTTCTGCATCAACAAATTCCTGTTTGTTCCACATGTATTAGAAAAAATTCATCGAACAGTTTTGCAGACCATTTGAATGGAATATAGCAGATACTGTAGTCTAAGAGTATAGTACTGGACATATACCCAATTTCATATGGACTAATTAGCATCTGTGTTATTTTAGGTATTTTTCTTACATTCTTTAAGCTGTATTTTCCTCATATATAAAATGAAAATAGTAGTATTAACCTCATGGTGTTTTTGGAGATTGCAAAATCAATTAAGGTAAAGTTCTTAGTACTAGGAAAAAATGTAATCACTCCATAAACGTTAATTATCTTTATCATTAGTCAATCCTAATCTTAATCCCAGTAGTGTGTTTAAATATTTTGCTCCTCTAGTTTCTGTAGCACTTCTAAATGTCATTATACTTTTTATCTGCCATTCCTAGGTCTCATTTTCATGATCAACCTCTTTTACTAGTTCAATAAATGATTAAATATATCACACATAAACCCTGAGACAATAATTACTCCTCTCCCTCTTCAGTCTTCTTGACTAGACTAGATATTTCTGTACCTTCAGTTAGCAATATAAATATTGATAACTCCCAAAATACATTTCCCTGTCCCAATATCCAACAGCATCATTACCAACTTCACTTAGTTGGACATAAGGCATTTCAAATCATATGTAAAAAGACAAATTGATATTTTTTTATACTCTGTCATTTCTGTGATTAGTAACTAGCAAAACATTCTGTTTTGCCAGCCAAAATCTAGGGATGAGCCTTAATACCATCCTTTCACATACTGTATCCAATCCATTACTAAATACTGTATAATTCTCACATATTTCCATATGTTAGCATCTAAACTAAAGAGACAGCAAGTATATAATATACAACTTAACACATGCAAAATGGATAAACGTTAAACTTTGAAAAGCTCCTTACATCCGAAGAATTACTAAGCCTAATTCATGTCAGTTTCTTAATTTTTATGCTACAGATTTTATGCAGCCTTACGTTAAGATATTGTAGAGACTCGACTTCTAATAACAATTTCATGTTACTATTGCATTATAACAAGATTACATATCACTAAGATCTGACATGGTTTCCATTAATAGACTACAGCAGTTATAATTACATTTTATTCCTTCTTTAGTTACTTCTTTTAATGCATGAGCACTCAAGTTAATTGAATTGGTTTCATTTACATATTTAGTATTTGTCAAAATGAACATAAAATCAGCCTCAATCATTCAATAAATAATGCACATGGTAAATGAAATTGAGTTTATTTTGCAAGTATAGATTTTATCTAAAAAATTAAATAAAAGAAATAATCTCATATGAAACATCACAATTTGAATTCCTTAATCTAGGGATAGCAAGGATATCCTGAAGGCAGAATGGTTTGCAGCTATATTGAAAAAAATATAATGAAGCACTTTTAATTCAAATTTATATTCAAATGACATGATCTTTTATAGTTATAATAATGTACTAGAAATCTTTTTAATATTTCATATCACATTTGTTATTATAATAGTCTAGAAGGCAAAGATTATATACTTCAGTTAACTCCTTTCAAAGACTGTTAATACCTTTCTTTAAATAAAGGAAAGACAAAGAATATTAATTTGACATCAAACATGATAACACAAAGACAGAAATGGCTTAGTGGAAGAGCTTTTCTGATAATTGGCTAGCAAATATTATCTAGACCTTTCTGAACATGGTAATTTCAGATTTTAGAATCTTAGACTCTCACTGGAACTATGAAGACCAGAATAATCACTAATGTAGGAAAATAATCTGTTGTGCAGTATTTCTGAACCATAGTACCACTCCTACCAATGCCTTTGAAAAATACTTTATGGGTCCCAAATTACCAAGATAAAATCCACAACCTCAGAGTCAGTATTCTAAGAGATTTTGCCATTTGATCTCCAATTTTCTTTCCAAACTTATCTCCCACTGTTTTTTCTCATTCTGTGTTCTAGACAAAATAAATTACCAAGTTTTCTCACAGTCTTCGCACCTCAGTGGCTTTGTCTCAACTCTTCCAGTGATGCTATCTCATCAACACCATATCTAAACCATCTACCAAGGTGCAGCTAAGATGTCAAGTCAACCATGAAATCATATCAGATTGCTATAATATGACATTAATTTCTCCTTCTAAAGTTCCATTATACACAGTGACTCTTCATTTAGGCCCTCAACATATTCTAATATGCATTAAAAGTACTTATGCAGATTTCATACATTTTAAAATATTCTTCAAGCAGAATCATCTTTTGATTTATCTTTTTTCTTTTTATCCCTATAATTCTGACTTACTCATGAGTATTAATTGAGCGAATAATTGTCTCACTGTCAGAGGAAAATGCAGCATTTAAATGAACTTCAAAGGGAACTATCATTGACTGATTTCTTTCCATTTTAATAACTGTCAGTGTTTCTTCACTGAATATAAAAATGTAACTCTTACATAGCCAGATATCTTAAGATGTTGTTCTCCAAATGGTTCAACAGTTACACAGTGCAATTGCCATAAACCATAACATAGTTTAACTTTTTGACCTTAATCTTAAAAGAACATTTAAAAAGAAACATTCATAATGATGTTTTGTGATGGCGTAATGATAGCAGTATTGTACTTATGTGATTGAAGCAAGTGCAATATTTTAGTCATTTAGGTATTTGGGTAAAAAACTCTTTAAGTTGAATATTTTTTTCCAATAGAAGAAACCCAAATACATAAATAAGAAACAGAGTATTTTTCCAAAGAATGGTAATTCACTTCCTTTTCCTACCCCGGCTGCCCAATTTGCTCTACAAATATCTGTTTTGAAAAGTATGCAGTTTTGTCACAGTAAGATTACTTTCTCATTAACATAAATGATTCTCAAATGCATTGGGAAGAAAAAGAACAAAGCAAACATAACAAAAGTTTAGAAATCAAGATTATTAGGAATCTTGGCTAACAAATACTAACATGATTAATAAAAACAAAAGCACAATAATGATACATAAATAGACAGACTAATAAAATGGAAGAGAAGGCTCAGAAATAAAATTTCGTGTTTATAAAGTTTTAAGATATGAATAAGATGTCTCATTCAAAGGGTTAAAATTATTTATAAAATAGTGCTAGAACAAAGAGTTGACTAGAGGACAAATACTATCCACTCAACAAAAGATATCAAAATGCATATTTTGAGTGACTTAAAGGCATAAATAATATAAAAATGGAAGCATGAATGGTTGCCATCTTTTAGATTTTGAGCAACAGATCAGAAAACTATGAAAATCTGAATACATCAAAATAAATTGTACACTGTGAAAATTTGAATTTGATTTTTGATAGAGAATTCCATTGTGCAGTTTACAAAAACAAATACAGGACTTGATCTGTGATGCAAAGAACACGATAAGAAAATCAATGAAAGGATAACCTTTTAAAATATTTACTTAAAATTAAAAAACCATACCACTTGATAAAAATGAAATAAATTCAGAAGGAATATGAGAGAGTTTCCCATCAGTGTGATAGTAAGGACTACAATGAGACATGGAAATGGCATAGAAAGAACATTGTTAGAAATAGTAAAAGGAGGACAGGCATAAAAGGTGTTACCTTGCTCTAGATCTTGATCATAGTATATTGGGTGATGATTTAACAATAAACTCTGTTTTGGAGGGTTGCACATACTTTTATATTACCTTAGGTATATGAGAAAATGATTACTCTCATTTTACCAAGAAGGTTATTGAGATTTTCAGAAATTTAACTATTTGCTCAAGAACTCATCATGTGCAAGCACAAGGACCCAGGTTCAATCCCCGGTACCAAAAAAAAAAAAAACCCAAAAAACAAACAAACAAACAAAAAAACCTCATCAACCCTCAATTCAGTTTGGATTGTTTTACTGTGACTGCAGGTAAGCATCATTAGCACTATGCCAACAAGTCTGGGTGGTTTGGTTAATTCATACCAAAGAAAAACTATATCAAGTTTATAAAGAGAATGAAACTACAAATAAGATTAGAAAATGCTACAGCAGTGCTCATAATTGGCCTTTTAGTGCATTCAAAAAAAGTAGAAAAGTTTCAGCTCCTAACAGGGCTATCTTCCACAGAAATAAGCTGAATCAAATCAGATGAACCACATGTTGTTGTACTGGTGACATGGTCAGCTTTTCTTTTATAGCTCTAGTTACGTTGTCATCGTGGTTTTTTGTGTGTGTGTGTGTACCCATACTGAAGAAGTGATTACAAATTGAACAAATCCTGTAAGTCAATGATTCAACAAATTTCATTTTCTCTCCGTAAAAACTATATTATGCAGGAAAAATTACATAAAATCCCACATAAGATAAGCATACTTTATTAATTTTTACAACAGAAAGAATGTTTTGGCAGTCATGCAAGAAATTCCATGTAGCAAATGGTAAAATGAGAAGATACAAGCTTGTAGTCATTGCTTAGCAAAAACCGAGGATAAATGCCCAGGAAATAATTGTTAACTATTAGATACAAGTAGAATTAAGAGAAGATAAAACATATCATTGTTGAAGCTTCTAAAGGAAATAATCTTTGTTTCTGAGCTTAGATATTATTTTGAACATTATGTAGTAGCTTTTCTTTGTTTCTTGATTTTTTTCTATTCCAAGCGCAATTTATTTCTACTAGTAATGTTTCAGCAACATTGTCCAGTTGCTTTTTGACAACAAAGAAGCTGGGCATATTCCCAAATTACTATCATATTGCCTAAGTACTGAGAATAACAATCATACCAAACCTTAGAAATATCAGCTAAACATATATTGATTTTCTGAATAGAAATCAGTAATTTAATAATTCTGTAGTTTGTAAATTACTTTCCTAAATTTCATCTCATCTAATTTTAACAACTTGAGGTATGATACTCATTTGTTTTCATAATATATATATATATATATATGTATATGGACATATAATAATGGGCATGGATGCAGACATATTGAATAAATAGGAGAAAATAACATTTTGGGAAGAAAGAAAATTAGAAATCATGTTTTGGTCATATTAACACAGCCAATATTCTGTGTTATTTAACTACCTGAAAAATACTCCTAGTGTATATTAAAGGTGAGCTCCTGTTTTAAGTCTGCCATCTTGAAGGCTAATTTACATAAAACTAGGTCAATGCAATTTGATATACTAGCAATATAAGTTAGTTTCCTCATTTTAATTATGTGAATCAATAAAAACTGTACAATAGCATGATACTGGAAAAGTAAAATATTGATGTCTCAGATTTGAGATGTCTAGGGTATTGGTTCCTATGTCATATACTTAATACCCTTCTCATATGTCAGCCTTGGAGACCCTAGCAAAAAAAGGAAATAAAATGTATATAGATTAAAAAATATGACTTATACAGTGCACCCTCGAGTTATGACTGGCCTGACATAAAAACAACTTGGGTTATGACCAGAATTTTAGTTTTAACTTATGACCAAAATCTTGAGTTACAACCTGAATGCCAGCCTCTTGTGCTTCCAGATGGTCTCAGATACAAATTTAACCTTAAAGAGTTCTAGAAGGAACATTAAAACATCCTTTTTTTGTGTGGGTTTAATTGAGAAATCCTGGGCCAATATCTCTCTAAGGATACTGAGATCTGCCTGGATACAGAAGAGAGACTTTGAAGGCTGTGTAGAGGAGCCTGAACCTTTAATTGACCAACTTGAGTTACAACAGTCCTCGTGAATAAATTGAGTTTGTAAGTCAAGGGTCCACTGTAATTATCTTTTCCAGGAATGGCATTATTTTGCATATAGCAAATCTGAAGGAAAATTTTAAAAGGCAACAGTAGTAGTAAGTGAACTTGTAAAATTTGTAAGATACAGATGGGTGTACAAAAATCAATTGGGTAGAAACTGATATTAGAGAAATAAAGGAATATAACACCACAGAGCTCATCCTTTTACAGAAATACAAATTCAATTATCTATACACATTTGCAAAATACCTTTGCAAGAGCAAAAGAAACCAGGTGAGCAATTACAGAACCTGAGCATAGCACAGACATAAGAAAAGATATGTCAAAGTGAGTAGAAAACATAGTTTTATTTTATCTGCAGCAATCTTCCCTGATCCCAGGCAGCAGAATGTGGAGAGAGATAGCCTCCATGTGGAGGAAGAGAAGGGAAATGAGCACAGAATTTTGGCCTTTGCTTCAGGCTCCAACACCAGACCAATCCAGGAAATCCCAGTGCCAGGCAAGTCTTCCACCTTAGACTCCAAGCTAACACCCATGGTTAGAGCCCCACACCTACCCTACAAACATGTCCAATCCCTCAGTCTCATGCTCTAGACCTAGGAGGCAGACTCAATCTCTAACACTATGCCACAGCCAAGCAACCTCAGTGACCCTAGGCTCTGGACCTCCCTTACTCTCTGGCAGGAGCCAGTAGTCTCAGGCACAGGCCCCCACCACAGGCCATCAAGGCAATCCTAGTCATTGGGCTGGCCTCTGCAAATATGACCTCCAGACCTGGGTAGATCCTGGCTAGCCCCTGTAGCCCCAAGCTTTTGGCTCAACTGAGTTAAGTCAGTACTAGTGACTTGACAGCATTCACAAATACATGTTCTAGGATTGCCTAGTTCCAGGCCAGTGCAGTACAAACCTCCATGCCAGTTCTGGTGGCCCTGTGACCAAGCAGATCTAATGCTCAGCCTGTCCCAGTAGACCAGATTATTGTCATGGCCCCATGGACCCAAGCTCAAGGATACCTCTGGGTACTCAGGTCCCAGGCCAGTCCTCATGACCCTAGATTTCAGGCCAGACCATGTGTACCTAGCCTCAAAGTCAAGATTTGCAAACCCCACCTGTAGGTGGACACCAATGGACATAGGTTCTAGACCAGTCCACACAATCCCAGGCTCCAGGAACAATCCAACAGCTAAAACCTAAGCTAAGCACCAGACCAGTCATCTCAGAAACAAGTTTCACACTGACACCAGCATCAAGCCAGCCGCAGTCCCCAGGCTGATGTCCATGGCCCCAGGCTCCTGCAACAGGGGGGCCAGACCTGTTCCAGGAGATCCAGGATCTATGTCTACTCCTGCAGACCACAGCACAATGTCAGATACAGTGGACTGAGACTGTAAGACACCTCTGCAGACCCAGACTTCAAGCCAGTCATCATGGACCCAGTAGGCAGACCCACCTCATAGATTCAGGCTTCAGGCTCACTTTAACATCAGGCCAGACTCTGTGGATCCAGGCTTAAGCTTCCCAGCAGTCCCGGATGCCAGACCCATCTAAGGTGCCCGGCCAGCTCCAGAAGACTGAGGTAGGGACCCTCCCCAATATTGGATGAGCCTCTGTGCAACCAGGCTTCTGGCTGGACCCTAAAAATATAGGATTCACACTTGGCCCGGTGGACCCAAGCATCAGGTCCATCCCTATAGATTCAATAAATTGATCTACCCTAGTGAACCTCAGTTTCAGGCCCTCCTCACAGATTCAAGGAACAGGCCCACCCACCTGTTGAACCAGGACCAGGCCACTGTGCCATCATACTCCAGCACCAAGACTGCCCTTGGATCATGAGCTATATTCCTAGCCCTTTAAAAAAAATGTTTTCTTGTTTTGAAACAGAATCTCACTAAGTCACTAAATTCCCTAGGCTGGGCTTTAACATGTGATACTACTGCCTTACCCTGCCAGAGTACTGGGATTACAGGTTTCTGCCACCACACCTAGATTATATTAGGCATTTTTAATCGCATGTCTGTAGCTCTATTATCTGGTTATTTTGTCTGTTCTTTTCTAGTTGATGTGTCAGCTAGATGTGGTCACATTATTTTCTTATACTTATCCTATTAATTTTAATTATATGACAGAAACTATGTATAAAAATGTAGAGATAATTCAAATTTCATTTCACTCTGGCTGAACAATTAATAGAATTGCCATTTTCATTGCTACTTAATCTAATCAGAGATTCAAATGCTACAAAGTTGGGTTTTAGTATCTGATACAAGTGTTTAAGTGGAGATCAGGTGTGTTCATCGTGGTACAGCCATAGACTAAAAATGTTTAATTTCAGATAGCTCCTAAATGATGGCCTTCAGTTGCCCATTCAGATGCTGCAGAACTTGTATCTGTTTCTCACTACACAAAGACATTGATTAAGACATTGATTAAAAACTATAGTTTTCTCTGTAGTCTGGTAAAACAATTGTAAGTCATTTTGGTTTAATGTCCATTTTCTAAGGAAGGAGCCAGCCTTCTGAACCTGCAGATCCATCAAAGTGGAAAAACAGCTGTAAATGCTAAACTGATTTCTGTGAATCTTTGCTCTAACATTTATTTGCCTTTGTTAGTATGCTAGTTGTCCAGTCTCATTTTCTTCCCTCCCACTTTCACTCTTTCTACTTTTCAAGTTCTACTCAGAAGAGAAGTGGTGAACTGCTCTGATTTATCCAGTTTGCCTTTTTCTGGAGCATATCTCAAATGTACAAATGATTAGATATTGCAGGGTCAGTACCACTGACGAGCTCATCAAAGACTGTGATTTGTTAGATATAATTTTTGAGCTCCTTGATATCTTTCTTAAGGGCTAGTATATTATTTAGTTATATTAATATGTGCTAACATAGAAACATGTTCATGCCTGTACCTAATGATACACCTTATTTACTTGACTATTTTCCTTCTAGGTGGTATATCTATAATGTACTTTCATGTGTGCTCAAGAGACACTTATTGAATGGATTAAACAAAATTAATTGAAATAATTAAAGCAAATTATGACAAAAGTTCCACTTCTAGTTAAGATTATACTTCTTGTGATAGTTTATATTTTAATTTTATTATATTAATTGGCTTTATAAATAATACCACAAACTAAGGCATATCATAAAATATAGGGTTTGTGAAGATGTCTGCTTCTAGTGATGGTAGAATAGCCTATTTCAGCAGGTCTATCCTGCTGAGGAAATATAGAAACACTGAAACAAGAAGGTATTGAAGACCTGTGTTTGAAGACAGAAATCCAAAGATGCAAGAATTTGAAGGGATAAGTCCTCTGAAGAGTCACCCAGGTTATGAGGAAGATATTTAGTACTGCTTTCCTCTTAAAGATTTTTCCTGATTCAAATGAGGTGATTGAGACTATAAGAGAAAAGCAGAAATTTGCAGCCCCAAAGCTAAGCAGCTGAATAGTGCATTTGTAATCTCATGCAACTCAGGTGACAGGGACTAGACTCAGGGCCCTCCATAATATTTGGTTCTGGAAAATGTCTGAAGGGTCCATTTGGTATCCCTGAGGGACAATGATCTAAGTGTATATATGAACCAGAAACAATCTCTCCAAACTTGAGACCCAGTTTTCAAATCTTCTCAAGTCCTGAGTATTATGAGATGAACTCCCCTAACTTTATCTATCATTAGCAAAAATGAATTTTCTCTGGAAGAAGTTTAAAATCCCTCAAAACAGGGATCTCCAACTCCCAAGTGGCACAGCTGGAGGTGAGCAGTAGGCAAGAGGGCAAAGCTTCTCCTATATTCTTCTTCCCTTTTTGATTAGTATATATTTTCAATACATGATAAATATATTCATTGTGGGGAATTGGTACATAATATATCACATTTGAATCATTTCTACATCTGCTTTTCCCTCCCCTACCTCCTGTCTCCCTTCATCCCCAGAACCCTTTCCAATCTCCATAATGTCTATTTCCCTGTTTCCTACAATCTATTATTTATTTCACTCCTAAATTATTTATACTTTGGATTTATCATACAAGAGAAACCATGTCTGTGTTTGATTTATTTCATTTAGCCCTATGGTCTCAAGGTATATCCATTTCCCAATCAATGACTCAAATCTATCCTTTATGTCTGGATAGTACTCCATTGTGTATACATACCACATTATCTTTTTTTTTTTTTTTTTTTTGGTACCGAGGATCGAACTCTTAACCCATTTATCTGTTGACAGACATGTAAGCCACTTTTAAGATTTAGATATTATTATTTATATTTACAGCTGCTCCCTATTACCCATGTTACTGCCTGAACTATTCCTCCTACCAGATCAGTGCAGCATTAGATTCTTGTAGGAGCCTGAACCCTACTGTGAACTGTACATGCAAGGGATCTAGGTTGCATGCTCCTTATGAGAATCTAGTGCCTAATGATTGAGGCAGAGCTGAGACAGTGGTGCTAGCACTGAGGATCAACTACAAATACAGATTAACATTATCAGAGAGGTTTGACTGCACAGAGACATATGTAAGTCACTTGCAGATTCATATTAAGACCCTATCAGTGAGTGGTGAGTGACAAGCTGCATCTGATGCCAGGCTTTATAGTGGCAAGTGAATTGATGTATAGTACAGCAAGTCCTAAACTTATGAATACTCAAGTCACAAACTTTCACAAGCGCACTGTATAAGACTCACTTTGTCAGCTTGTGAACGAATCCAACTTATGAACAATTCTCTCAGAATGGAACTCATTTGTAAGTCTGAGACTTACTGTACATCAATAGTTCAGCTTTATCTGGTGGCAATTTAAGCCAGAACCTGACACTAATTTCACTCTATATGTACCCATTATTTTACTTATTACTTCTATCTGTATCTCTTTGCTGGACTGTGCATTTATCTCAGTCACAATTTTGGTAAGTCCACAAGCTAAGCCTAGCCAAAAATAAGTAAAAAAACAAACACCAATAAAGAGCTTCTTTGAAAAATGGGAAAGACCCAATGATGAGACAACAGAAGACTCTAGACTTCCAACTAAAAGAAAGCTGAATTTAATAGAAAACACCAAGAGTCCTACTTCAATTATAGGTTCATTCCAACAGGTGATTCACATTCTCCAAGCCCACTTTGTACAATATGTGATGATCAACTATTCAATGAAACTATGAAACCTTCTAAACTATTTCACCACATGGAGACCAAGGAGTTTGCATTAAAAATACAAGCCTTTAGAATGTTTAAAAAGAAAAAAAGGGAACATGAAAATCATAAATAATTATTGAAGTCTACCATTTCATCAAATGTACCTGCACCGAGAGCATCATCCTTAGTAACTAACAGCATTGCTAAAGCTAAGAAGCCTTTACCATTGGTGAAGATTTGACTTTTGCCTCCTGCTAAGGACATTTGTTGTGAACATTTGGGAGAAGCTGTAGTTCAAAAGGTAGCACACATTTCTTTTTTTTTCTAGCATGTGCAGTTCAGAAGGTAGCATATTCCTTTTTTTGGCTACCATCATAAGTACATGAATTGATGAAATAGCAGAGGGTACTGAGCCATAAATGTTATAAAGGATTGAGTTACCACAGTATGCAATCCAGGATGACAAGTTTACTGATGTTAATGAAGCACTGATACTTCTCAGTATGTGCATGATGTCATGTGTACTTTTATTGCCAACCAACACCACAGCTGTAGAACTATTTAAGTCTTTGAAAGACTACATATCAGAAAAACTGAATTGGTCATTTTGTGTCAGTATATGCCTGGACAGAATGCTTGCCATGATCGGACAGCATTCTGATTTCACTGTTTGGATCAAAGAGGTCATTTCTGAATTTGAATCTACACATGATGTCATCCATAGAAATGCCAGCTAACCAGAAAATATCACCTACACTTAACATTTTGCAGGATGTGATTAAAATTGTCAAACACATTAAAGAACATGCCCTAACTCATATCTGCTCATGTAACTCTGTGAGGAGAGAGTACACATATATTCTTTTATACAAAGAATTGTGATGGCTTTCTAAAGATAATACACTGTCTAGAGTTTGAGTTACATGAGCTTCTCCAGAGATTTTTTTTTTCAGAAAAGCAGTTACCACTGGCAGCATGTTTCCATGAAAGAGAATGGGTTACAAAATTTTCTTTATCATGTGATATATTCAACCTGTTCAATTAACCCAATTTGTCACTTCATGGGAGAACGACAATGATATATAAGCTGACAGATAAAGTGGCTGCATTCACAGCCTAACTGAAATTATGGGGCAATAAGTGAATATTAGGATCTTTGACATTTCAAAAATTAGCAGAGATTTTAAAAAAAGAATAGGCTAGGGCTTTTCTTCTCCAACCTACTGCAGGATCACCTATCTCAGCTTTCAAAAGAGTGAAAGCATTACTTCCCAAATGCAAAAGCCCTCTGAACTTGGAAGGAATAGATCCATGACCCATTTGTGAATCAGCAAGGTGAACCAACTTTATCTAGTCTAGAAAAGGATTAACTGGTCAAGATCACATATGACAGTCGCCTTAATAGTGTGTTTAAGACAACTTCAAATGTCCATACTTTCTGGATTTGAGTCAAGGGAGAATATCTTGAGATTGCCCCCAAAGCATTGAAGAGCCTGTTTCCATTTCCAACAGCCTGTCTTTGTAAAGTAGGGTTTTCTGCAGTGACAGCAACCAAAATAATATTATGGAGTAGAATGGACACAACCAACACACTTTAAGTGTCAATGTTGCTCATCAACCACAGGTGGTACCCTCTAGTTGCAGGAAAACAAGCTCAGAATTCTCACTGATTCTGCATTATGGTGAGTTGCATAATTGTTTCATTATATATTGCAATGTTATAATAAGGGAAATAAAGTGCACAATAAATGACTGCATTTAAATCTTCCTGAAACCAGTACCACATGCAATCTGTTGAAAAACTGTCTGGCCCCTGGTACCAAAATCATTGGGGACTGCTACCTTAGAATATCCAGTTATCTCCTACAAATCAAAACAACATTGAAATTCCACCTTACTCCAGAAAGAAAGGTTATCAACCATGAATCAAGTAATAACAAACGCTGGCAAGGCTACAGGAAAAACGGAACACTTCTGCATCATTAGTGGGAATGTAAACTAGTAAAAAGCACTATGGAAATCAGTATGGAGACTTCTTAAAAAACTGAAACTAAAAGTTCTATTCCACGCAGCTATTCTCCTTCTAGGTATCTTCCCAAAAGAGTTAAAAACATATTATTGCAGTGATATATGCACACTTACATTTATAGTAGCACAACTCATAATAGGTAAATCTTGGCAGCAGCCTATATGTCCATCAACAGATGAATGGATAAAGAAAATATGGTATTAATACACAATAGAGTTCTTTTCTCCCATAAAGAAGGATAAATTTTAGCCATTTGTAGGAAAATGGATGAATCTTGAGACTATGTTAAGTGAAATAAATTTGACACACAAGCTTAAAGGTGGCATGGCTTCTCTTATGTGAGAAACCCAAAGTATACACAAAGGGCAAAATAAAAGGCAGATAATAGGAAATAGAGAGATAGAACTTTTGCAAATAGGAAGGGGACCAATGGGAGGAGGAGAGATGGGAGGGGGGGAAAGGGGATGAAAAAAGAATCAAGATGTGTTGTGCACATGTAACAACTCCTCCCAATGAATGTTATCATTATGTACTACAAACGTAGTATAATAAAAATAGAAACTCCAATTATTACTATGCTATTTCATACAGAAAATTAGGCATATAATCAAAACTATTAAAAATAGTTAATTTGAAAATATTTGGGGGTAACTAAATTTCTAGCTGATTTTTACTTTAATTTAATTATTTTCATAAGACATAATGTGTATTACCATTTGAAAATTGTCAAATCTTACCTATCACCTTAGTATATGATCAGTTTTTGTACATGTTTTCATGTGTACTTCAGAGAATATGTATTTTGTAGTTGATGCCACCATTCTATAAATAAATTGTGGCAATATTTTTAAATATTCTGCTTTCTTATTAGTTTGTTCTTTTTGGCTTTATTAGTTTCAGAGATAATTGAGGTTAATTCTTGTATCACATTTTTTGTCTGGATCTCCTTCTAGTCCTACCTCATCTTAAATTTTTATTAGTACATGTTTGTAGTATGTAGTGATTACATTTATTGGGGGGAATTTGTACATCCACAAAACACATCTTATTCTTTTGTTGTCCTTTTCCCCTCCACTCACTTCCTGCTCCCTCCAACTCTTCTTCCCCTTCCTGTTTGCAAATGCTCTATCTCCATTTTTCCAATGCTTTTAAAAATCCCCTTTCCTTGCCTTTCTTCTTTTCTCCCTCTATCTTGCTTCATTGTCCATTTGAAAAAGATTTCCCTATTCCTAATATCTATCTTTTATCTTGTTCCTTATTTATAAATGGATTTCTCACATAGGAGAAACAATATAATATTTAAACTTGTGTCTGATACACATGTGTAAATACCAAATAGTTTCACTAGTGTGAGAAACTGATAGTGTAAACAAGGGTTAAAATGATTAAAAGGAATAATTGATAATTTGAAATAAGAAAAAAGGTCCAAAGACGAAGGAGTGAAGGGAGGGGAAAGGGAAAGGAAAAGAGGGAAAGGAAAAACTATGAGAAAAGAAAAAAAAATGGAAATGAAATCTATGTAAATAGGTAAGGGCAGAGGGGGTGAAGGGCGCACAGGTAATGGGAAAAAAATAAGAACCAAGATATATCATGTACAGGTACAAACACCCAATGATAAATGTAAATGAATTGTATACCTAATATGTACCAATAAAATGTACCAATAAAATTAATTTAAACTTGTGTCTGATTTATTTCACTTCTTACTTTTTTGGAAATTGAGACTATATTATATATAAAATGTGGAGATGTTTTTATCTTGCTCTTGGATTCAGTCTATTATGTGGAAATAAACATTTTTTTCATGGTAACAGTTCACCCCTCAAGTCTCCCATGTCTGATGTAAGATTATATATATAGATAGATAGATAGATAGATAGATATAGATTATCTATATTAGATTATATATAAATATGAGCTAAGATTATTGATATATATATATATATCAATTACTAACACTAGTTCATGAGTCCTATGCTAAATATAAATTATGTGTTAGCATTCAAATCAAGCCCTTAAAGCCTTGTGTTATCTGTACCATACTTTTCTCCATTTTCCTAGAGAGTTGCCAGTGTCATGGCTTCTAGTAGAAGTTATTAAATATAATTGACAATGAATGTGAACACACTGTAGAATTAGGATTTTTCAGGTTTATATAAAAAAGGGCAAATAATTGGTTTCCTTAGAGAAGGATATATGATATCATATCAGGAAATATATATATATATAATATATATATATATAAAAAAAAATATATATATATATATATATATATATATAGAGAGAGAGAGAGAGAGAGAGATAGAGAATCCCCCCAAAAAATGTATATACACTTATAAACTTTAGGAAAATAAAAACTTGTATAAATATTTTAATACTAAATTTATTGAGACATCATAAGATTAGTACCAGTTACCTTTGGCTTCTACAATTACAAGAGGTGCTCAAAGTGGTGGCCATTAGCTTCCAGACACTTAGTATGGTGAACTGCTTCTTGGGTAACCTTGGTCACTGAGACTGCTACACATGCATTTTTAATTTCTTCTCTAAGGACCAGCGTAGTGGGTTTTCTGCAATAATACAACATTCTCTAGGGTCCCCCATATGAGAGTAACACCATCTGTTAAAAAAAATCATACTATTTTTCTTTTCCTGAAGTGTGTATTCATTTAGTTTTTTGGCAGTCTCTCGCCATGTGCGTGTGTGTGTGTGTGTGTGTGTGTAGGTATATCTCGCTGTGTGTATGTATATATGTATATCTTTAAAAGTTGCTAAAATAGTACACAGAGCTCTTTTACCTTTATTCATTATTCAATTTGGCCAAATCTCATCATCTTATGTAACCATAGTACCATTGCCAGAATCAGGACATTATTACTGATAGAATACTAGAGATGAATTTACAAAGCTCATTCAAATTTCACCAATTATCACATTAGTCCCCTTAGGTTTCAAGATCCAATCCAGAATTCCGCATTGCATTTAGTTGATATATCTTTCAACATGGGGAAGTATCATAATCATCTTACTTTTGAAGAGTACTGGGTAGTTATTTCATTCAATATCTCTCAGTTCAAATTTGTTTAATGTTTCTGCATGATGAATTCTGGTTACATACTTTTTGCAATCAATACCACAGAGACAAAGATGAGTTCTTCTCAGTGCCTAATGTCAAAGTGTTCATGATGTGAATATGCCCTATTAGTTATATTACTGATGATATTGCTTTGATCATTTGGTTAAGATGGTATTGGTTCTGTAGCTTTGCTGCAAAATTACTATTTTCTTCTTTGTAATTAATATGTATCTTGAGGAGAAAATAATTATAAGCTATATAAATATCCTCTGTTAGGGAATTTGCAATGTGTCACCAGTTCACACATATAGTAAGTATTATTAAAGCACCCTATGTAGAAACTGCACCAAAAGCCTGAATGAGAAAGTAATAATTCCAAAGAAAATAATAACTTTAATATGTAATTTCATTTTTGCTGCCAACAGAATATTTTCCTTGGAAATATTCACTTATTGGTATGTTCTGTTGCTATTTTGCATACTTCTAATAACATATCTACAAAAGCAAAGCTGAACATCTTAGCAGAGAAGCATAAGAGAACATTCAAGGCTTATAGCAAAATATCTTTGCTTCAGATTCTGCTGGTCAGAGAAACAATATCAGATCTCAGGAAAATCGGTGCAGAAATAAAAAAGAATAAAGGCTTGGCTCATTTTTTTAGTCTTCTGTATATTGCAGGAAGAGTCTGTCTTAAATGTTAATCTTTTTGTTATTCTGATTAAAAAATTCTTATTAGAATTATCCATAATAATCCTCTTCTACTCCATATTATTGCATGTAAGCAAAGTTCACATAAAGTATTATTTACAAAACAGGTTTGGGGCTAGATTTAGTCCACGGAGCCATAGTTTGCTGATGGTG
Source organism: Heterocephalus glaber (assembly GCF_000247695.1). The sequence continues at coordinate 3,044,362 of NW_004624787.1, read as the reverse complement.
CTTTGGATCAGTTAGAACAGAATTTCTGAACATTGATACTGCCAATGTTGGGGTCAGATAATTCTTGATCATACTCGGCTGCTCTGTTTATTTTAGGATATTGAGGACTACCCCTGGTCTCTACCCACTAGAGGCCAGTAAAAAGCTCCTTCAGAAGAAGTGAAAAGCACACATCTCTAGATGTTGTCCAATATCCGTTGGGTGACAAAATCACCCCTACTTGAGAACCTTTATCCTCCAGCCCCCTGGTCAGAGAGAAAAAATTTATTCTGGTGTTTTCTCCATTGTTGTTTGGGGTATTTTTCTGCACTTGTTGTCACTTCTTGGTTTACAACTTTTCTTGTACACATAATGGATACATAGAAGCTGGGGGGGAAAATCCCCAAAACCCTCTATTCTATGTCCTCCCAAATACTCAGATTTGGTCTTCCTTTTCTCTAACTTTTCACAGTCTTCTACTTGCTTTATATTTTGCAATTATCTTCTCTGTGTTTTAGGTGCAGTAATTGGGGAGAACTAGGATGAAATGTGCTTACTTTATCTAAGTCTCCCAGGTAATTATTCTTCAAAGATGATGCCTGTCTGAGGAGTACCTGGTTAAAGGTGTACACTGAGGGGCTAAGTATTATAAATTCAATTTCTGAATCTACTATTCAAAGGGCGTGAGACCTTAGGCAGGATATATAACTTCCTGTTACTTAGTTTTTACAGATGTAAATAATATAAAATAACAACATACAGTTCACACTTGCATGTAATATAATCCTCATTTAGTTCATAAGGGCTAAATGAGTTATTATGCATAAATAATATGGGCTGGTATTTTTATTTAATAAAAACTTATTATCAATATAATTTTTATTACAATTATCTGAAAAATCACTGATAAGTAACTCTGCAAACCATGCCAATTATTAATAACACTTCATATAACCAATCTCAAAATGAAAGCAAGAATCATCAAAAAGTAAAGCTTCAGCAGAGATTTCAGAATTGGAAGAGATGCACTTGAATTCAAATTAATTTAATGCAAGATTTGAAAAGGTTGGGAAAACAGAGTATTTGGTATCTGAAAGTATCTCAGATTATGAAGAGTTTAAGTTCCTGAACCATAAGAACTACAACACAGTGATTTTCTTCTAAGTAATCCCAGACTCCATGATAGTAACAGAGAAAGAACTGGTATTTCATTAAAACTATACTGACACACTCCCTCCATATAATACAACATTTACTTCTTGTTCAAGGTAATACATTAATCTCTCTTCATGGAAGAACTTTCACCTCTGGTCAACCTAGAGAGGAGAGGTTGTCTCCTTTAAAATTCATCATCTTTCATGTAGGTTATAAAGCTTAACATTGGAAAAAAAAGTCCACACTCACAGGATTTCCATAGCAGAAGAGAGAATAAGGAACACATTGAACATAAAACATAACAGAAATTAGGTGAAAAAATTAAGACCAAATATTTGTACATAAACATGTAGAAATCAGATAAATTAATATACTAGAGATAAAAGGCTAAGCAGATAAGTCATGAATACATGTTAAACAGGTAAATCTAAAATATTTAAAAGTAAAAGTATGAACTGAGTTGTGCACAATATTAACACTGGGAAATTTAGAATTCTTAAATAAGAAAAAGGAGGGCATTTTATAGTAAGAAAGATTACCATCTACATTGATGATACAACTTTGTGATTAATATTTAGTTTCTGAGTAACAAAATACGAAACACCGCAAGAAAAAAGCATAAAGAAAAATGAATGAGAAACAGACTTTACACCAAAATGAAGAATAGTGAATAAATCACAAAATCTTTTAGAGTAATCATATAATTTATCAAAAAAAATTCTAGTAGGATTAGATTGGCGTTATTTATTTTGAACCCTTCCAGAAGCAAGTCCTAAGAAAAGATTCCCAGGTAAATTTGTTTATTAAAGAAGACACAAGTAAGGAGGAGAAAAGTTATGTAGAAATAAAAGTATTCAATAAGAGGTGAATAATTAAGCTACCTATGACAGATTAATCACACAGAAAAACTCTGAGAAATAGTATAAAATATGAGCAAATCTTCCCACCCCAGCTGTCAGGGTTGGGAGTTACTAGACATGTGTTAGGCAATTTAACGACTTCTGGCCTGCTGCATGGGAACAAAACAGCCTTCTAAAAATTCAGTAAGGCCTTTGTCACAAAGAGATAGAGATGCTGCTAGCTAGAATCTTGAAAGAGCATGCTGAAAACTGTGGTGTGGGAGGGAATCTTGCATGGGCACTTTTGGTATTTGCTTTAGACCTGATAGCTTATGTAACCTGACACTAACAATAAATTTTAAAGTGACAATAAAATAATTACTAACATTAAGCAAATATTAGACCACACAGAAAACCACAATAAATTTCAGAATGTAAATAAGCCATATTTTTATCACAATGGTATAATATTTAAAATTAAGACAAAGAACATCTAAAATTATCTCAAAATATTTTAAATTGAAATAAACAGTTATAAATCCTTTAACAGGAATAAAAATCAATAAGACTATAGAGGAAATTATGATTAATGATTTACATTTTACTGGACAATGCTACAGCTATGCTCAGTGAAAAGCACCCATACTCTTTAACTTGTGTAGTTATAAATATTTTACAACTCTTGCATCTTCAATAATAGCCACTTTAGAAAAAATAACAAAATATTACCATCAAAAATAACAAAGAAGAAAAATTAAAGGCTTTGATCAGTATTATTAATCTAAAACTTCTTATTTTACACATTTTAAATGATATTAGATTAATATATAAAAAGGAGAAAATACTGTGCTAGATTAAAATTAGAAATAAGAAAGAACCAGAAAGGAAATTAAAAGACATGTCTAAGATTTTTTAGAATAACATGTGTAAAAGTCTTTTAAAACTAAGATTAAATGTTTTCAACAAAATGTTGAAATAATAATAGGAGATAATAGAATCAATAATAGGAGATACAGAAAATATGAGCAAATCAAGTCACAGTGATAGCATGTGAGTTGATTTTTAAAAATTGAGATAATATCTCAATAAAAATTAAAAGGATGCAATTGTTCATAGAAAATGATTCCAAACTAAAAATTTTAAATTTTAGGGCAGTAACTAAGGTGATGCTTAATAATATTTTTTGATGTCAGAATAATACTGATACAATAATTTAAATGAAAATAAATTATTAATATCAATATTTGAGAAAGAAATGTTAAAAAAGAGTAGTATTTATATATTAAAATTGTTATAAAACTTTCAAAAAAGGATTACATGTGTTATATCTGAGTGTGTAGTACCTGGGCATCACATTTTAGGCACACAATAAATATTGATGGTATAAATGAATAAAGAGTAAATTTTGATACAAAATTAGTAATTTATTAAAATATATACATATTTCATTAAATTCTATGTTGTTCTATGCATGTGTATAGACATATGTAATTTAAATGGATCAGAGAAAATATTTATGATTACAGTATTAAATGGAAATACACATAAAATAATATTCTGTCCTGATTTCTAAAAATAATTTTCTATATTTCAAAATAAGGAAAGCAACATGCTTAATTTAAAAAACACTACAATAAATTCATGAAAATTTAGAAAAACTGAAGAGTCCCAAATAGCAAAATTATTGTTTAAATTTGTTCTAACAGTCAAGGAAGCTCAACTTCAAATGTAACAGAAAGAGAGAGAGAGAGAGAGAGAGGAAGACAATCTATCAAAAAGAAAATAATGTGCACAGGTTGTAATCAAGTAGTTAAATGAAAGAAATACAAATGCCTAAAATATAAAAGAATATTTCCTTTCTAATTAAAGAGCAAAAAAATTACTGAATCATTTGAAAAGTTTGCAGTTTCACCAAAAAGGAAGTACCTGAAATGTAGGGGGAAAGCAAAGTATGGTTGTTGAAAAGATTAGCATTATAAAGAAGCCAAGTATTTTGTATAGGAACAAGAAGAAAGATAGCTTGAAGGCAATCTCAGAAATCAGCAAGACCCCACCCATTGCAGGCTCAAGGGTGAAAAACCGTATTTTTTTTTGAGAAGACAGTCATTGGAATGTTTGTTCATATAGAGCTACCTAGGTAAGTGTATCCCTCCATTCAGCCATACAGGCCATCAGGGGCCACTGCAACCATGGTCCAATGGGGCCCAGCTACTGTTCAAGCTAGGAGCAGACCTTGACATCATCCATGTGGCACTGGTTTTCAGTCATGCAGAATGCAAGAGTTATGGGGTCATGGGGGCTTCCACCAAAATTTCAGAAAAAGCCACGAGAGGCCAGACAAAAATGTGTGATAATGTCTCAGTCACTGCCAGGAGTCCATGAGAGGGCACTGCATAATGCTGTGAGAGCAAAGCTGAAGGATCAGTAGAGACCCTAGTATGTTGGAGATACCAGGAACATGGAATATCTGCTGAGAAAAGCTACAGAGAGTGAGACTTATTCATCCCACAAGAGTGGCCTGTTGATTTCAATCAGTAAGACCATGGGGGTAGGGCTGCTTAAGCCCTTGGAGCTCACATCTCATCAAAATCTGCCCTGGGAGCTGGTCATACAGCTGTTTTCCATGATGGCTTTTGGTTTTGCTTTGGTCCATTTTCTGTCTATTTCCCTATTTCTTCCTTTAGGAATGGGAATGTATTCCCTGTTCCACTGCATGTTTGAGGTTTTGACTTTCTTTTTTATTTTCATAGGGGCTCACAGCTAATAGTTTGCCTTGAGTCTCAGAGGAGACTTTGGACTTGGACATTTTAGCAATGCTGAAACTGTTAAGACTTTGGTGACTCTTAGACTAAATGCATTTTACGTAATGGGATGGACATGAGTCTTTTGGAGGGCCAAGAACAGAATGTTATGGCTTAAATCTAAAATGTTCCCCAAACATCTCACATTTGGAGGTAAGACCTGGTTGAAAGGGGAAGTTCATTAGGGGCATGATTTTGAATGGTGTATTCTTGTCCTTGGCTCCTCTCTTCTCAATTTGCTTCCTGGCTGCCATGCAGTGAATAGGTTTCTTTGCCATGCCATTCTCCCATGCCATTTCTGCCTTGCATCCAGATGACCATGGACTGAATGTACTGAAATTATGAACCAACATAAATGACTACTCCTTTAAGTTGTGAATGTCAGATACTTTGTCCCAATGGTGGGAAAGTGACTAATACAGGTAGTAACAAAGTTTGTGTTGTGATAAAAAATTAGTTATCTATAATGAGACCCAGTTATTTTAAATGTCACAATATGAAGTTCCAAAGACTGTTAAAAATCTTCTAAATGAATATGGATGAATAGCTTTTTCAAATGTTTTGACAAAGTAGACAAATGTGTAGCTACTATTCTTTAGCAAAGCTACTGAAAAGTCTTACAGATTATTTATTCTGGAAGGCTATCTACATTCAATTAGGAAATAAAACTTTTCATTGGTAGATATGATCACAAAGGATAGTATGTAAAGATTTAGGGATTTCAGTGTGTATTTGCAAAAGTAAGTGGACTCTAGAAATTGCTAATGTTTCATATTTATTCATACATTATTATTTCATTAGAATTAAAAATATTAACAACAGTGTGCACTATAATAAATCAAAATCTGGTTTATTTCACAAAATATATTTAATTTATTTTATTTTCTATTGGCAAATATATCAATATTATGACCATGGTCTGTCTCTAAACTATTGCTGAGTAATTTTATCTATAGCTAAAAACAATAACTAGGATGCTTGTTCTCATACCCAACATCAACAATACAAATTTGTCACTCATGCATAAAGCTGCCAAGCTGTTGAGCTGAGACTTTAAAGAGGAGTTTGAACCTACCTACCAATAGGTATGGAATATGAATAATGGATCTTACTATACCCTAAAACATATAATTCAAAGTAGACAGTTGACAAAGAACAGTTAAAGCAAAACCAATATAATTGCAGTGAAAATATATAAACTAGGAAAAGAAAAAAAATAAACTTCTAATACCCATGAAAATTATAGTATTTTGTGTCTTAACTATGTTTCTATTCAGCAATGTAAAGGTTAATCTGAAGATGATTTTACCCTCCCATGTTTAGTGCAAATGGACTTGCCTAGTTGAAATGATAAATTAATATTGACAGATCAGTATGCTATTTTGATGAGTCTTCCTATTAGAGAAAAATTTTATTTACAGATTAAATTTATGATTTTATCAATCTTTCCTGTTATCACTTGATTAAATATTACCAAAAATCTTAAAATATCAAAACTTTAGAAATTAACACATTCTAGAACTGTAAAATATATGATGCTCAAAATTATATTCTTTATTAAACACAGGTCATACTATTTTTATTTTTAGACTTACAAGTGAGGTTCTGTTATTAAAAATTTTTTATTAGTGCATGTTTGTGATATATAATACACTTCTTATGTGGAGTTGGTACATGTACAAGATACATCTTAATTCTTTTTTCATCTCCTTTGCCTTATTTCCCTCTTCCTTCCATGTCTTTATCCCCTTCCCATTTGAAAAATATCTCCCTACTTTCTATTATCTATCTTTTATCTTACTCTGTATTAAATATTCAGAAGGATGGAAAATAATATAAAAGAACTCAGGCATATTTGTCATTTAAATTTCTTACTCAAATGAAGTCACATGAGGCACAATGTGGATTTTGCAGGACAGCTATAGTGTTAAAACTACGTTTGTTTAGATGGAAAAGCATTCTCCATATAGTGTTTATTGTTCATATCTATGGAAGACAGATGAAATTTCTGAAAATTTGAACCACATCATATATCAAGCTCCATGAAAACACAAACTAGGTTAACTAGTTTTTGATGAATTTCAAGCATTATGGTACATAGTGGCTTACTTGACACCATTTCATTTTGTGGTATTAAAAATTAAACCCCAGGCCTCATGCAGACTAGGCAAGTGGCATACCACTGAGCTATTCTCCTGGCCTTAATTAATGCATATTTTTGAACAAAGAATTAAATTACACTTATTTACCAACAACATTCAATATTCACTGCCCTTAACTATGTGAAGAAAAAATATAGTACAACCTGCTATATTTATAAGTAAATATGACCAAATATATAAATGGATTTTCTATTACTCCTAAACAAATATGTGGTTTTCAGTAAAATGATAAACTTAAGGATATTAACAAATCTTTGTAGATCACCACATAGCACAATAACTGCAAAGAAAGACATTTGTTGGATAAATTAATGACTGATACCTAAGTCAGGAATCAGGAAAAAATGAAACTAAAAAGTTGTGGGAAAGTAAAATAGTACAATATAGCTTGGATCTAAAATGTTCCCCAAAGGCTCATGCATTTGGAAAGTAAGTGGATCATGGGTGCTCAATACTCAGTGGATTTACCCATTGATGTGTTCAGTAGATAAATGGGCTGTTGGGAGGTGGGGCCTGGTTGGAAGTGGCACTGGGTGTGTGACCTGGAAAGAAACACTCTCCTTTCTGGGTCTTTCCTTCTCTCAGCTTTGTGGCCACCATGAGGTGAAAAACATTCCTCTGCCATGCCATTCCGTCATGCTGTTTCTGCCGCAGATCCAGCCAGCCATGGATGGGATGCCCTGAAACTGGGAGCCAAAATAAACCTCTCCTTTTCTAAGTTACAGGTATCAGGCATTTTGTGCTAGTGACAGGAAAGTGACTAATACATAGTATATTTGAGAAACCATATTTGTTCACAAGATTATACTTGATAATTTAACAATCATGATACAAAAATCTAATTAGGAAAAAACTGAAAATAGATCTATTACAGAAGGTAATATGAAAGACATGATAAAATAGTGTCTGTGAGTAGATATTTTGCTTTGTGATACTTGAAACAACCATTAATTCTATTAAATCTATAGCCTAACTTAGGGGAGAAATAAAATTTTTACTATGTATAGTCAGTCTTCTAATCTATGAATATGGTATATCTCCCAGTTTTCTTTTTTTTTTTTTTCATTTTCTTTATCACAGTGTTGTAGTTTCCCACAAATAGATCTTACTCAGATTTCATTCATTATCCACTGTATCCCTTTATGCACTTAAAATGATGCCTACTGTTTCACTGTTCAATATTAGTAAATTTCATCCTCCTCATTTTATGGCTGTCCATCTTGCTATAGGTTTAGAAACCTTATTGATCTTGTTCAAAGAACCAGTGACGAGTTTCATTCCTTTTCTGTATTGTTTTAGTTTTTCAATTTAACTGATTTTTGCTCTTGCCTTTATTATCTCCTTTCTGCTGGCTTTGAACTTATTTTGCTCTTTTCTAGTTTCTTGAGGTGGTGGCTTGAATTGTTGATTTAAGATGTTTCCTCTTTTGTGATGCAAGCATTTAGTGCTATAAATTTCATTTTCAGCACTATTTTAGTTGTCTCACAAATTTTGATATCTTGCATTTTTTATTTCATTCAGTTTGATGTATTTTCTTTTAATTCTCTAGAGATTTTTTTCTTTGACCTATGTAATATTGAAAAGCATTGACTAAATTTATACGTTTGGGGTTTTTCCTGTTATCTTTCTGTTATTGACTTTTAGTTTAAAATCTCACCATAGTCAAAGAACCTACTTTATATGATTTAAGTCCTTTAGATTTTTAGCTTAATTTTATGGCCCAGGATATAGCTTCTCTTGGTATGTGTTCCCTATGGACTTGACAAAAATGATAACTCTGCTGTTGGCTGGAGTCTTCCAAAAATGTCAATTATATTCATTCAATTAACAATATTGTTCAATGAAATGGTTCTACCTAAGCATATAATTTGAAAGGATTTCTTGCAATGTAGATTAAAATTTTTTGTTTGACAATGTGAAATCTGATGTTTATGAGAGCAATAAAATTTAGCCTGATTTTCATCATCAGTACCTTGTTTGAAATATGTAACATCAATATATAGTTTATTTTCACCTATACAATATCTCTACTTCAGCAGTTATTATAGATTTTGAGGAGATAAAATAAGAGGCAACAGGCAAGGTTGTAAGATTAAGAAATCATTTTTTCATAAAGTTTTTCTACTGTTCCAGTGGAGACTAGGAAAATGAGGGGGGTTCATCTTTGCTCCACTGAGTGACTAATACTATCTCTCTCTCAAAAATGATAAATAAAAATGATAAGATAAATTTTGTTTTTAACCTAAATGGTAAATTTAGCATATCAAAATAAATTATACCCAAGATGTTGATAATAATCAGTGCATAGGAAAAATTAAATTAATATTAAATGAATATGAGGATGAGAAATATGGAACAGTGCAATAAATTTTTAGTCTTTCATGTCTCAGGATGAAAAATATTTTAAACTTGACTAAGATGTTACATTGTAGAAGTATGTAATGATATATACCATTTATACCTTATTCATAAATATCATAACTTTTACTGACTTCATTAGCTTTCCTTGCGTTCAGTAAAAGTTGAAGGATTCAGTGACCTGCATTCTATTGTCATCCCTGTTCTCATTTAAATGTGAGCTTAATTACAAAGCTCCTCACAAAATACAATAAAATTCACTGAAGGTTTTATTTGGGCCAAGGTAGGCCCATAAACCACCTAAAGCCATAATAACTCTTTGTACATTAGTAGCTTTGTTTATTAACATATGTAGTTGCAATCAACCATCACTGAAAAAGCTTTATGAAAATAGATCTTTAATAATATAAAGAGCACTACACAAGTCTTCCTTATCAATTAAAGATTATTTTGTCAATAAAGCACACAAGAACACATCAGAACTTTTCATTTATCCTCTAGGAATCAATATCCACAATGGAAAATAGAAGTTGAATTGAAGCCCTGAATTTTATTTATGAGGTATAAAGCCTCTTGATAATAGCTATAAAATGGTGCTTAAAGCACCAGCAATTTAGACTAATTAGCCACTCTGATTGACTTTGAAAATGCAACACCTTTTTCTTTTAAAGAATGAGTTTCTCTTCCAAATTTGATTAATAGCCTTTGTTACGGTTGTGTTTAGATGTCCCCCCAAAGCCTCATGAGGATGAGGTGGGACTTTCTTTTTCAGAGGTAGTTGAATCTGGAATGTGTGATCCTGGGGTTAAGGGCGTGTGATTACTAAACCACTACACGTGAGTGATTGGTTTGGCACCGCCCTAATCCTGGTAGTCTGAATAAGATAAAAGAGGGCAGAAAGATGCTGTTAGATCGTCTCTTGTTACCTTTGCTGCCTCGTGTACAAAATACCTGACACCCAAAGTTAAAAGGGAAGGGGTTTATTTGGCTTACAGTTCATAGACATTTCAGTCCATACTCAGCTAGCTCCAAGGCTGAGACGGTAAACAAGCATCACAGAGGAGAAACAACATGGCACGCACAAGGCAGCAAAGGTAACGAGGTTTAACGGCATCTTTCTTCTCCTTTTATCTTATTCAGACAACGGGGGGCGGGGCGGGGCGGGGGGGGGGTGCCAAACCAATCACTCACATGTAGTGGTTTAGTAATCACATGCCCTTAACCCCAGCACCACAAATTCCAGATTCAACTACCTCTGAAAAAGAAAGTCCCACCTCATCCTCATGAGGCTTTGGGGGACATCTAAACACAAGCCATAAGAGATATAAAACTAAGTCACTGTTTCTGCCCATGAACTCATTCTGATTACCCATTGCTAGTATGTAACATTATATGATATTATTTTGGACTTAATTCTTATTATATGGAATCTATATAAGAAATTTTTACTCAACTTTAATATAGAAATCAAAATATAAAAGTTGATATGATACTTGACTGAAAGCTTTACTAATCTTATTCCAAATAACCAAATAATAGTGCTTGAAGCAAAAAGTAAAATTTTTACATGACCTTCTATAATATCAGGAATTAAGACATATTAACAGCAATTTAGATATCACGTATCCAAAATATATTTGTGTAAGCAAGAGTATCATTAAGCCTCAAAAATATCTGTGTATGCTCCATTATAAGAAAATAATTAGTACTTATAAGCCGGAGTGATTGAGAAACAGCTACATCCAATAAACTCTTCAAATGTCTTCAAACAGTAAGCACAGGCAGATTTTTACTGTTGATTGTGTTCAAAGAAGAACCAACAAACAATAGCTAACTAGTGGATTCTATGAGAATATACTATAGCTGATTTAAAGAGAAATAAGTTATTCATAAATATGTATACATGGAAAACATAGTAATATGTAAAAACAGTTCATCATTCTACAGGATTTGACATATATTTAAGCTGCCATTAAAGTCTGACCCCCAAATCTTAATTTTCCGAGATTTCAGTAAATAGAACAAACAGATATTTGGGCTAAGTTGACTAAAATTTTTTCAAAGGTCACCAGAAAACAAAAACGAAGTAACAAACCAACAACTTGGAAAGTGCAGTCCAAAATACTGGCAGTTATTAATAAAATCACCTTCAGTTTTTGACAGACTTATATATCCAACTGTCAACATGACATATATACTTAGATATTTAATCGACATCTCACACACAACATGATTTGAACAAAAATTGTGAAATGCCCCACCACCCTGAAAAATCTTCACTTGCAATCTTTGCCATCTCAGTTAAGAATAATTCCATTCTTCTAGTTACTCAGGCCAAAATTCTTGGAGTCATCCTTTATGCCTTGGTTTGCCTTGCACAACTCATATCATCAGTCAGAAAATCTTTTTGGCTCTACATAGTGGGTGCTGGGATATACTGCCTAGATTTCCCTTCAGAACTGAAGGATTCCCCCACCCTGTTGGAATAGTGCTGATAGACAACCCTAGTATACCAGCCTGCTTCAAGAAATTGCCTTAGGTGAAGGGATTAGCTTGCTAAAAGTCACTCTCACAGATAAATAGAAGAGGAAAAAAGGCCTGGCTCCTTTCCTTCAAGTCTGGACAACTATAGGGCCATCCTAGCTTTGGAGCTGCCTATTCAATTGTATTAGGCTTTTGCTGACACTACATTATAGCACAACTTCCCCTTATGTTAAGTTCTGCTTGCCTCCCTTCCTTCTCACAGGTGTTGTTGCAAAGAACACTCCTTGAGGAAGTTTCTACTCATATCATATTAAAGTTGCTTCTTGGAGAAATTCACCTTTGAGAGTTGGCTCCAGGAGTGGACAGAGAGAATGGACAATAGGATGGAGTATTCAACTGTTCAGTTGGCAATGAAGACTCCAGCACTCATGGTAGGCAAAGCACACGTAGAGCCAGGAAAAAAGTAACAATGACATTGCTAACTTATACCCTGGTGAACTGGAGCAGTATTTAAATGAAAGAAAATGAACTTATAGGTATAATGACATAAGGCATCACCAGGTATGCAGAAAAATTAAAGAAGTACTTACTATAAAGATCCTGGAATAAGGTAGATGACATTAGGCATAACTGACATTTGGGGAAATGGTCTTTTTGAAAGCTGATAGTGACCAACTGACAATTAAAATCTAAGTATGAACATCAGAAAGCCTTCTAAGTAGCTTATAAAAAGGCCCTCTCATGAATCCAGCTAGAGGGCAACCAGGCCTAAGAATTACTCATATATCTAGCAGAGTTCAAAGAAAGGTTAAATTTCCCCAAAAAAGAACAGGGTTCCTTTTACCCTGCAGACTTGCCAGCATTTGTTAATATTTGATTGCTTGATAGCCCTCTCCATTTTTGGTGGGAATATAAATAGTACAACCACTGTGGAGATAAGCATGAAGATTCCTTAAGAAATTAAAAATAGTAATTCCATTCAACCCAGCCATTTCCCTTCAAGGTATAAAGTCATTATATTACAGTTATACATCCATACCCATGTTTAGAGCAGCACAACTCATAATAGTTAAATATTGGAAGCAGTGTATATGCCCATCAACATATGAATGGATAAAGAAGATGTATTTATAAATAATGGAGTAGTACTCTGCCATAAAGAAGGATAAGCTTGAGGGATTTGTAGGAAAATGGATGCACTTCCAGATCATAATGTTAAGTGAAATAAATCAGGCACACAAGTTTGTTTTGTTTTTTTTATTTATGTATTTATTGGTACATTTTAGGTATACATTACAGTTACATTTATCATTGGGTGCTTGTACCTGAACATGATGTATTTTAGTTCTTATTTTTTCCCCCATTACCTGTGTGCCCTTCACCCCCTCCACCCTTCCCTATTTACACAGGCTTTGTTTCCATTTTTTTTTCTTATAATTTTTTCTTTCCCTTCTTCCCTTTCCCCTTCCCCTCCCACCACCCCTACACCTATGGACCCTTTCCTATTTCAAATTATCAATTATTCATTTTAATCATTTTTGTCCTTATTTATACTTTCAGTTTCTCACACTAGAGAAACTATTTGGTATTTACACACCTATTTATTTCACTTAAGAATATGGCCTCAATATGCATCCATTTAGCTATAAATGTCTCTACTTTCTCATTCTTCATGGCTGAATAGTACTCCATTTTATTAAAAAACCACATCTTCTTTATCCAGTTTCCAGTTGATGGGCACTTGGGCTGCTTCCAAGCTTTAGCTATTACAAACTGTGCTGCTATAAACATAGGTGCACATATATCGCTATGGTATGATTCTTTTAATTCTTTGGGGAAGATATCCAGTAGGGGAATAGCTGGGTCAAATGGGACCTCCAACCCTAGTTCTTTGAGATAACTCCATATTGATTTCCACAGTGGTTGCACCAGTCTGCACTCCCACCGACAATGGAGAAGGGTTCCTTTCTCTCCACACCCCCGCCAGCATTTGTTATTTGTTGATTTCTTGATATCAGCCATTCTTTGTGGGGTGAGGTGGAATCTCAGTGTTGTTTTCATCTGCATCTCTCAAATGACCAGTGATGTTGAACATTTTTTCATATATTTATTTGCTGCTTTTATTTCTTTGTCTGAAAAATCTCTGTTTATTTCAGATGCCATTTTTGAATTGGGTCTTTGAATTTGAGGGGTCTGATTTTTTTCAGTTCTTTATATATTCTTGGTAGTAGACCTTTGTCTGAGGTATAGCTGCTAAAAATTTCTTCCCACATTGTAGGTTGTCTCTTAGCTCTGTTGGTAGTTTCTCTTGCAGTGCAGAAGCTTTTTAATAAGATGAGATCCCAGTTGTTGATTCTTTGTGTTAGCTCCCATGCTACTGAAGATTTGTTCATAAAGTCTTTTCCTATGTCAATGTCATTAAGAGTTCTACCTAACTTATCTTCCAGCAAGTTTAGTGTTTCTGTTTTAATATTTAGATCTTTAATCCACTTCAATCTTAGTTTAGTGCATGGTGATAGGTATGGATCTAGTTTTAATCTTTGGCAGGTTGAAATCCAGTTTTTCCAACACTATTTATTAAATAGGCTATCTTTCCTCCAATGAGGGTGATTGGCTCCTTTGTCAAAGATGAGGTGACTGAGCATGTCTGGAGTTGTTTCTGCATCTTCTAATCTATTCCACTGATCTTCGGGTCTGTTTCTTTGCCATTACCATGCTGTTTTTACCACAGTAGCTTTGTAGTATAGTTTCAAATTAGGGATTGTGATACCCCCAGCCATGTCTCTGTTGCCTAGAATTGCTTTTGCTATTCTAGGTTTCTTCTGCTTCCAAATGAATTTTTGGATTCTTTTCTTGAGTTCTGTGAACTATATTGGAATTTCAATTGGCATTGTATTAAATCTATATAGTAATTTTGGAAGTATGGCCATTTTCACTGTATTGGTTCTTCCTACCCAGGAACAAGGGATATCTTTGCATTTTCTTATATCCTCTTCGATCTCCTTCTTCAGAGTGCTGTAGTTTTCAGTGTAGAGATCTTTTGCTTCCTTTGTTAGGTTGATTCGTAGACATTTCATTTTTTTAGATGCTATTGTAAAATGAATTATTTCCTGAATTTCTCTCTCAATGGGTCTCCTATTTGCGTATGAGAAGGCTATTTTTTTTTGAGTGTTGACTTTGTATCCAGCTACTCTACTGAATCTGTTAATTAGGTCTAGAAGACTTTTGACTGAGTTTTTTGGGTCTTCTATGTAAAGTATCATATCATCAGCAAATAATGACAGTTTCACTTCTTCCTTTCCTATCTTTACTCCTTTACTTCTTTCTCTTTTCTAATTGCTATGGCTAATGTTTCCAGAACAATACTGAACAGGAGTGGTGATAGTGGGCATCTTTGTCTTGTTCATGATTTTAGCAAGGCACACAAGTTTGACTATAGCATAGTTTCTCTTATGAGAACCCCACAGTACAAATAAAGTACACAATAAAAGACAATAGGAAGTAGGGAAATATTCTTCAAATGGGAAGTGGAACAACAGATAGAGTGACAGGGAGGGAAGGAAGGAATTAAAAAACAACAGTGAATTGAAATAGAGCTTTTGCAAATGGGAAGGGATCAAGAGTTTGAGGGAGCATCAAGGGATGCAAGAGGAAAGGGATGCAGAAAAGAATTAAGATGTATTATGTACATGTACAAACTTCCTATAATGAGTAATCATTAGGTACTGCAAATGTTTGCTAATAAAAATAAAATGAAAACAGAAAAACTAGGTCTATGATGCTAAAGTGAATGGACAAACAAATGTGGTGTATCCATACAACATCCTACAGCTGAGTAATAAAGCTAAGTCCTGGTACAGCATGGATGAAATGTGAAATCATGATGCTGATAGAAACCAGTCACAAAACATACCATATTATATTTTAAACTGACACGAAATGTTTAGAAAAAAGATACAGAAATCAGATGAATGGTTCCAGGGGCTAGGGCATGAGGACTGACTGCAAATGGGAACATACAGACTTTATGATATGACCATATGGTAGAAGTAGATCATGGGAAGTTGGATTATGGTGATAGATTTATAACTATATGAATTTACTAAAAATCATTGAGTTGATCACTCAATAATCTGTAAATTATATCCCAATAACTGAAAAAAGGTAAAATCCAAAAGACAAAAGCAAAATTTGTGTGGGAGAGAGAGATTAAACATTAATACTGAATGTGATTTCTTCTGATTACTTTTGGCATTAATTATCCTTCCTCTTTGCTCCTGTATTTTATTCATCAATTCAGAAAAAAATTAATTTACCACTTCTAAATACTGAATCAATCTCACAATAGTTATTTAGGATATAAGGACAAGAATATGATTTATGCTCTAAAGCCACTTAATGACTAGTGTGGGAGACATTCAAGAAAATCAGAAAATATTCAACAGTGCATCATATTCTCTAATATTGTTATTCATAGGAGATGAATGATACAATAGATGGGCTTTAAAATACCTATATCATACAATTTACCTTATCAAATATTTGTTAAACATATTGCATATTTCAATCTATTATAATGACATACTAATATTCTGACATGTTAGTGAGTCATTGTATGGAATTAATTAACAAATAAAATTGTGTTTTGTTTTTCTTGAGCACATTCCAGGTAGGAGAATGATTTGAGATAAGGCATTCAATATTTGAAATATATATATATATATATATATATATATATATTACACACATCTACAATTCTGTAACACTTCATTTTCATTTACTCTAGTTTCACAATTTTCATTTTTCCAGAACTAGGAGCCAGGCAATAAGTAGTAGATGATATAAAGCATTCCCCAAAAATGCTACCATTCTGCTTCGCTACCAATGTCATTTGTTTTATAACAAAGCGATTAAAAAGCAGTCTTACATGTTTAAAGGAAACACGTGAAACTTATAGGGTAGTTTTTCTGTTGTTTTATTTTTAGTGCCTAGATTATCAGGCACAGAAAACCATAAACAGGTTCTAAGTGAAGTAACTGGAGACTATGACAGCTAGAGAACTGACAGTGAACACACTAGTATAAAGGAAGGAGACAGACGTCATTCTGGTACAGGATTAAGATGAGTGTAATAATCATTTGTGGAATGCATGTCAGGTTCCAGATTTTGCGAATTTTCTTGTTCCTTTAATTTTTATGAAAGTCCTTTGAGACAGCCATCATTATCTTTATTTCACAAGGGATTATTTGAGTCTAAGATTAATAAGTACTGCCAGTAATATGAGCAGTAGGCCTAGGTCAATATCCAAGATCAATATTCTGCCCAGTCACCATATTGTCCCTAATGATGACCAATACATCATTATGAAAACTGAATGTAGAGTCAATATAATTTGTTTAAATGGGGTAAAATTCATACTATATATTGATTTCTAAAACAATCTATTCTAACAAGTACATAAACAGTTTTATGCATATAAAATTTTCACTTTTCTGCCATTATAGAAATTTGAAGGTTTTCATAATACCAAATAAAAACCTGAAAACAAAAACAAGTAGCAAAATGAGAACCTTTTAATGACTACTGTCCCAGAATCTGGACTTCTCCAATAGTCATTTGTATTTAGCAGATCTCTCTTAAGTAATATCCATTTTCTTAATCTGCCATGTAATTTTTTCCAACATAGAGGTTTGTAATTGCTCAATAAAACACAACTGTCACAACTGAAAGACAAACACAAATATGTCTGTGTGCTAAGTATGTGCTGAAAAATCATACATACAACACACAAATCACTATTAATAAAGATGTGAAATTGATCTGTAAACAAAAAGCTGTGACATTCGAAATACTGTAGAACAAAATCTATTATCCAATTGTCTTACTCTTCTCTCTCAGAATCCAAATTTTTCCTTCTGCCTCTGCCAATTACAAATGCTATTACTTTGTGCCCTTTACTTACATTTCTGTTAGAAATGTACCTTTATTCTCATTAAGTTCGAGAAATTGCAATACCTACAGAGTTTTTCTTTGATATGCTTTAGTATTCAACCCACCTCCTTTTTTCTCAATCGGTGAGCCACCTACATGGGAATTATTTTTGTCGTTATGTTCTTCTAACTCCCACATTTTCTTTGCAAAACTGGAATATATGGCAAAAAACTGAGATCTATATTTATAAGAATCAAGGTATGACCACAATTTTTGTGTATTTTTCTTTTTTTGGTATTTGGATAAGTACTGAGAATTAACATTGTAGCCAGATGGCTTTCTTTGAGGTCCTCTTTAGGCAAAATGACTTAAAGATTATTATGATGACATTTTATGCAAGTCACATTTTTACATTATCTTAATGTGCATATAATGATTTCTACTAAATACTCCAGCTTGAAACAGACATTTATGCCACCTGCCCCTCAACAGTGACTGAAAAAGATCTTATCATTTCAAAGAGACAGAGAAAGGATATTTTCTCATTTCTCTCTTGATAGAACCTGAAAATAACACATTCCAGTAGCATTTCATTTTCACTGAAATATCTTTATATTTACCTGTTCCTCTGATACATATTTTGATTTTATATAACACTTCCTTCCAATTTTAATTAATCCAACAGACCTGATTTTCTGACTTATACAGTATTTAAAAGTTGAAATAGAATATCTCTAGTAAGGCATATACTCGGGCCTTGACATGCTCTATTCTATTTGTGGTAGGTAGACTCAGATGAACCCAGTCATTCCCTTTTCCTGGTATGAAAGCACATATTGTAGCAGGGTTGCTCTGTGTGACCATAAGATTCAACAAGTTGATAGTGTGTCATTTCTAAGATTAGATTTTAAAAGACTGGTATTATCTTGAAGGAATATTTTCTTTTCTTTTGAGAAGCAGTTGCTGTGTTGTCAAGACACATAGAATCCTATCGAGACACTCACAAGGAGTCTGCCAGAAACTACATGAACGGTCTTGGAAGTGGATCTTCCAGCTTCAGGTGACTGCAGCCCCAACCAACTTCACGTATGCAACATCATGAGAGATCCTTAAACCAGTATCATCCACCTAATCCACTCCTTAGTTGCTGACTCAAAACACAAAAAGAGATCAAAGGATTATATCTTGTTCATGTCACAGTTCAAGTCCAAAGCAATGGTTCTACTTGGTGACTGTCTCTCAGAGGTACATTGTGGATCTAGGTTTCATTTCTGTAATAAACTCCACTACTAAAATATATTCACATTCAAATGTACATGAGATAGAGATATTGAGCATGAAGAACTCATACCTACTCTTAAAGTGCCTTGGACTGTAAATAACACATAATTTTTCTCATATACATATTTGGAAAAAATTCAAGTACATGAACCTAGTCAAACTGCAAATGATGCTGGCAAATATAGTCTTCTGTATCCTGGAAGAGGAAATGTTGTATTTAGTGGGTAACACTGTGTCTGCAATCTGACTCTAGCTTTAGAGTCAGAGTAGCAAAGGAAAGATGTTCAGTATGTTCAAACAGAAACTCTGTGCCATTAAATACTCCTTGAATTTCTATTTTTCATGGTTTATTGACAGAATCAGAGTACTTTTATTACTTTGTTCCATTATTTAAAGGAATTGATTTCAAGTTTGCCACTTACATAACAGTAACTTTTCAGAAAGTATCTTGAATGAATTCCAAAACCAGAAAGAGCTTTAATAAACCAGTTACATTTTAGTACATGTGAAACAACATCAGGGCATACAATAGTAAGCATATATTGCTCATTTGCTTAGCTTAATGTTGGCTACAAGTTTTTCCTACTTGACTGGGCTAGCTCTTTATGTTCTGGGGTGGGTTGGCCATTAACTGATGTAGGTTTTTGTCTTTGGTTTGAGAGATAGTGTGGTAGGCAAATTGTGTCTCATCTTCCACTAGACTAGGTCAGGAATATTTTTATGGTGGTGACAGAAGCACAGGAGAGTACATAACTTAAAGGAAAAACTCATTTCAGGTTCCTGCAGACACCACATATACTAAAATTCCATTGGACAATGCATTTTGAGGAGAACAAGGAGGCTACAAAGGTCATGCCACAAAGTGCATGGATATGGGCAGGGGTGAAGACAAGACATCAGTGTAACCTACCATATATATATATATATATATATATATATATATGTATGCTGTGAAGTAGAAATTAGTTATATTTCAACTTCCATAAAGGCAACAAATATAGTGGTGCCTCAGTGCAAGATTTTAATTCTTTCCACAATTTTGGTTGCAAACCAAATTGGACAAGAACCAAATCAAATTCAATTGGTTAGGTTCAATGTTGACCTTATGGAGAAATTTGATTAGATTCTTGTCCAATTCAGTTGTTGATTAGAATCATAGAAAGAATTAAGTTCATGAACTGAGGTACCATTGTAATTGTCTTTTCCCACAAATGACTCCTGTGGAATAAATAGAATTGTTAATGTCCCATTTTATACACAATAAAACTAAGCATCTCAATTTGCCACAATTTGAGTATGCACTTCTTTAACTTTTAGTAGTAGTTCTTGTCAAAAAAACACACTGATATCAAATGTGCCTTAAGTACAAACACATAACAAAAATTTTTTATAGATTTATGATTAAGCAAAAATGACACAAAGATATATTGGCTAGTAGATTTCCCAATCTCATTAAAATTTTCTTCTCTTCACCTTTGGATTTTTTCAGGGAAATAAATAATTTTAGAGAGATATAGTATATTCTATCTCTTCTACACTATGAGATAATTTTTGGCAATGACTACTATCCACAACACATAGTTAAACATCTAAGATATTTTGCTTAATTTAGGCTATTTTCATTGAGAGTATTATGTCTGTCATTTTCCTAGTTGCTAATTTTTCAGTGACTGACAAGAAACGCTCAACAATTCACCAAGTTTATAATCCAGTGGAAGATACAAAATACAAATAATAGATCAAGATTTGTCATACAGTGCAATATACTGTTCTTGTATTCAGGAAGTCTGTGTTGCGTACAAAAACAGCTGAGCAACGTAATCCACGAATGAAGAAAGTTTTCAAGAAAAGGTTAAAAACTCAGTTTGAATCTAGGTATGAGCAGTCAACTCATGGAGGGTATTTTGGCTTCTTCTATCTAGGCAGTAAATACTAAGAAGAGAAAGACATGTTTATAAAGACATTTTAAATCTTCGCAAAGAATGGCAATCATTAGGAAATCAAACAATAACAAAATGCTGGAGTGGCTGTGGTGAAAAAGGAATCCTCCTTCACTGTTGGTGGGAATGTAAACTAGTACAACCATTATGAAAATCAGTATGGAGACTTCTCAAAGAACTGAAATTAGTGATTCCATGTGACACAGCTATCCCCTTGCTAGGTATCTTCCCCAAAGAGTTTAAGTCATCATATTACAGTGATACTTGCATACTAATATTTATAGCAGCATAATTTATAATAACTAAATTCTGGAAGCAACCTATCAATAGATGATTGGATAAAGAAAATGTGGTATCTATATATAATGGAATACTATTCAGCTACAAAGAATGACAAACTTGACACATATATAGAACAACAGATGCACCTGGAAAATATAATACTGAGTGAAATAAATCAGACACACAAGCTTAAATATCATATATCTCTCATCTGAGTGAGACATAGTACAAACAAAGAGAATGATATAGGATGGATAGAAAGGAACAAGGGGATGGATGTCTTGCAATAGGGAAGTGGTCCACAGGAACTAGGACCAGGAGTGAGAAGGAGGGGAAGGGGACATAAGAATAATATAGATATACCATGTACAAGAACCTAATAACCCCAATTAATGTAAACACTGTATGCCATAACATGAGCTAAGACAAATACTATCAACAAGTATGAAAAAGCAGATAGGGGAACTGCTGGAGAAGGGAGGAGGGTCAGGGAAAAGGAAAGGGGAAAAAATAGAAACAAGCGGTAATATGTACATGTAACCACTCCCAAGATGTCTGTAAACTGCATGGATTGCAAACATGTCCTAATAAAATTGAAAATAAATGTCATGAACATTTTCCCCCAAACCTTTAAAAAAATGTATAACAGCCTAGGTGATTTATTGGAAAGTGTGTATAAAGAGTTAAGAAGATGTAAAACTTTATAATTGAATGTGACTTTGAGGAGCAATTATGCTATAATCAGCTTTGGCTCTTGAGGGAAATCTAACTGGAAATATCTATAAATCTGCTGGCCTATTGCACATACAGGTGAAGAGAAATCCCTAGGAAGTGAATATTTAGAAAATGCCAGCTTAAGTGATAGCTGTATGTCAGAGGGCCACTAAAGTCTTAGAGTCCTAGGAATAGTAGAATCATTTAGAGAGTGTTTTGTCTAACAGTCAAAGGAGATACTGAGAATTCTACTAAGAATTCTATTATTTGAGGCATGGGCAGAATAAGTACCATCTACAAGTAATAAAATGATTAGAAGTATAGAGAGAAAACAGAATAAGTGATAAAGTGTTTTTAAAGTGAATAATATTTTAATGCATATATTTTGTTAAATAATGTCTGAAAAATACACTGATTTTTATCAACAACATAGCTATTAATATTCTTGACAAAAACAGTAACAGTACTGTGAACCAACACTAGAATGTAGTCAATTAAAATTAGATGGATATTTTGAAGTAGAGACTCAAGTGTATATAACTTGTTTAAGAAGGAAAGATGTAGAGAGCATCATGAGAACAAGAAACGTTATTATTATTATTATTATTGGTACCGGGGATCAAACTCGGGTCCTTAGCTTGCAAGACAGGCAGTGGAACCACTGAGCTAAATTCCCGGCCCGAAAAATGTTATTTTTTAATATGTGAACTATGTAAGTGTTCAAAACCCCACTGAATTATAGAGAAAATGATTAAAGACCCAAGTAATAAACAAATAAAAATGATAATAATAAACAAATGCTAATAAACCAAGTAAATAAATGAGTGAACTTTAAAAGAGTGAAGATTAGAATCACAACATAGATTTAGAAATTACATTAAACAGGATCATCAATTTTATCATATCAGTACTGAAATAGGAAAGCATGTGTATGAGAATAAAGGTGATTTTATGATTAATATGATTAATAAGAAAGCCTAAAAGCATCTCACTAAGAGTTATGTACAAGTAAAAAGGTATCCATGGTCAGTACTATTAATTAATACTGTTTTGGAGGCAATAGCCAAAGCAGTTTGAAAAGAGAAATGAATTTGACATACAAAAAATGTTTTAAGTGTTTTGAAGTAAAAAAAAGGGGGGATTTTTTTTCCCTGTAGGACAGAAATGAACTTCTTGACAGCAACAGAGGAAGCTATAATAAAATGAAAAATTCTGAGGCACAATTACTTCAAACTATGTTTAGCTAAACTACCTATTAAGGACTAAAAGAGAGCAAAGATATTTTAGATACAGAATAAGTCATACTGCTTAACTCATATGCTCTGCTTTGCAGAAAATTATGTAAGCAAACTAAGAAAGAAATTAGTAAATAGGAAATCCAGTATAGGATAATTCAGGAAAGAGACATGAGTTAAAAATGATCTGATGCATTCATCTATACAGAACATAATGTTGAAAACCATTTTATGGATCTCTTGACCTGTTAGGGAATGATAAGCAAAGATACTCTGAAAAGTAATAAATAAAAAATAATATAACATTATGAGGTAGTGGTTGCATAAGAGCCACCAACAAGATTGAAGCTGGGTATTAAGATGCCTGGTTGAATCAAATGATAGATTTTTTAAAAACAAGAACATTGGTTATTGTGCTCTAAGAGTTCATTTTAGCAGACCTGGAATTAGCCTGAGATGATGTACTGTGAAGTAGGAGTTATGTCTGCATACTACTAACTTCTGATCAGTGTTTTTCACTCCATGCAAATATTGGTGATTTCTGATCCAAGTGACAAAATATGGCCATTATGAGCCATGAAGAGGAAGGAGAATTGGAACTTGCTTACAAGCTTTCTAATTTCTGGCCATAGAGCAGCCTGTGGATGTGACATATCCTAACTCTTGACTTGTATCTTTTTTCCTGAAATAAAGTATAGATTTTTAAACATTTGTTTTGAGTCTTCTGAGTCTTATTTAATAATCTAATCCTGTTTTGGCTGCCACCATTTCTTCAGTTATAGAAAAATATAATTAAATATAATTCTGGGTATGCTTATTTGAGAGCTTTGGGGAAAGAAGACATGATAACTGCAAAACTGAACCTTTTTTTTCTGATTCAGCTGCAGGAGTACTCTCTTGAAATTTGAATAAAATTCATTTCCCAGTTTTCAGAGAGATGTTCTGTCTAAACACAGGGGTGGAGGGAGGGAATTGAAAATATAAAATACATACATTCATTTGTTATGAGTGAACAGGTAATGGGCCGGTGGTTCATATTGATTGTCATATGATGTCACCCTTCTGGTTCAACTGACCCTCACCCTCTGCAGCCACTGGTCCAGCATATTTACTTGTCTCTTTCTAACCACTGAAGTTTACTTTTGTATGCCTCAATGTATATCTTCCTTAGGGCCTCATATATCTTATTTATCACCTTCACTTGGTCTGAAGTCCTGCTGCAACCCATTATATTTTCAAGTATTTGGGTGCCTCACATATTGATATGTCAAGTATTGATGAGCAATATCTATTCTTCCCTAAAGGTCCAGTTTAACCTATGCCTGCTACTGAGGGGTCTTAGAGTCAAATGATCAATGATTCTCCTTTTTCAATAGGAGTTCTCTCTGCTTTTAGCTGGTTGCATTGTTTCAGGACATAGCTATGAAATGTCCAATGAATTTCTGTCTCTTTGGTGACACCTTACACTCTTTTGCGTATGTTTACACTGGTCCTAGACATAGATTTACTATAGAAAAAATCCTTATATCCTAATCCAACATTAATAAACAAGACAAAACATACAATTCATTTTTTATGAATACTGGGAATGTAGGAATACATTTCTAATATGTGAGCTATTCAGATTCCTTGTCTCCAGTCTTACACAGCACCATTCAGAATGTGTGCAACATACAGTTTTTCTAGTGATGGAGTCTTAGCAAAGAAAAACTATTAAATAAAATAAAATAAACAAAGCTGATAAGATTAAATTTTATACATACATTCTTATTTTAGAAATTATCAGAATATATTGTAAATATGCAATTATTTTATTGGAATTGTAAAAATTTGAAAGTTCTTATTTTGGAGAATAGAAACACATTCATTGCATATTCACTCCATTCCTCAGAGGCTTTATTGAATTCATATTATCCTCACAAACATGTTTCAGAGTTACTCCAGGTATGTTAGTAGATTCAACATTAATCCACCTCACAAGGGCTTTGAATTCATTTCAGACAATGTTAAAGTTAATAATAGTACATTCTATATTACCTAAACAGAATGGGCAAAGGTCTAGGGATCATGGTTTTCAGAAAACTAAGGCCTTGCATTAGGTTTGCTAGTCACTAGTAAGTCAAGCCAGAATGATATATGTCTAATATCATGGGAGAAAAATTATAGTATCAAAATGACAAAATACTAGTGATTTCAGAAACATAGTAGTGATGAAAAATGAATAGCCACTTAAATATATTTCCTTGAGTTTCTTCCCCTTGCATTCATAGTGTGAAAAATTTAAAAACAAAACTGCCATATCTGCCAAATCTGCCTATCCCCATATCATGTTTCAAAGACAACATTCCAGGAGATTTGTTGCCAAAGATCAATCATTGTTATATGTATGATATAAAACTTTTCAGATGGATTCCCTTTTAAGAACTTAGGGATATCCTCCATATGAATTTGTGTGTTATATGGGTTGTCACTGAATCTAACGGAGCATTAAGGTGCACAAACAGGAAACTGTTCTAGGAGTTTTACTATCAAACAATCAAAAACTGCTTCACAGTAGTACATAGGCTATTTAATATATTCTTCTCTGATAATTGTAGTATTCCCCCAGAGATCTGTAGGGTTATATGTAAATACTATATCTCTTCATAGAGATTATTGATGATCTGTTCACGATCTTAGAGAGGGGCTCTAATCCGATTGTAAATCCAAGATAACAGGTCAAAATAGATCATTGTCTGAATGGAAGGCTTTGTTCATCAGCTGTTCCTCTCTAAGTTCTCATACAGTAATACAAGCGATGAGTCTTTGAGATGATGGCTGTATATGGTGTCTGTTCAAAGTTATATATTATCTGCATGTTGACACCAACATTCCATTCCTGCTGTGTTCCTGTGTAAATTTTTATCCTTTATTTTTGAGAGATGAAACATTAACCTGAAAAATGGCCAGACCATATGTAAAATGGGATTCTGATCCACAACCAGTTGGAACCAGCCCAGGAAACCAACCCATTATCTACAGAAAGCAGTCCATGAAGCCAACCTATTATCTATTAGTCAGACCTGTAGGAAGTCAGACAATTATCTGTAGTAATAATCCAGGAAGACAAATAATAATTTTCAACAAAATGTTTAGGATTTAATTAATAACTGACAGTTTCCCCATGTTCTGTTCTAGTTTCCAACTGTGGACCAGTCCGAGAAGGCTATATATACCTCCCAGTTAATTATATAGGACGCCCATCTTCTAAGTCTGCCCACATATTTGTCCTATGCCAATAGCCCCAAGCAGGGGGGCACACTTGAAATGTTGCCTTGGTTCAAATATAAAACTTTCCCACTCCTATGCTTTCTTGAATCTCTCCTAAAATGCAAGTGATGGTGACTGATAAGTCTGGCTATAGCAACCTGTAACTAAATAGCTTTTGATCATTTTTTTGTTTATTCCCACACTTTGAATGACCTAAGCAGCTGTTTTGCCACAAGGTATAAAAGGAGCAGTATGTTAAAATCTGCCCATAAAAGTGGTATGTGGCGTGACTTTACCCATCATCAGCAGTCAAGATAGCCCATCCACCACCGGATTATATTTTCAAATCAAGATATTACCTGCATATATCTTTTGGAGTTCCTTTAGGACATATATACAGAAGCTAACTGGATCATGGATGGCATATTTTCATTACAAGCATTGACAACCAGTTGGCCTTTAGGGTTAGAAAACTGCTAGATATTGGAATATTTAATAACAGAACATTAACTTTTAGACATATGTTCTGATCTCTGCTTTGGAAAATGAAAATTTAATATCATAATGCATATTTCGTTTTTTCTTCCAGAGCAGCAAGTTACTTCAATTGTATTCTCAGTATATTAGAACAGGAAGGTCTTGTTATGTCACAGCTTAGAAACTGCTTGTTTCTGTTAGAAAAAAATTAAAAAGCCTTGAACCAATCTACCAACTACATAGAAAATCTCCTTATTATAATTTTCAGTAAGAAAACCCTGCCTGGGGTGAAATTTCAATTAGAGATTAAAATAAAATGAAATCATCCAAAACACATTAATATAGTGATGAAAAATGGATTGCATATAGATACATTTTCACTACTAGCATTTAATGATACAAATGAATTAGGAATTAATGGGCCTTTTTGGAATGTTGCTTCATAATTTTAAAAGTTTATATCCTGTTGTACTTTTTTACCTTTTAAACACTTCCTGAAGGCCTGATGAAATAAAGATATAAATGTACATGTACATCTCTCATTCTCCTCCAAAGTAAGATGAAAATGACAAATGGGGACAAAGCATCATTTATGACTAACATAGGCAAAGGTTCCAATCAACATGTTGAAAACATGGGTATGTAATACAATGCAATTTACTTTTGCATAAAAAAGAATATTGGGAGCTGACACAAAATTGTGTGCTGAAAAATATTTTCTGAAGAACCCTGGGATCTTCACTACTGAGGCCCTGGGCTGCTTGCCATCTAGGGCTTTTTTACTGACCACAAAACGGTGAAAGCAGGTGAAAAACACAAGACTGATCAGAATGAGTTTCTGAAGTCTAGAAGCAAAACTACTTTACAGCTAAATACTAGAAATAGATTTTCTTTAAAAATATACACCAGCAAACACAATTAGATTTTATTACATTACCAAGGGAATGGCTAAAATTAAAAGAACGACAAAACTAAATGCTTATCAAGCTGTAAGCAACCAGAACTCTTATACATTGTTGCTCAGGTTATAAAATAGTATGACCATTGCAGAAAAAGTTCTGGCAGTTTCTTATAAAATTAACATCTCTCATGTGACCACAATTTTTTCTGAGATGTTTAGCCAAGAGAATTGAAAACATATGATCCCAATAAGGCCTAAAAATGCATTCAAGATATTCATATTCATAAAGCCCAAACTGTAAAAGCCAAGGTGGTCATCAACAGCAGTATGAACAAACCTTGATATACTCAGATAGCAGAATACTACTCATCAATGAAAAGGAAAAGAATTACTGATACACTCAAAAACTCAGATAGATTTCAAAATCATCATGAATTGTGAAAGAGGCTTTATAAAAACTAGTGCTTACTCTTTATTATATATTACATTGACACATGGAATAATATATACTGTATTATACTTATGAAAGTTTTGGAACAGGTAAAAATAATTTACAGAGAAAATATCAGATCATTGTCAGTCTCTGGAAATGTAAGGGCTGGGATTTTCTAAGAAGTATAAGGGAACTTACTGGAAGGTATGATATTTTATGTCTTGATAGAAGCTTGGGTTACACAAGTATATAGATTTGTCAAAACTCAGCAGAAGTATATTTAAGATCAGTGCATTGACTTATGAATTTTATATTAGAAGAGAAATTATGACAAATTTCACTACAGTGATCTTTGTACTGATACATTTAGAGAAAAGAGTACTAATATCTGATAACTCATTTGAAATGCATAAAAAAGAGACTGATGAATAGACAAATGAACAAATACACAAATGAACAAATAGACAAATAGAAATAAATAGAAAATAGACAAATAGAAACAGACAAATAGAAAAACGTGTAATCAGAAGTATAGCACAATTTTAATAGTATAGTCTAGGTGTTGAGACTTTGAAAGTGCACTGTAACATTCTTTAAAGTTTGTTCTATGCTTGAAAAATTTTGTAATATAATTTTGGAAAAATACATGCTACCTCCTAAAAAAATCTCCACAACCTGTGGTATTGTATTTTAATTTGACTTCTTACCAAATTATTGAGCCAAATGAACCAATTTAGAAGAAAGAGAAGATTAAAAACACAGAAACTCTTTAAGGAAACAGGTATTCCAAAGAAGTCTGGTGTTGCAAAATATTTAGAGAGAAAATATAAGATAACAAATACCCCAGTAGGAAGCTAACAGGCAGCCAAACATATCACTAACGTTACATAACTTAGTGGGAAAGGATTTGATCTTAAAAGTGGTTTGCATTTCTCAGAAAAGGAATCAAGTGAATGGTACCTACATTTGTTTGGAATCGAGATGGGCAAACTCAATCTAAAACTATTGCTCTCCCATTGTATTAAAACTAAAATAAATTGCTAGTTTATATTTGATATGTAAATGTAATTTTGCCCACATTAAATGGAAAATACCTAAAATTTAGTTTTATTTCTAGTAGTACTTTTCTTTTTTCTTTTCTTTTTTTTTTTTTTTTTGGTACTGGGGATCGAACTCGGGTCCTTGCGCTTGCGAGGCAGGAGGCAGAATCACTGAGCTAAATCCCCGGCCCTCTAGTAGTACTTTTCAGTGAGAACACAGTATTAATATGAGTCTCAATATGAAGCCTATTCATGCCCTTGTTTTAAAAACTACTGTTTAGGGCTGGGGATTTAGCTCAGTGGTTTCGCTGCCTACCTCGCAAGTGCAAGGACCCGAGTTAGATCCCCGGTACCAAAAATAAATAAATACATAAAAATTACTGTTTATTTTTGTGTGTGTGGGTAAACAATTTTTAATGTTACTAACTTCATATTTTTTAATTTTGATTTTGGAAGTTTTTTCTTTTTCTCTCTCCTTAAAACATATTTGTTTCAACTGTAGGAGAAACCGTTCTCCACATTTCACATGTTGTTTCTGGCCTTAATTGGTCTGAATACATTACTGATTATTTGTGTGTGTGTGTGTGTGTGTGTGTGTGTTACTTACTGGGGATGGAGCTCAGGGTTTCACAACTGAGCTACATCCCCAGCCCTTTTATAACTTTTTATTTTGAGACAGCATCTCACTAAGTTGCTGAGTTGCCCTGGCTGGGTTTGAACTTGTGATCTTCCTACTTCAGCCTCTCAGAATCCAGGCTTGCACTACCACATGTGGTTTGGTGGTAGTTATCTTAATGATTCAACAAAAAGTATTATCTCTATTTAAAATTTTCCTTCTGTGTGTCCTTTCTAGTGGCTCTTTTTTTGTTTTCTGTTTCAATATCTTTTGCTAACTTTTTGTGTTATGTTCTGTCTTAATCTATACACATATATTATTAATGTGTGAATGCTTGTCTTTAATGAGAATTGTCTTTGCACATTTGCACATTACATTAGTAATCAACTAACAAAGAAGAAACAGAAACTGAAACCTCATATGGTTATCTGTTTGAATGAAGAATGATGACATTAGGTCTGGCTTCTTACAGGCAGTAAAAAGGAAACAGGAAAGGGTACTAAATGATGTTACATTTTTTTTCTTTATTTTATGGTTTAAAAGTCGTTATGACATTAAAACTTTGTGACATGATTTCTTATAACAAAACCACTTATTACCTGTATCAGGTAGCTTTGGATGGGTTAGAAATACTCAAATCATATTCAAATTGAAAGTTTTTTGTTTTTAAAATTTTAACATATAAACACCAGCAGAGACTATAGTTTTCCTTGCTTAAGAAAAAACATGGGAGGTACTTGTAATGAACTTGGACTGCTAAGTTGATTTTTAATCCTGTGATAGCTTTAAATTGAGTTCTGTATTTGATATTAAAAACTTTTCCAAGTTAACATGTTATTGTTTATTGGCCAGTTTTAATGTTTGAATTTAACTGTAGTTGAAATAGTAGGAATCTTGTTTTACACTTATATTAAATATAAAATAAATTAAAATAAAATAAATTATTTAGCACCAAAAATAAAAATAAAAAAAATTAAACTATTGCTCTTCCCTGGCTTCTTATAGCTGAATAAACCAATAAGGCTACAAAAATAAAATATCATATGAGCATAAAAAACAGAAGGAGATTTTCAATTTTTTGTATGTGGACTTCACCAAATAGACAATATTAATTATTAGCAAGAAAACTAAGCTATAAATCTAATTTAAGAAAGAATAACATGGTAACACAAAAATGAAAGTATAAATCAGTAGTATCAAATTATTTCTAAAAATTAAAAAAATCACTTGTATCAAAAATATATTAGAGAATATCACATGGAATGAGTACAGGAGGAAAAATGCAAATAATTCTAGAGAAAGAATAGAAAAATTAACATGCTTTAAGAAGAAACAAAGAAAAATGGAAAATTTTGTTCTAATTACACAAATTTTATGTGATAATTTTCTTAAAGTTAATGAAAACATAAATATAGACAATTGAAGTTATCAAAAGAATATTTAATAAACATTGACTATATGTAAAATGTACAGTATGACATTATGCAACTGCAGTATTAAAACATTAATATTATAATCACCCAGAAAAAATCATGTTAGTCAGGGGAAGAATAGAAAAATGGTTGTACTCACTGCAGGTCTCTCTTTTACCACTATAACTGCTAGATGTCAGGGGAGCAGTTCCTACAGTGCAGTCCTAACAAGAAAGCTTTTGCCAGGAAGTTCCATTCTGTGTAGTCTCACAACTGAAAGAAATTGAAAAGTAATATTGAATTGCAAGGATTTGGACAATTGATCTCTCTTGTGTCACACACACATAATTTTTAAGAAATACCCAGAATTAAAGTAAAATGAATAATAATTGCAAATGAGAAGGAAAAGCTGATTTCATGTAAACAAAATTCTGTCTTAATATCTGAAAACTATAAATATCAAACAGGATGAATGTATTCTAATTCCTGAAAAAAAATCTCAGTAATATAAAAGTAAAAACTTCAAAATTCATAGAACTTAGTGCCTAACAGTAGAAAACCAAAGAAAACAAAAGATACTAAAAGCCACAAAATAAAATGAATGGGCCTTTCAAAAGCAAGGCCACTTATATCATTTTAGCAATAAACACAAAGTTTTGATTTATATATAGAAGTTAATATGACTCTCAAGATCAAGGAAAACAAAAACTGTAAAAGGAAACTTGTAGTTTCTCAGTAATTGTCTTCAAAAATTTACTGTAAACAAAAACAAGCAAACCACATTAATAAAACACAAAGATATACTACTATTAACATCAATAATGATTTTAAGGTAGAATTAAATGGGACAATAAACTTATTTTATGATACCATGTACATTTAACTTTACACTTATAAAATAAAGCACCTATAAATATGAGAAAAAATTCACAGAAACATTTTAAGTGGTGTTTATATTACTCAATAGTTCATAAGCCAACTAGAACAAGAATATAAATACCTAGGTAGTTTTAATATTAACTTTGTACAAATTATTTTTAATTTTATTATATATTTAAAGTGAAGTTTGTGAAGAGACTAAAAATTAATGACTTCATTCTAAAATGTTAGAGTAAACAAAATGAATATAAACGTATCATAATGGAAATATTTTCTTTACTTCATACAAAACAATAGCATTGATACATAATTTCCAGGCAACATGCATTAATTAACCTAATAAAACTTGCGGGGATTTAGCTCAGTGGTTTCACTGCCTGCCTTGCAAGCTCAAGGACCCGAGTTCAATCCCCAGTACAAAAAAAACCAAAAAAAATACAAACCTAATAAAACTAGCTACACCAAAGGAAAACCAAAAGTAGATTAAACTGACCTATACCTAGTAGGCCTACTATAGGGTTTTCCATCCCTTCAAATTTATTATTCTCTCCACTAACCTGTAAAAGAGAATGACAGTAATTTGCAAGTAAGGAGTTGTTAGATATTTTTTGTTCATAAATTGTGCTTTTAGGATTTGAAAATTTAAATTTCCCTATAAGCATTATTATTGTTCTTTTTATCAGTCTATATTTTATCAGTCTATATTTTTATCAGTCTAAATTTATATATGTAATCATCTATAAATGATTACATTTATTGTGGGGAGTTGTTCCATGTACAAAATAAATCTCAATTCTTTCACTTCCCCTTCTCCTCTTTGTCAGAGAATGCTTTTATTTTATTGTTCACTATCATAGTTCACCTGCCATAGGGGGCTGGAGGGTGAAGGAGGTTATTGTGCAAAAATATGTCTCTCCTCCCTTTCCCTTCTTCTTCCCTTCTACCTGTTCTACTCTCTCCTTCCTTTTTTCCCTCTCCCACTCTTTCCTAAGAAAGGCTTTTAACATTAAGCTGTGGATGATACCTAAACCTTTCTGGCAGGCAAAGAAAAGTCATCACATGGGCAAATTTAAGTGCTCCAATCATTAGGAGGAGATACAAATCCTTTCTATCTTAGACATGTAGAAAGACCACTATAGGGTGGCATGGTGCTTCCCACATTTTTGTTTGGTTTGGCTTGCAAGAGGAGGATACAGTAGCTTATAACAGGTATTTACTGGAATGAGGAAGAGAAAAAAATAGGGCGAGAAGGATAATAGCACACCATAGAGAAAGTGATTTGGTGATGACCATATCATTTTCCAAAACATGATGGAGAAAGGCAATCATTTGCTGGGTTTACTATGCAAAAGATGGAAGCTGATTATTGAGATATAGTTGGAAAATACAGAACATCAGATAATGGAAAAACTACTACTTATTTTACTATCCTTACTATGCCTTGAAACAATTTCCTCATCAATTTAAATGTTATTTGTGATCAACTGTGTATTTATTTTTATTAGTTATTTTTTAAATATGAAAAATATAGAAAACTAATGATGGCAAAAGTTGTATTCTAAAATCCATCATTGTTGCATTTCTTTACTATCTTTTTGTTTGTTTTGAGACAGGCTTTCGCTATGTAGTTCGGGCTGGGCTCAAACTCACAGTGATACTCCTGCCTCAGCCTCCTGAGTGCTGGGATTATAGGAATGTGCCACCAGGCCTGGCTCTTTACTATCTTTATCATTAAGTATTTTCATATAGTTTATATCATTCAGAATATATTGGAATTGTTAAATAGTTATTTTTAAAATAACATTAATATTGATAAATCATACACTAAAGATTTTTAATGGTTGGAACAATAATAAGATTAAAAAAGTGGTTCAACTCATCCAATATATTTGAAGTTGCAAAAAAGCATTACATTTCCTTAATAAAAGTGCAACTGTTAAAATTTGTTATTCAAGTATGCTTTGTAGGTGGAATGAAAACTCATTATGGGTATAATTTCATCTAGCAGAATTCTCCAAAACAGTTTAATCATAATTACTAATTACTGGGTTAGGACACCAAGAGTAATTACTTTATGTCATCTTTTAAAATGTCAAGATTTTCCCACCAAACTGTAAGATGGGAGATGCATGTGAAATAAATAAAACAAACAAATAGCAAAAACATTTTAGTAGTAAACTAATCTTGTAATTATTGTAAGAAGAGAGCTTTGGCAAGCACTAAGACACCTTCCCTCTGAGTTGCAGAAAACACCTGGCAATAAATCATCCAAAGATACATTGATGACATTTGGGGCATTCAACTTGTTAAAGAAAGTCAATTTAAATAATGATTTAACTATCCAAGATTTTAGTGTTTATTAATTTTGGTTAAAATCTTCAAGTAGCATTTTTTAAAAATAGGGGTTATATATTTTCTAAATGCCGAACTTTTCAAGTACTGTCAGGCATGGTGGCACAGTATATAATCCCAGCACTTGGGAGGCTGAGGCAGAAAGATCGTTGCGAGTTCAAGGCCAGTCTGAACTATATAGTGAGACCTTGTCTCAAAAATCAAACAAACAAAACAAAAAACAATTTAACTTAGCAAGGAGATTCTTAATTCATCATCACATTTTTACCCTAAAGCATGAAGTCTAAAAGTGTGAATTCATTGTCTTCTGTTACTTTGTATTGACAATAATCGATTAAATGCAATCAGGTTTTATTCTTTTCTAATTATTTTCTGCCTTGTTAAAAGCTCATACACTTTTTATATGAAACGTTGTGGTATATCTCACTTGATAAAGTATCCAGAAATAGCTTTCCTGACATTGTTTTTGTTGATGTCTAATAATCATCTTGATCCTCACACTCAGAGATTTTTCTTTTTTCATTATTCAAAATTTAACTTTTCATCATTTATAACTGATCAAATAGCTATTGCTTCTCCGTGTTTTTCTACTCACCTATTTTCATACTAAGTATCAACATTGTCAATCCAACCACCTCTGTATATAGCAATCTGTCTTTTTTCCCAACCTTTTAGAATTTTTCAGCCAACTGAGCTCTAAGAAAGCATTGAAATAAAAGCCTGGTCTTTTTGCTCATTAGCACTGCCTTGGTTCCTATTGCTTAATTCATAGACTGCTGTGAAAATGAAATACAGCAAATACAAAGTAAAGGAGCTCATCACTGAATGAATGTATGTGTATGGGCGTGATATTGTTTATGTTGTTCTTTACTCCTTTTGCAAAATAGATTTCAAAACTATTATTCCATTTTATTTACCCTATAATCTATTCTTGTTTCTAATTTCATAATCTCACCTCCTTCATTCTACCTTTTATTCAATCAGTTCTCTTTTCATTTGGGCTTGGTGAGTTCTGGCTTTCTTACATTTTAGCATATAAAATTTGTTTTCTTATATTCTTTATGAACAAACATTTCTGAAATGTTGCTTGGATTAGTATGGGCTATTATATCCAGAAGAATGTGGAAGGAAAGCATGATGTGTAACCTCAAAATATGCCTCTGACATAAAACTTATTTTGAGCTGAAGGCAATCACGAAGTAACACTTACAGGAAAAGCTCTCTCCTTTTTCCTGCCTAAGAAAATTTACTTTCTTTTTTACTGGAGATGACTCTAGATTCTTGTCAGTCCAGTGATGGCAACAGTAAAGATTGCAAACAATCCTTTAGATTCTTTCTATATGTATTTACTTTCCCAGTTTCCTGCCCTTGGAACCCTAAAACTGCTTTCCTTCTTTCTGTAATGTATTTACAAATTTATTGTTCTTTGTTGAAGATACTATACCATAATCCTTAACATACAATGTCACTTTCTTTGATATCACTTATCCTTAGTCACCAGCACTTTCAAAATATTAAATGGAAAATTCCAATAATGATCAATTTACAAATTTTAAGCTGCATGCCCTTCTGAGTAGTGCAATGAAATTTCAAACCATCATGCCAAAGGAGTGTGAATCATCCCTATGTCCAGGGTATCTATGCTGTATGCTTCCTGTTAATCATATAGTAACTGCCTACATTATCAGATCAAATGTCATAGTATTGAAGTGCTTATATTCCATTAACTCTTATGTAGTAGGCTAATGGTATGACACAATGCCTAGTTAATTCACATACCATTCATTCATTTCTTTCATTAATTTCATCTCATCATATAGGCATTCTGTGATCTCACATAATAAGATGCACATAAAAATAAGCACATTTTAATGAGATATTTTGAAAGATATAAACCATATTCACATAAGATTAAATTATATTGTGGTCATAGATTTATCATTATTGTTAATCTATAACTGTCCCTAATTTATAAATTAATTTCATCAGAGGTATGTAGATAATAGGAAAAAACACAGGGTTGGGTTAGGTTAGGTACTATCAAAACCTACAGAGTTTTAAGGTTAGATACTACCTGTGGTTTCAGGCATCCACTGAGGTCTTGAACTGCATCCCCCAAGGATAAAGAGGAGACTACCAGTAAACCAGAGTTCTAAGTTACTGCTTTGAGTTAATTTTAGTTCAGGTTTCTCCAACGTGATGCTAGCTGCAAGTATTAAGATATTCTTTGTTTTCTTCTAGGTAAACTTTTTTTTGTCTAACAGTTTCAGCAACAAAAGAGGATCTGGAAAAAATGAAATCAGATATAATCTCTCAGATAACTGCAGAGATTGTGCCCATAGGGCAAGACATGATTAATAAATCTAGAGAGGACACAGATTAAAAAAATAGAGGAGCTAAGGAACATGATGGAATCCCAACATAGGAAACAAATGGAATCCATAAAACAGATTTCCAGGAGATTAAAAACTCCATTGAAAGTTTACACAGCAGAATGGCCAATGTGAGGACAGAATCTCAGATATAGAAGACATGATTGCAATTAGTGACCAGGAAAAAAAAATCACTTTAAAATTGTAAGGCATCACGAGAAATAAATCCAGCAGCTGCTAGACAATGAAAAGTAGAATAATATAAGACTGATTGGAGTCAATGAAGAAAGAGGAGAGAGTGCAGATGACATAAAAAAAAAAAAAATACTAAGGGACCACAAGAAATCAAACCAGCAGCTGCTAGACAATGCAAAGAAGAATAACATAAGAGTTATCAGAGTCAAGGAAGAAACAGGAGAGAGTGCAGAGGAAATAAAAAAAAAAAAACTGTTCACAGAAGTAATGGCAGAAAACTTCCCAAGCTGGGGAAGAGAAACTAACATACAGATAAGTGAGGCATATAGGACTCCAACTACACTTGATCAAAAAAAATCTACACATAGGCATATAATTGTTAAGATTCCAGAAAACCAACAGAAGAACAAAGTTCTACAAGAAGTTAGAGAAAAGAAACAAATCACATACAAAGGAAAGCCCATCAGAATCACAGCAGACTTCTCAATGAAAACCCTC
>NW_004624787.1:2958022-2983715 GCF_000247695.1 Heterocephalus glaber | reverse complement strand
AAAGGGGTAGGGGTAGTGGGAGGGGCAGGGGAAAGGAAAGAAGGGAAAGGAAAAATGATGAGAAATGGAAAAATTTAAGTTCGTGAATCAGGGTACCCTTACTGTACTATTAATTTCCTTTTACTCCTTAATAGGATCCTTTATTTCACTTTTATCCCTTCTCATCTTTCATCACTTAATTTTTCAAATTCTACTCTTTTCATGCTCTCATTCCCCACACCCTCTACCCTTAATAGTATAACCATTATGCTTTATGAATCTATACATAGTAACTATATCTTATTACTTTTAAACACTGTTGTATTATTAGTGGAAGAAAAGTTGATCCACTGAGTGGATATTTACTGTGGGTCAATCTGGTCTCTCTTGGTGCTAGTACTGTCATCAGATCTCTTTTCTGTGGTTAAGTGTGGTACATTATTGCTTCCACATTATTTATCAATAACCAGCTTGTATTTGATGCTATTGCTGCTGCTATTACTATAGGCAAGATGACATAGTTATTAATATTGATATATGCCCATACCTGGGTTGCCTGGGGGTAATAATACTTGAATTGGGTATTGGAGCAAATAAACTTTAACCTCCTCTCCCAAATGAATGGAAGTGGTTAGATCCTAGGACTGAGGGAAAGGCCAATAGTTAGCTATGCCCAGATGATATTTTTGAAAAGTAGACATTAACTATTGATGTCTCCATGCTAGCAAGAAAGCTACCCACTCTAATCAATGTACAAACCTCAACACAGATAACAAACAAAAAATAGAAACATGAGAAGACAACAAAATATCTCTAAAAACTCCAAACTGCTCCAAAGATAATCCAGGAAATATCAAGGGGCAGGAAGTCAAAAGTGACACAGTCAAAATATCTGACAGAAAAAAATTGGAGGCAACAAAATACATGCAAAACATGCTTGGGGAATTCAAAGACAATGTAACTAAACAAATAATGATTCTAATGAAACAAATGATAAGAAAGTCTACAGAAGACACTAATAAAAAGCTAGTGGAAGTAAAGAAAGATGCAAAACATGAATGAATACTCAGCATAGAAAAGAATTAAACTCCATAAAATAATTCCAAACAAATCCAGGAGATGAAAAATTCTATTGAAAGTATGGGCAACAGAAGCATCCAATGTTAGGACAGAGTGTCAGATCTTAAATATAGGGCTATAGTTGGTGATCAATTAATGACAGATACCTTAAAAACAAAAGAATAGAAAAAATGTATCTAAGAGCTGCTAGATAACACGAAGACTAATTGGAATTAGTGAAAAATTAGACAATATCACAAAAGGCATAAAAAATGTGTTTACAGAAGTAATAGCAAGAAAACTTTCTAATCATATATAAAGAATTTAACTCAGATAACTGAAGCATTTAGAACCTCAAATAGCCATGATAAAAAAGAACTATTTCGGCCAGGGATTTTATGGTTCCACCGCCTGCCCAACAGGTTCCAGGTCCTGAGTTCGATTTCCAGTACAAAAAGAAAACAGCTATTTCATGACACATCATAGTCATAATACCAAAAATTAAACAAGAACAGAATCTTAAATGCTGTTAGACAACTTCAACAAATCACTCATAAAGAAAAATTCATTGGAATTACAATAGACTTCTCAATACAAACCTTAAAGGCCAGGAGAGTTTGGAGTAAAGTGTTTCAAGCCCTAAAACAAAACAATTTCCAACCCAGGCTGATATATATATCCTGATATATCCTGCAACACTATCCTTCAAAATTGATAGGAAAATAAGATATTTTCATAACAAAAACACTAAGAAAATTCATGACCACCAATCATCATTCCAAAAAATTCTTAAAATATACCCTAGAAAGAGACAAGGAAGATAACAATGCCAAAATCCCAATAGGATGGATATACCAGGTAGGGTGAGCAATTAAGTAAAGGCAAAGAAAGGGACAAGGGACACAAAAGCAGGAAAATACAAGAGGAATAATTTAATTTTTATCAGTCATAAACATTAATATGAATGGTCTCAATATACTAATCAAAAGATGCAGATTGGCAGAATGGATCAAAAAACAAAATCCAAAAATATGCTGTCAACAAGAAACACACTTATCCCAAAAAGAAATTCACTGACAAAAGAAAAAAATCAAAGGATGGAAAATGTTCCATGCAATGGAACCTTAAAACAAGTAGCAATGGCTGTGCTATTTTCAGAAAAAGTGGACTTTAAGCCAAAACTGATCAGAAGAGGGAAAGGAGGATACTACATAGTGGTTAAGGAACTGTTCAACCGGAAGAGATGACAGTTACAAAGATATATGCACAAAACAACGGTACACCCAAATTCATAAAGCAAACACCTTGAGACATAATAGATAAACATCAATCCAATTATAGGCAGGGATCAGAATACCCCAGTATAATAACTATACAGCTCAACTAGAAAAAAAAAATCCGAAAAACATTATCAGAGTTTAACCAACCTTCAACAAATGGACTTTGGAAAAAAAAAAAAAATATATATATATATATATATATACATAGTAATACATAATGTTCCAACCACCAACAGAATACACATTCTTTTCAACAGCACATAGAATTTTCTTCAAAATAAATCACGTACTAGGCAGTAAAGCATGCTTAAGTACATGCAAAAGCATCAAAATATTACCATGCATATTATCAGATCATAGTGCAATGAAAGTAGAAATCAATGGCAAAAGAAACTACAGAAATTATTCAAATGCATGACAATTAAACAACACACTTTTTAATAATCAGTGGGTCACAAAAGAAATTAAGAAAGATATAAGAGTCACTAAATTAAATAATGCCAGTACAATATACCAGAATTTATAGGTCACAATGAAAGCAGTCTGAAGATGGAAGTTTATAGCAGTGAATGCCCATATCACAAAAACAGTGAGCCTAAATAAATAACCTAATGATTCACCTCAAAGACCTAAAAAAACAAGAAAAATCCAAATCCAGAACTAAAACAAGAAAGGAAATTATAAAGATGAGATCAGAGCAGAAATCAATGATATGGAAACTAAAAAACAATACCAAGAAACAATGAATCACAGAGTTGGTTTTTGGAAAAAACAAATACTTAGCCAATCTTACCAAAAAAGAAAGAAAAGGCAAAAAATAAATGCAACTAGAAATGAAAAAGATGAAATCATAATGGACATGGCAGAAATCCAGATTAGCAGCATCTACTTCACAAACCTGTATGCCAATAAATTGGAGAACTCAGAAGAAATTGATAGATTCTTAGATACAGATGATTTATCAAGACTGACCCAAGAAGACTTAAAGGTCCTGAATAATCCAATAACAGGAAATAAAATTGAAGTGGTAACAAAAAAGTTACCAACTAAGAAAATCCCAGGACCTGAAGGATTCACTGCCAAATTCTGCAAGAACTTCAGTGAAGATCTAACACCAATACTCAAAATCTTTAATGAAATTTAAAGTGAAGGAATACTCCCAAAATCATTTCTGGAAGCTAACATCCTGCCAAACTCAGACAAAGATCCAACCACAAAAGAGAACTACAGGCCAATCTCTGTAACGAACATAGATGCAAAAATCCTCATCAAGACACTGGCAAGCAGAATGCAACAAATCATCAAGAAGATCATGTACCATGACCAAGTAGGGTTCATCCCAGGGATGCAAGGATAGTTCCACATACCCACATCAATAAATATAATCCATCACATAAGGAGGAGCAAAGATGAAAATCACGTTGATCATCTCAATAGACGCAGAAAAAGTCTCTGACATAATTCAACATCCATTCATGATAAATACTCTAAAGATAGTAGGTACATAGTAGGTACATTTCTCAGTTTCATAAAAGCCATTTATGACTAACCTACTGACAACATCATATTAAATATAGAAAAACTGAAAATTTTCTCTCTGTCAGGAAAATAAGGTTGTCCACTGTTACCACTCCTGTTCAACATAGTCCTTAAAACATTAGCCAGAGAGAACAATCAACCAAGAGAATAAAACAGATTCATAAAGGAAAAGAAAAACTAAAAGTATCATTTCTAGATGACAGAATCCCCCACTTATAAAACCCCAAAAATTTCCACCAAAAGATGGCTAGAATAACCAAATTCAGCAGTCTACCAGAGTAAAAAATCAATACAAAAAAATCAATATTGTTCCTATACACTAATAATGAACCCACTGAGAAAAGCAATTAGGAAAATAACATCATTCACAATAGCAAAAAATTTTAAATACTTAGGAATTCACCTAACAAACGAAGTGAAAGACATCTAAAACAAAAATTACATCCTACCGAAAAAGAAGATCAAAGAGTACATCAGAAAATGGAAAGCTATCCTCTGTTCCTAGATAGGCAGAACCAATATACTCAGAATGGATATACTGTACTTCAAAACTGATATATGCATCCTCAATCAAAATATTAACAGTATTTCTCACAGATCTATGGTACTGGCACAAAAACAGACATGTAGGTGAAGGGTAATAGTATGGCTTGTATCTACACATCTCCCCAAAGCCTCATGAGCTCATAGGTGGGGCTTTTCAGAGGTGGCTGGATCATGGTTGTGCAATTCTGGGATTAAGGATGTGTGGTACTGGCTTAGTCAATTAATTGGTTTATCATAGTTCTGGGTGTGGATAATGGAAAGCCCCACCCTGAGTGTGGGTGGCACCACCCAAAAAGTTTGTAGCCTGGTGGAATAAAAGCAAATAGACTTGGTGCTGCTGCTCCACTTGCTGCCTTATTGCCTGCCCTACCATGGACTGTTTCTCCTTTGCCATGCCACCCTGCCTTGGAGCCAGTCAACTATGGACTGAAACCTCTGCAAACTGTGAGGTATAATAAACCTTTCCTCTTTTAACTTGTAGATGTTTGGTCCTTTGTCCCAGCATCAAGAAAATAAGACAAAACAGAACAGGAAGCAAAAACAAACCCATGTACATTCAGCAATTTGATCTTTGCCAAATGGGCCAAAAAAATACACTGGAGGAAAGATGGTATCTTACTAAATGGTGGTGGGAATATTGGATATCCACATCAGAAGACGGAGACTAGATCCATATATCTATTTACTAAACTAAAATCAAAATGGACAAATATCTAAATATTTAAACAGAAACACTTTATCTGATGGAAGATAAAATAGGTAAAACTTTAAAACCCAGGCATAGGCAAAGACTTTCTGAATAGAACCCCAGTGACACAAGAAATACTGAGAATCAACAAATGGGATCATATCAAAATAGAAAGCTTCTGAACACTAAAGAAGATAAACAATAGAGGGAAGAGACAACCTACAAAAGAAGAAAAAAAAGTTTTGCCAACTATTCCTCAGAGGACTAACATCTAGAATACGTAAATAACTAAAAAAAAATTAAGGAAAAATTGCAAAAGAGCTTTTATAAATGGGAACCAAAAATTGAAAGGAACAGGGAAGGATAGGAGGGGTAGGGCATGAAAAAAGAATTAATATGTGTTATGTATATATACCAACTCTCCACAATAAATATGATTATTTACAGGAAACATGTCCTAATAAAATTAAACGAGTGAAGTTACTAATTCACAATCTTATCTTTCCAGAGAAAAGGATTCCTGGAAAGAAAACAAAGCTACTAAATCCTCAGGGATGGCAAACCTTTCAAGCAATTCCAATGATAAACAGCCCACTGTGGCACAGGTGCCATAGGTTCACCACCCCTGACCTAGATGACCTTAGTTCTCAGGGAATAAGATTTGCAAAATGTTGATACCTGTTGAAACTACATATAGCTATGAACAGTTAATTTTACTTTTTTTCTATAGTTCTATGTTAACAAAAACTTCCATAAAAGAAAACTTTTTAAAGTGATAATGTTGAGTTGATCATCTTGCATTAAATCTAAGGAAGCTACCTGGCTGCAGATGAACATTTGGAAAACTAAAAGAATTGGTTTCAAAGGATTGAGAAAGAAAGGGCCTTGATTAGCATAAGGAATAATATGAGATGTACTAATGTGAGTGGAAAAATACATATCTGATGTGGATTTCTTAAACTAAAATACTTGCAAAATCGGTATTTTAGCTAGTTTTTTGAGTACTTAGACATAAATGCATATCAGATATTATATTATGTGCATAATGTATATTGTATCATTTAATTCTCATCAAACCTCCACAAGATGGAAGTTTTTTGCAGCAATATTTTACATTAGACTTTACTAACACTGACCTGACTTCAGTTATGTGTCTAAGGACACAAAGCTAGAAATAGATGG
The DNA here is from genome assembly GCF_000247695.1 of Heterocephalus glaber. Next base: position 2,977,442 of record NW_004624787.1, on the reverse strand, counting down.
AATAAGATTCCAATATGACTTCTTGCTCCAAAAACTGAGAACTAACATGGTGCATAAACTAGGTTTACTTCACAATATGGAATGCAGATTTTTTCCTAATTATTACTCACTTTTTTAGGGCACAAAAACCTCATACATCATATAAAAACCAGTGCTTCTGGATAAGTCGAACATGATTTCAGAAGAATGTTTGACCCCAAAGCCTATCTAAAGAGAATAGAAGTAACTCCAGATCAATTGTGCTGAAGCCTAAATGCTCAAGTTGAACAAGTACATTGCATCTGAATTTGAGTTAAACTTGTAATAAATGGATGAGATCCCTTAACTACCAGTACTTAGAAGCAGCTGAGAATGTGGTCATTTGTCAACATTATTGCTTGCTTTGGTTTTAGAAACACGAGCAATATGCTCATGCACTGACATTAGTGCATACAAAATGTGCAATCTATCATCATCATCAACAAATATCTCTGGAGCACTCCCTGCATGTAAGCTAGTTTCAGAAGTTGCAATGGGAATTTATCTGGAATAGAAAAATCCTCTTATGTTTTTCTTACCCTTCCTTTTCTTTTCAGCCATCTGTAATGTTTTGAAGCATTTTGAATGCTAAAAAAATACTTTGCCCACCAGAAATCTGATAATTTTAAAAAATTAAAAATAATTTTGCCTCCTATAATAATTTATATTAAGTTCCAAACATTCCATCGTCAGAACTCTTTGGCAAATAAGCTGAGTTTTTAAATATGGCTTAAAGGAATAATCAGATATTATATTTGATTTACAACCATGATCTGTATTTGGGGTAAAAAAACAATGTAAGAAATACTTTCACTTGAAGGAATTGCCAGCTATAGGATACTGGCTTGAGTAGACATCAAAAGGAAGCAGCTTGCTTGTTTTCCTAAGGACACTTAAATTGCTGAGGACCCAGAATTCAGTTCTGCTATAGTTTAAATCTCACAACCCTGATTATTAAACAAATATTATTCTTAGCTGATGTCTTAGCCACTTTTCTCATCACTAAGACACAATACCAGACATCCACAACTTAGAGGAGAGGTTTATTTTGGCTTACAGTTTCAAAAGTTTCAGTCCATAGTCTGCCGGCTCCAAGACAGTAAAAGCATTGTTAAGGACAGCTTCGCATAGCATGGCAGCCAGAAAGCAGAGCAAGAAGCCAGCCAGATGTACCCTTCTGTGATCCATGTCTTCCGCCTAGGCCCCACCTTCCGACAGCACGCTCAACGGCTGAACTCACCTGTAGATGATTCCACTGTTTAGTACAGCGCCTCCAGGAGCCCACACCTTCCATAAGCTCCACCTGTGAGCACATGCCGCCTCAGGGGGACATTTTTCATCTAAACCATAACACTTCATGTGCTCTCTACAACGCTATCACAGAGGGTTTATAGTTTCACTTTTTCAAAGGAGAAATTTGTAAACAATACTGCATTTCTTTATAATATGTTGAATTTATTTTTCAGCAAAATTGATTTTAGTACAAAAAGACAATTGAGTTACTAGGCAACATATGCTAATAGTTTTAGGTTTTAAAAAGCCATTAACAATTAACTTCCTTTACTTATTTAACTAAATAACTGTTAAGTCTCATTTAACATTTGAAATTGGAAAGGGTGGATCATAAATATTATTGTCTTCCTTTATATTAAGATGCTGTTGATTGAACTTAGTAACAGTCTTTCATGCCTTCAGCAGAGGAGATGAGGTATAAATATTAGAATTTTAAAATTCACATTTATTATAATATGGATTGATTACTATATTGATTATTGATTGTTAAAATATACAAAAATATGATAGGTATGGGCCCTACCAACATTTCCTATTTGGAGCAAAATCAGAGGTTAAAATGATAATATGCATTGTTTGTTGTTTTGGAACCCTGCTTTTGGCTGAGAGTGAAAAATAAGCAAGATCTTCATCAGGTAAATGATAATGGCTAGGATTTATTGAACTTTTAACATGTGCTAGTCTTTAAGTGTCTTAAACTTACTGTCTCGTTTACTTTTTTGCATCATATGGGGTAGGCACTGTTTTTTTCCTAATACGCAGATGAGGGATCTTGAAGTTCAAATGATAGTAAATGGAGGAGTTAGAAAATAAGAAGCTGCTACTTCAGAGACTGTGTTTTAGCTGCTATGCTGTAAGGTGGACCCTCAAGTTATAACCAGCCTGACATATGAACAACTCGGTTAATTAGGTTAATGGAAAATTCATCTGCCTCTTGTTATCTATAGCATGTACCCAGGTAAATATCCAGATCTCAGCTGTAATGACTTAGTTACAACCAGGCCTCGGGAACCAATCGAGTTTGTAAGTCAAGGGTCCACTGCATTTCTTTACATATCAGCAAAATAGTACAAGCAAGTCACAGAACAACACACATGTGCAAGCTGAGTAGGTAAGGGCCAATATTTTATGTGAAAATCTGCCCATAACTGTAAGATTAACAAGTATTTTTTTCAGAATTATATAATGGAAAGTTTCAAGTATACTTAAAATTTGAAAGAATCATAAAATAAACACACACATGTACTACTTAGGTTCTAAAATTAATATTGTTCTGTTTTATCACACTTCATCCATCAGTCCATCAATCTGCTTTATTTTCAATTCACTTTAAAGTTAGTTCCTGTATTTGATTTTGTTGATACAATAGTACAGAAAAAATGAAAGGCCTACTTAGAGAGGATGTTAGCTAACATTTTTTAACATATTGCAAATTAGTTATTGGTTTTAAATTGTCTATTAGATACCAGTTACTTGACATCTAAATGTATATTTTACCACCAAAATGTGGTTGTGAGCATATAATGAGAAAAAAAGTTATAAAACAGTACTGTACAGAAGTATTCAAGAAAATATATCCAAAACAACAATATTACCAAGAAAAATGGAACAGCAACTGAGCCATTGGCTTATACTGCGTTGAATGTTATTCTTTTGGAGGGCTTATGATGAGATAGATAAGACAAACCCCTAAACAAGAAAAAGAGAATATTGACCCAATATTTCATATCTGCATCTAGACATTTTTTTTAAAAATTAGGCTCTTCCAATTAATCAAGAAAAAAGAATGAACATAAAACTCATATGCTATTTAGAATAAAGATGAAAGTACCAGGGAATGCAGAGATATAATCAGATGAATATGTTTACCACCAAGTTCTCTATGAAAACAAGAGTATTTATTCAAGAAACTGAGTTAATAATAGTTCAAGTACATTGTTCTTTGGGGATCTAAAGTGGATCACCCAAAATAACCTATTCTCTCTCGCTCGCTCTCATTTTTTGGTACTGGGGATTAAACTCAGGACCTGAAACTTGCCAGGCAGGCATGGCGCCACTGAGCTAAATCCCCAGCCCACCAATTTTCTTTTAAACTGTCTCTATATTGTGGTGTTTGTGAGTAGTACTTTTCTCAAGTCTTTAAGGGCATCAACTCAAAGTTATACATTTCTTAAAATGCAAATAAATAATTATGTACTGCAAATGCTTTAGGTCCCCAAATAAGTAGTCAATAAATATAAAAATCTTTTGTGAAAATTGAGGCATTTAACATGTTTCTCATTCTGCAATTTACCACATCTTCACACAGAAAAACGTCACAAATCTGAATATAGGAGGCAAGTTCAACAATATCCTTAAAAATCAATTTGAATTTCCATCCATGTAGGTGTAATCAGCCATAATAACACAGCATGAGACAGAAAGAAGAGTCAATTTTGCCTAAATAACTTTTAAAAAACAAATGGACAAGTTCACTTCTTTGAAAATAAAACAACAGTAAATCAAAAGCATCTGATTTGGTATTGGAGCAAGAATATTGCCTTATACAGGTCTATTAGAATGAATTGGCTACAAACCATACTCATAAACACCTGAATTGTGGAAATACCTACAATGTTCATTTTGATGCATAAGAATCCTAGCCCAATGAATTGGTTTTTTAAAAAATTCTTTTATTGGTACATTTTAGGTATACAATACATTTACATTTATCATTGGGTGCTTGTACCTATACATGATATATCTTGGTTGTTATTTTTTTCCCCATTACCTGTGCACCCTTCACCCCCCATTCCCTATTTACATAGATTTCATTTCCATTTTTTTTCTTTTCTCATAGTTTTCCTTTCCCTTCTTCCAATGAATTGTTTTTAACACAAACATGGCTATTTTCAAGGCATTATTTTGTATTTTACTATTCTGTAATTTATTTTGGTAGAATATACCGAAAGAAATTTGGTCTTTAGATTGTTACTGGTTTGGGATATAAGAGCCAACTCAAATAAATAAGATACTGGATATCATTTGTTATCATATTAACAGACCCAAAGTCTGTACCTATTATATATAATCGTGGATAAGTGGTTTTTATAATTTTGTCCTTCTTTAGGTCATGAAAATAAATTATATGCTACTTAAGTGCAAGAAAAGCTAATCATATCTGTATATACAATATTAATTTGTTATTTTTTCTTGTGAATAAAATTCCAAATAAACAAAATGAAATGCCCTTTTTAAAAGTATAATTAAACTTGCTTTGGGTACTTTTAAACATGTATTTATACTAATCCTAAATATAAAATGTTCATGACTTATTCCCACATCTGTCCATCTCTTATTAGGTCATACAGGAGATATACATGTCCTGATAAATATTCTGAGATACCAATCCAGTAAATAGCACAGACACATTTGTGAACCTGGTCGAGTTCTAGATCCAAGTGCCTTTATATTTTGAAAAAAAGACTATATTAAGGTAGTTTTTGCTTCTATGCTTACATACATTAAAATTAAGGTCTTTAAATTTTTTTCTATGTGGAAATAAAAGAAAAAAATTTAATCCCCAATTTTTTCTACTATGTGTTTTGATCAACAATACTCTACCATTTTACTGATTTTATCAAATAATAAATCTGATCCAGAACATAAAGAAAATAAAATGAACTGTAAGACACTTGAAAATCTAATCTCTCCCTTTTTTGAAAATCATCCTCTATTATTTACCTCTTTTCATGACAGGAAGTAAATTCACCATATTGCAAAGGCCCTACTGAGAATATGTTCTTTTGTAAATTCAAATTTGGAGAATATTTTCAGAAATTTACCCAATGGCTTGAAAAAGGATGAAAGTTTCTCTAATTACAGTTAAAACAGGGACGAAGGAAGAGAATGAAGGAAGGGGAAAGAGAACACACAATATGAGAAATATAATCTAGTCTAACTAGGTCAATTATAAAAACAATGGATTTTAACTACACTATAAATGCAAACAAAAGTTCTGATTTTACCAAATCATCGATCGCAATTTAGAAGACAAACTAACAGCTCTAGGAACCAGACCAAGTTATGGGAAACATGGTCAGAAGTTTCTGGCAGTTAATAATAAGCATTTGGTCTGGCCAAGTGTGGTATTAAGAGAATTTGCCAGTAGGCAGTAGGCAGAAGATAAGCAAGCAGGCAGCCTGCCCACGAAAGCAGCAATATCCACTGGAGGGCAGCCAGTGGATGTTCTGGCAGGAAAATGGTGTTAGGGAAATCTGTTCACTGGCAATCAATAGGATTACTAAAATTCAATGCTCTCAGTGTGATGGAGATGTGGCTAGAGGGAGCACAAAAGCAGTTGAAAGAACCAAGTCCTAAGATATCTGCTCACAGATGGGGAAATAAGAAGGATCTAGTGAAGGATTTTGCTAAGAATAGTCAACAAATGAGAGCAGAATCAGCATCAGAGGTGACTTGAAGTTGATCAACAAAACTATCAACTGAGACAGTAAGAAAAACTCCACTAGAAAAGGATTTATTCCAGAGGATGTTATTTGTGTGAGCCTGAATTTTAAAATTATGCAACCATGAAATAAGGATGTTATGGAAGTGAAGAAGCCAGGCATTTTATTATCATTATCTGCAAAACTGATGTGAAGAACAATGATTTTTAGAGCGATTTTAATGCAAGCCAATATTTATTGAAAACAAGTGTTATTAGGCACACTAAACACAACAGTATATTCCTATTGAATTCCCTGCTGAAGTTTTCCTGCTGCATAATAAGGAAAATTTCCATTATTCAGCACTTATGAGTTTGTTTCAGTCAGGGTTCTTTTTGTAAGGCAACAGAAGCTGACTCCAAGTATCTTAAGATGAATGTAAATTTATTGGAAGAATAGCTGTAATTAACAGAATCAATAAGAAGTCTTAAGAACCAAACTCAGCAGATGAGAAGAAAACAAAGGGATCCCAGGCAAGGCAGACACAACCAATGTCACATTACTGAATTTTCCAGGATATGATATGCACTTGGCATCATTTTCCTGCACTTTGATGCTGTTGGCATGTCATCACAGACATGACTGAATTCTCCACTACCCATCCATCACCAAATCATTCCCTTAGATTAAAATTTCCGAGGGTTGGTGTGTAATTGGCTGAATATAAAACACAGGCTTACACCTAAACTTCCAGAAGGCAGTAAGAAGTAATATTCTTCCTACCTGCGCTCATTCTAGTGCAACCACTGTTCTACTCTTGGCCATTAAAAATTATTTTGATGTTTTCTAGAATTTTATATAAATGGAATCATAGAGTATATATTTTTAATCTGACTTTTTGTATAGTATTATGTTTTAATATTTTCTTATGATATTACACATATTAGTAACTTGTTCCCATTATTGCTAGACAGAAATCTATACCAGGCTTTGTTGATATATCTATTCACCTACTGATGGGCTTATGGTTGTTTCTAGACATTTACTATGCATAAATAGCTAGCTAGCTAGCTATTTATAAGAATAAGTAACTGTGTAAATATAAAATGTGGATAAGACTGCTATAAATATTCATACACAAACAACTGTGTGAACATATATCTTCATTTTTCTTAAATAAAGAACCTCCAGAACAATTGGTGGATTCTACAGTAAAAGTATTTTTTACTTTGTAAGAAACTGATAAGCTATTTTCCAAGATGTTATAACATTTTTGTTCTCACTAGCAATGTATGAATGTTCCAAATATTAACAGTAGGCATATTCTGGTTTTAGTTAGCAATTCTAGTGGGTATGTGATAATATTTTATTGCAGTTTTCATTTGCATTTCCATGATGACTAATGATGCTGATCATATTTTCATGTGTTTCTTGTCCATTTGTATAACTTCTTTAGTAACATGCTCAATTTGCCTATATCAGATTGCATTTTCCCAAAACAGCCACATTAATACTTCCTCTTGCATATGCTTTTCTTACAATGTGGTTTTAACACAGTAACCATCAAGAGATGTTCCAATTCCTTAAATTTGGGCAATCATTTAGGGTCTGAGGACAGGTCATTAAAGGTCATTAAAGGTGATACATCTACCTTCTAGTTCTCTTGGTATGCTTGCTCCTGGAATTCAGCTGTGCAGTGAGCAAACACAAGCAACTGCATGGAGAGCCACATGTAGGTGTCAAAGCCAAGAGCCCCTTCAACCAGTGGTGGCGAATCTATGGCACTGGTGCTGCAGCCAGCTGTTTGTTATCATTGAAAGCTCTAAAGAGTTCCATAATGCTAGGCCAAAGCCAGCATTAATCACCAGACTTGTGAATGAATAAACTTTTAAATGACTTCAGACTGCAGCTGTTGATTCAGACCCTGCCTCTATCCTGCAAGCTGAGGCCTCTGACATTAAGGAAGAGAGATGTGCTGAATTTGATGTGCCCTTTCTAAATTCCTGCAATACAATCCATGAGCATAATAAAATAGATCTCCCTTTGCATTATTAGGTTTAGTATGGTTGCTATGCAGGAATGCAATAAGTAAATCATAGGCTTTGAGATGCAAACAAGTAGTTAAAGACTCCTTGAATGGAAAAAGGATTGTTTTTTTTCAATGTGTCATTTTTTCATTACTTTATTTGTGCTCAATTCCAGGGTCACTTGGCCATTTTTCTGTCACTACCATTTTTTTCATCAACTTTCAGGAAACTGATAACATTCAAGTAAGCATCTATTATGAGGTGATGAAGCTGGTGAATGTCACCAGTACTTACTGATTTCTCATCACATTTTTCACATCTCTAGACAGGATTTTCTTATGGTTAGATTTGCAGATGTGCAAGGACAAAACAAGAAAACCAAGCCAAAGAACCATACTCAGTCTTATTGACTCAGAAAAGATGTCAAGTAATGGGGGACCAAATCAGTACTTACCTAGCCAGGTCACCACAAAACTGTATCAGTAAATTGGTATTACAAATGTGCTGTATTCAAATTATTCAGAACAATAAGAGAGAAGATGTATATTTTATATATTTAGATTGACTTAGAAAATCTTGATAATTGTGAATGAATGCATATGAATTCATTAGTTGGCATCTCTATATTTATAACAGTTACCTGACCTAGTCTTACATTATTTTTGGTACTGGGGATCAAACTCGGGACCTTTTGCTTGCAAGGCAGGTGCAGTGCCACTGAGCTAAATCCCCGGCCCATAGTCTTACATTTTTGCACTGAAATTTTGCTTTACTAAATTTAGACCAACATGTACTGGATGCATTTTGCATAGGGTTCAGGACTGCAGAAAAAGTGATAAGAAAAACGTGCATCCTTTAAGAATCTCAAAATAGAAAAATAATGTGTTTCTTGTTTCTGAATTATATTTGCAATCACTAAAAGGTTTCCTATGCCTCTCACGATAGAAAAATTTTTGAAAGGTCAATTTATGTGATCCACATTAAAATTACATTATAAATGAATAAATAATTACTTGGTTTACAGTGGGACACATTGTTCATTTGAAAAGTTCAAATATCAATTGTTAGGTAGTAATAATGTGACATGGAAAAATAACTATCAACCTGTTAGATGTCAGATGCACTGAGTTTGTGTCTCCCAAATATTGAAGAATGAATTTCAAGGACAAAGGAAGTTAAGAACAGGAAAAGTTTATTGAGAGAAAGTTCCTGAGAGACAGAAAGGGTCTCAAAAGTTGGTTGCCATGAAAGCTCTTTCTCCAGAACATTTTATACAGCAAAATCACTGTGTGGGTACAATGTAGGTCAAACTACAATCAACGAGTAGGATTACAAGCATAGTCGCTTAGTTAATATTGGTACAATAGGGAAACAAAGCACACAGCAAGGGTATATGGCTAGCATCCTTAACTTGAGCTTGTCTAAAACCTCTATCATAAAACAAAGGCATTCCTGGAAAGGGATGGGAGGATGGGTCCAGATGTTCTAGTCACCCACCTGTGTTTCTGATGGCTAGGTGGGCTTACTGGAGAACATGGTGCTGCTTAGAGTATAATCTCCTATTGCTGTTTACCTCTAGGGAGGCTTGCGGGCCTGGCTATTGGTCTCCACCTTGAGATCTGGCCCTCTTCAGACTGACCTCTAGCCACAATTTTAATGTGCCTTTATCTTCTGCACTGACTCCCTTGTGGGCCCAATCCATCTCTGACTGCCTATTAATTTCTATCTAACTTAGCTGTCTATAATAATGTGACATTCATTCTATCTATGCATCTATGATTCATCCCTTTCACTAATTTATCAATGGTGTGTACCTTTAGTGGAATGATATTTTACATTTTCTCATGTAATTGGTAAATTAAAAATGATGAAATATAAAAATATACATAATGTGTACAAGCTAAAATTGACATTTGAGTTGAGATGAAATATTTGAAGCAATGAAATAGTTTTGACTCAGAGATTAAAAAATAAAAATAAATAAACATTGTCTCCTTATGTATCAGAATATATGTACAATTGGGAAGATTACAATAATTTCTAATGAAACTACTAATTGTTCATTATTAATGAAAGTGAATACACTTATAGAGCTCCTCTATTTTTGTCCAATTTAATGACAATTTACCCAAAAGACAAACTAATCATGATGTGTAGAGCAGCAGAAACATACACAACAGTTTTGGTTAATAACTTGTTAAAAATTTTCAGCAAAAGACCACCATTGTCATCAGAATATAAAAGAGAATTCTGTTATACTTCCCTGTGCTTCTTTTATTGTTAATTGTTTTAAAATTATTATTACGTATTAAGAGCATGCCATAAACTTTTTAGCTTGTGTGCCTTCTGATTATGTTATTCTGATCAAGATCTAACTTTATGACTATCACAATTTTACTGATCTTTTCATTAATGAAAAGATTTATTATTATAAATAAATATTATTTAAAATCTTAAACTATATAAAACATCCAGGAAATATTTTCTGTTCTTCAAATTGTGATGGTTTTTATGAACTCTGTGGATAAGGTCCCAGGTTTTTTGACCAAAAGTGTGATTTATCTTACTTTTTAAAAAATATATTCCTCCATTCATTAGAAAGCATGAACCTTTTTTTTTTTTTGGTAGCAGGGATCAAACTCAGCACCTTGCATTTGCAAGGCAGACATGGTGCCACTGAGCTAAACCCTCAGCCTTATTGTTTTAATATGTCTTAACCATTCCATATATATATATATATATATATATGTATTCTGAATTTCCTATCAAAATATTACCAGGCACTTAGATCCATGCTTTTAGGTTCTTTTGGTCTACCAATTCAAAAGAGGTCATTTATTTTGTTGCAAAGGAAAAGTAAAGGTTTATTCAAAGCTGGCTCCAAGGAGATGAAGGTGGAGCCTATTTGCCTCAAATCACCATCTCACTGTGTAGGGGTCTCTTATAGCAAGGAAGGGGGCAGAGAGGGAACACAATGAGATGGTGCACTACTCTAGGTTTACTTTAAGGGTTTGCTTTATGTCTTCCAGCCATCTTCTATTCCCTCATTTCCAGTGGAAAGTGATCCCTGACCTATGGGACCAGCATCTACGTATTCTGTCACTTCACTTGGGCTGAAGAGAGGAGTGGTGCTTATCAGTAAGTACAGAGGAACCACTTTTCCTAAAAGAAAAACTTTTAAAGTTCCATTTTGCCATGCCCTTTACAGAAATGCAACAATAGTATGTGATTGATATTCCTTTACTTAACCACAGTGTGGATATTACCCACAAAAATACTGTTTTTAATTTTAAAAGATTAAATGGTTTCTACATATATCTTGTAAAATTTCAAACTTTGCATGTAAATAAAAAGTCCCTCTTCATTAAACTAAAATTCTAATCTTTTCCTAAAAGTATCTACTTTCTTCAATGTGGAATTTACACCTCCAGATCTCCTTTTAGGGATTTAAAAATACAGGTATGTGTTAAATAGCTGCAATACAAATAGATTTTTAAAATATTTTATGAGTAAATTAAAGAGCTCATATTTGAATTTGTAATTTTCCCATGTCATTTGTATTGAAGCTCTCACCATTCTATAGTATGAAATCTATCTTATTTATGTATGGGCTACAGTGATCCAATATATGTAAATGTAAGTACTTATCTACTTCTATGCTAATTGCCATTTCATTAATTTAGTACTTTAAGCTTTTTGAAAATATTCTATAAGGAATGCTCTTGTATATGCCTCTTATTGTACTTCACCAATGATTTCTTTAAGATAAGATTATATGCCAAGTACTGTGTTTAGTGAGAATGGTATTATCAATAGGTATTATTACTACACCCTCTTTGTACAGAAGGCAGAAACTGACTTGTCTAAGTTTGCCCAGCCACTGAGTGCCAAATCTAGAATCTTCACACATCATGTCTAACACCAGGGTCAGTATTCTTAATGACTGCTCTCTACTCCTTGCCTTTAACAAATACATATTAAAAATTAATTTTTAAAGATATGTTTATGATGTACATCACAATGTTTTGATATATGTTTACATCGGAATGGCTAAATCAACCTAATTAACACATCCATTACTTTGAATTTTTGTGTGTGGTGAAGACATTTAAAATCTCTCAACAGATTTTATTTCTTGTTTTAAAACAGAACTACTGGATCAAACAGTATGCACACTTAAATTTCAATGTGCAGCATGTATATTTGCCCCCAGAAAGGCAATAACAAATTAAATTCTCACTAACAATGACATTTTTGTTGCTATTTCCCTGGCATATCTTTCCACAGGCAGGAATTGATTTGAAATGAAACAGTAATGGAAAACTAAATATAGATCTTCAGTTACTGATGATTATTAGAACCTGTGTCTTAATGTTATTGTGTGAAAAACTCTAATGGATATTGTCTCTGGAGGAACATAACAGTGTCCTGTAAAGTGAAACAAGAATGTGTTTTATTTTCAACCACCTCTCATCTCTTTAACAGAGCTTTAAACCTTTTAAAATACACATGAATAAGCTATCTTTGAACTTCTGTACCCTCATTTTTATTGTACTTTTGGTATAGAAAATATAAGCATGAATGCTCTCTCATAGACTAAAAACAAGATTTTGTCATCAAGTGTGTGTATATTTTTGTAGCCATACACATTGTTACAGTTTGTGTTTAGATGTCCCCCCAAAGCCTCACGTGGACAAGGTGGGACTTTATTTTTCAGAGGTGGCCAAATTTGGAATGTGTGATGCTGGAGTTAAGGGCATGTGATTACTAAACCACTACACATGAATGATTGGTTTGGCACCACCCTAATCCCAGTAGTCTGAATAAGATAAAAGGGGCAGAAAGATGCTGTTAAGGTCCCTTGTTGCTTTTGCTGTCTTCTACCGCCATGAACTGTGGCCCCTCTGCCACCCTGCCTTGGAGCCTGCAGATTACGGACTGAAACCTCTCCGAACTGTAAGCCAAATAAATCTTTCCCCCTTTAACTTTGGAGGTTGGATATTTTGCATCAGCAATGAGAAAAGTAACTAACACACACATATAAGTGGCTCTAACAGAAAACTGGACTCACTTGCCAATTGGTGTTAGAAACAAAAACGGTTTTAGGGTATTCCTAAACTAAAATAATCATTCTTGTGATGTGGTTTCCATCATTAAACTAGATCAGTCTATTAAAAATTAAACCTCTTAGTCCCCAAGTAATATTGGCTATGATTAAATTATATTTGGGTGTTAGATGTTTATCTCAGTAGTTGATTGACATTTTGTTATTTGAAAATAAATTATTTTTACTTATTTTATGAGTAAATTTCAGTTGAAAACAAAAAAATTTCAGAACAGTAATGATGCTCTTCCTCTGTTTCTATTTTCTGAAGCACTTTGTGTAAGGCAGAGGCTGCGTTTCTTTGAGTAAAAACTAACATAAAATTATATAATACCATGTTTTTCAAATGGTTCATTTTGATTGATTCACCTTTAATTTTTTCTACTTTTATTCTGAACCTCGTTCTAAGTCAAACTCGATAAACTGTACTGTATTTTACACATGAATTTTCGTTTTTCACATTTTTACACATTTATTGGCATAAAGTTAATAATAGCATACTTGATACTTTACATATCTCTCCCATTGCAGGTTGTCAACTCTTCCCTGCACTGAGCCATTCATTGTTTGAGGACCTTCCTTCCAGTGCCACCTGGTATCTTCCAGGGGAGAGGGGAGTTTCCAGGTATCTAGGCATGATTTAGCTTTAGCTCTATCTTTAAAAATGTCTCCTTTAGTGACTTTACTTCTACACCTACATTTTGCTGTTGAGTTCATTAAGTGAATTTTTCAGTTATTGCAATTTTTGCTTATAAAATTTCAATTTGGGTCTTTTATATATCTTCTACTTATTTGCTGAGGGTTTTCAATTTGCCTTCAGCATTAATCATTGAAACATTTTTGATGGCTTAAAATTCTTGTGAGATAATTTTAACATCTGAGTCATCTTAAGCCTGGCATCTGTTGATTGTCTTTTCAGGTTGTGATTTTAATGGTTCTTGGAGTGACTAGTGATTATCATTTGTATCCTAGATATTTTGACAACTATGTTAAGAGATTCTGGGTTCTATTTGAATATCCTTTTTAGGAGACTGTCACCCTGTCTAGATTTAGCTTGTATGTCCTTCCCTGATGGTATAGATTAAATGTCCCCCAAAGGCCCAAGGCTTGATCCTCAGCTTGGTAGTGCCTTTAGGAGGTGGAGCCTAGTGGGAGGTGTTTGGGTCATTGAGAACCAGCCCTTGAAGGGGAGAGGAGGACCCCAGCCTATTCCATATTTCTCTCTTTTTTCCTGAGCTCATGATGACCATGCTCCTGCCATGATGTGTAAAAAAAGAAAAAAAAAATGGGGCCAAACAGCCATGGACTTGGGCCCTCAAAACTGTGAGCCAAAATAAAAGTTTCTTCTTTAGAAGTTTCTGAAGTATTTGTTATAATGATGGAAAGCTGACTAACATACCTACTTTGGGGGGGGTGGTTAATTGTCTTATGAAAATTTAATTCTCAGCCTTTGAAGTGTGTCTGTAGGATACCTTACTTATGAAGTATATTACTCAGATAGCACTCTTACAATCTGGTCATCATTCCACATTGCCTATCATCAACCCTTTATAATGAAACTTAGGGTTTCACATGTGTGTTTCTCAAGGATCTGCTCAGGACTTCCTGTGTAAGTTTTAAAAATCCCTTTTTCTTGCAGTCTGTTCTCTGAGATATGTCCCCCAACACACTTTGTAGTTGAGAAAGTGAGGGGTTCCTTTTGTCATCGCTAGGAGGAAAGAGTGAAGTCCATATGCCCCACTCAGTTCCCATTGAAATTACAGGGTGTGAGCATTCTGTTGGTGGGCCAGCCACCCTGGTTTTTGGCCAGGACATAGATATTTATCACAAAATTTTCTGTCATCACGGGCACTTGCTTTCCTAGTCTTTTTGTCTGAGAAATCAGCCTTTTATTTGAACTTGTTTAGGGTCTGTGCATGTTTAATATTCTACATTACAGATTAATTCAGTGCCAATTTGAGATGTATAAAATATTTTTAAAATAAGGAGGAACAACAGAGAACTAACCATCATGTCATTCCCCAGAACCAGAGGCTTACTAGCCAGTCTGCCTGCCTCTTTCCATCTTTCAGAGTCCACTTATGATCATCTATTCTATTTTCTCCAGAATTTTATTTTTTTAAAGATTTATTAGTACATGTTTGCATTACATAATGATTACATACATCGTAGGGAACTGGTACATGTACATAACATAATTCATTTTACATTTCCTCCCTTCTCCCTTCTTTTCTCACCATCTCTTTGTTCCCTTCCCATTTCTTTAGCTTTTTTTTTTTTTTTTTTTTGGTACTGGGGATCGAACATGAGTCCTCATGCTTGTGCAGCGGGCGGTGAAACCACTGAGCTAAATCCCTGGCCTCCCATTTGTAAAAGACATATCTCAGGAGAGTAAGAGAGAATCGAATCTACGTCATTTCATGTGGAACCAGAGCCCAGGATGTGACAGTTTGAATAGGGCTTTTTTCACTTGGCATGATGCTTTCCAGTTTGATTCATGCTTCATTCATGCTTCATTTGATTCATTCATGAATCAGTTTGGTTCATATATATCTAAGATTTTGTTATGAAGAGATTCATTTTATACTTGTATCTCCAAATGAAAAAAAAACAAGTTATTTAAACTCCTGTGACATGAGATCACTACTGTATTACTATATTTTTGTTTCATACTCTGTTGATTTTTATAGGTAGGCATTTATTTATTTTGAGATGGACTTGAAATCATGAAAGTATTTAAAATATTTTGAATAAATTTCATTTAACATTTCCATGTGCTTGTAATTGAGAGTGATGAAAGAATGAAAATTGAAATGGATTTGCATAAATTCAATCTGCTAAAATGGTGAATTGTATCAAAGTTTTTTCTAATATGCCAAATCATACATACTTACCTTTTATAGAGAAATGAATCATATGAAAAGTGTGTCACTTACTTTATTTCATTTAATCCACATCACAGTAATGTGAGATGGAAGTGGTCAGGGTCGAGTTTTTATTGCCAATTTTAAGGGAAATAGAATCAAAAATATTTGGATAAATTTGCTTAGGCATTAGAAAAAGAATGTAAAAAAGAAAAAATGTATTCCAGCTCTTATACTACTTCCTCTATAGATGTTTTTGTTTAAATTTATTGCTAAATAAAATACAAAGTGCCAAAGTAAATGTTGAACACCATGCACAAAAGTATACATGTAATATTTCAGTATAACATTAGATTTTTGGATATGTATAGAACTATTGGGAGTTCTTTTTTTGATTCTGTTGGTTAATTTATTACTTCCCGCACTATACTTATGCTCTACTACAGTTTTATAGTAATTTTTGGTATATATGATAACACAAAGACCTATTTGGAACTTTATTGAAATCCTCATTATACAGCTCTTTTTCTACTTTCTTTTTTGTTTTTATTATTTTCTTTTCTTGCTTTGGGCTTATTCTGGTATTGTTTTCTCATATTTCAAGCTGGATGCTGAGGTGAATGAATTTTACATTTTAAATATAAACTTGTAAGACTCTAAGTTTTCCTCTAGGTATTACTTTGACTGCTCTTATAAATGTTGATAATAGTAGTCTCATGTAGTTTTAAATTTTTAAAAAAGTTCATAATTTTGTCATAAAAAGAACATAAGAAATTTATTTTAGCTGGAATACAATAACTGATACCTATTAAAATACTGTTGATGATATATATTACTTTATTTTGTAATTTAACTAATTAAAATGTCTCTAATATCAGCTTTGTATTAAGGTTATTTTTACAAGGATTCATATTCCTTTCAATATACCTTTAGCTTTTTTTTTCACTTTTTATTTTACCGGTACATTTTAAATACACATAATGACAACATTCATCATAGGGAATTTGTACGTGTATATGATATATCTTGTTTCTTCTTTCCCATTCCCTTCCCTCACCCTGCAACCTCCATCCCCTCTTTAACTACAAAAGCCTTGTTTCTATTTTTTCCTTCCATTCATTTTTTTCCTGTCCCTTTTTTCCTTTCCTCCTCCCCAATCCCTTCTTCTCTTTCTCATTTGAATATTTCCTTCCCATTTCCTAATATGTTATACATTTTGGTCCTTATTTACACTTCCAGTTTCTCATAACAGAGAAACCATGAGATAATTTACACGTGTGTCTGATTTATTTCTCTTAAGAGTAGGATCTCAAGGGTCATCCATTTAGCTAGAAATGTCTAAAGCTTATATTTCTTTATGTCACAATAGTACTCCATTGTATATTTAAAAAGTACATCTTTATCTATTCATCTGTTGATGGGCAATTGGGCTCTTTCCAAGATTTAGCTTTTACAAACTGTGCCACTCTAAACATGGGTGTGCATATATTACTGTGGTATGCTTTTAATTCTTTTGGAAAGATAACAAGAAGGGGAATAGCTAGGTCAAATGGTACCTCTAATTTTAGTTTTTTGAGGAATCTCCACATGGATTTCCATAGTGGTTGCACCAGTCTACATTCCCACCAGCAGTGGAGAAGTGTTCCTTTTCCCCCACAGCACTGTCAGCATTTGTTATTGGTTGATTTCTTGATAATAGCCATTCTTTCTGCAGTGAGATGGAATCTCCACATTTTTTAATTTGCATCTCTTGAAGGACCAGTGATTTTAAACATTTTTTCATATATTTATTTGCCATTTCTACTTCTTCATTTGAGAAATATCTACTCATTACAGATGACCATTTTTGGACTGGGTCTTTAAATTTGAGGGAGTCTGATTTGAGTTCTTTATATATTCTAGATATTAATCCTTTTATCTGAAGAACAGCTGGTAATTTTATCTCCCACACTGTAGGTTGTCTCCTCATTCTCTTGATGGTTTCTTTTGCTGTGCAAAAGCTTTTTAGTAAGAGATAACAGTTGTTGATTCTTTGTGATATTGCCTGTGTGACTGAGTTTTGTTCATGAAGTCTTTGCTTACAACAGTGTCTTCAAGAGTTGTACCTAATCTATTTTCCAGGAGATTTAGCGTTTCTATTTTAATATTTAGATCTTTGACCTATTTTTATTTTACTTGAGTGCATAGTGGAAGATAGGAGTCTGGTTTTAATCTTTGGCATGTGGAAAGCCAGTTTTCCCAGCACCACTTATTAAAGTGGCTGTTTTTCTTCCATTGAAGGTTTTTGGCTACTTTGTCAAAAATAAGCTGGCTGAGTGTATCTGGGGTTGTTTCTGCATCTTCTAATCCGATATATTGATCATCAAGTTTTTTTTTCTTTTTGCCAGTAATATGCTGTTCTTTTTTAAAAAAAAAATCACAGTAGCTTTGTAGTATAATTTCGAGTCAGGGATTGTGATGCCCCTGCCTTGCCTTTGTTCCCCAGAATTACTTTTGCTATTCTAGGTCTCTTCTGGTTCCAAATAAATTTTAGAATTGCTTTCTCTAATTCTGTGAAATATGTGGTTGGTATTTTGACTGAGGTTGCATTAAATCTGTACAACAACTTGGGAAGTATGGTCATTTTCACTGTATTGGTTCTTCCTACCCAAAAATAAGGGATATCTTTCCATTTTCTGATATCCTCTTCGATCTCCTTTTTCAGAGTACTGTAATTTTCAATATAAAGGTCTTTTACTTACTTCATTAGATTGATTCCTAGGTACTTCATTTTTTTTGGATAGTGTTTTTAAACGTGTTGTTTCCCTAATTTCTCTCTGAGTAAGTTTGTTATTTGTTTGCAGGAATGCTATTGATTTTTCAGTGTTCACTTTGTATCCAGGTATGCTACTAAATTTGGTTATTAAATCTGGAAGTCTTTTGGTGGAGTTTTAGGGGTCTTCTATGTAGAGTATCATGTCTTTCACAAATAATTTTTTCCTTTCTTATCCTTATTCCTTTTATTTTGATTATTTTTTTTTTTTGAGTACTGGGAATCAAACTCAGGACCTTGTATTTGCCAGGCAGGTGTGGCACCACTGAGCTACATCCCTGACCCTTATTCTTTCTCTTGTCTAATGTCTCTGGCTAATGTTTCCAGAATTGCATTGAATAAGGGTGGTGACAGTAGACATCCTTGTCCTGTTCCTGATTTTAGAGTGAAAGCTTTTAGTTTGTCCATTAAGTATTATGTTGACTATTGGTTTGTCATAGATGGCTTTTATCAGATTGAAATAAAGACCATCTATTCCAATTTTCTGTAGGGTTTTGGTCATAAATGGGTGTTGGACTTTGTCAAATGCTTTTTTTAAAATTTTTTACAGCAAAACATTTATTGGTATATTTTAGGCATACATAATGATAACACTCATCACTGGGAATTTGTACCTGTACATGGTACATCCCGCCCTTTTTCCCCATTCCCCCCCTCCATTTTGTACACTGTATTGTACATGGTGTTGTACACAGTATTGTGCACTGCATTGAAATATAGCACAAATACATTGACTTTCATGTTGATGACACATTTATCCCATTTAAATGAGTAGTCAAATAAAAAAAATGGCTGGGGATTTGGCTCAGTGGCACTGCACCTGCCTTACAGTGCAAGGTCCCGAGTTCAATCCCTGGTACCCAAAAAAAAAAAAAAAA
>NW_004624787.1:2942684-2957513 GCF_000247695.1 Heterocephalus glaber | reverse complement strand
TTGTATTTTAGTTTTGTTTTCTTTTTTGGTACTGGGGATCGAACTCAGGTCCTTGCGCTTGCGAAGCAGGCGCCGGAACCACTGAGCTAAATCCCCAGCCCCTAGTTGTCCTTTAATGGCATCAAAGAAGCCGTTTCTTCAGTGATACTGTATCCATAATCTATAATACTGCTAATTAAAAACAGCGAGTTGAACCGTATCTGTCACATCAGCACTTTCATCTATTGCCAAAGAATAAAGTTTGAAATTAGCAGCTTCACTCTTAAATCTTTTTCAGTAGCTTTTTCCCCATTTCCTCAATTGTCTGGCTATAGTCTGGTGAGACAGAGTGATTTTACAAAATTAAGCAGGGTGCCTTATTTCTCTCAACAAAAAGCACTCATCCATTTTCCATTGAAGACTCTTCCTTCTTCCATTTTTCTTTTCTTGAGTTCTGTTTTCTTTTGAACTTGAACTTGTGATCCTCCTGCTTCAGCCTCTCAGCATGCTCGAATCACAGGTATGGACCTTTCTGATGAAGCCATTCTGGGACTCCGAGTCCTCGAATCTCCGCGCGCCCACCTCACCCAGAGGTCTCTGGTGGCCCTCTGAGTCTCTGGGTGATTTGAAGCGCTGGCACTCAAGGTTTGTTTACCGTCACCAAGGAAACCACAGCAGGGTGTGCGGGGCGGGACATCCGCCCTCACTCCTGGCAATTCCGGTCCTGGGCACCTGGAAGAGCAACACGGTAGCCCCCCCCCGCCCTTACCCACCGCCATTGCCGGGGTGACCATGGATAGCCTCCTCCGAATCCCATCTTCCCCTGGACCAAACTCAAATGTTTTTTTCTGCATCTATTGAGATGATCATATGGTTTTTATCCTTGGCTCTGTTAATATTGTACATTACATTTATTGATTTGTGTATGTTGAACCATCCCTGCATCCCTGGAATGAATCCTACTTGATCATGGTGTATAATCTCCTTGATGATTTGCTGCATTTTGTTGGCCAGTACCTTATTGAGGATTTTTGCATCTATGTTCATTAGGGGGATTGGCCTGTAGTTCTCTTGTTTGCTTGGATCCTTCTCTGGTTTTGGTATCAGGGCAATGCTTACTTCCAGGAATGAGTTTGGGAGTATTGCTTCTCTTTCAATTTCATTAAAGAGTTCGAGAAGTATCAGCATTAGTCTTCTCTAAATTTCTTTTAGAATTTAGCAGTGAATTCATCAGGGCCTGGGCTTTGCTTTGTTGGTAGGGTTTTAATTATATCTTCAATTTCACTAACTTATTTTTTTTTTCTTTTCTTTTCTTGGTACCTGGGATCTAACTTAGGACTTGAATTTGCCAGGCAGGTGCTGTGCCACTGAGCTAAATCCCTGGCCCTGATATTCATTTATTTAGAATTTTTATATTTTCTTGATTCAGCTTTGATAATTCATTTGTATCTAGGGATGTGATCATGTCTTCTGTGTTTTCCATCATATTAGAATATAGTTTCTTGAAGTAGGCATTGATGACCTTCTGGATTTCTGCAGGATCTGTTGTGATTTCATCCTTTTCATTCCTAGATGCATTGAGTTTTTTCTTTCCTTTTTTTGATAAAATTGGCTAAGGGTTTATCAATTTTATTTAATCTTTCAAAGAATCAACTCTTCAGTTCATTGATTCTTTGTATTGTTTTCTTAGTCTCAATTGCATTAATTCCTGCTCTGATCTTTATAGTTTCTTCCCTTGTATGAGCTTTAAGCTTGACTTACTCTTTTTTTTTTTTTTTAGAAGCTTGAGGTTCAACATTAGGTTATTTGAGCACATTCTGTTTTTCTGATATGGGAATTCACCAGTATAAATTTCCCTCATAGGATTGCTTTCATTACATCCCATAAGTTCTGGTATATTGTATTGACATTATTGTTTAATTTTAGAAAATGTTTAATTTCTTCTTTAATTTTATCTGTGACCCATTGGTTGTACAGGAGGGTGTTATTTAATTTGCATGTGTTTGTGGTTTCTTTTGCTATTGATTTCCAATTTCATTGCACTATGGTCAGATAACAATACATGGGAAATTTTCAATTCCTTTACATTTACTTAAGCACGTTCTATGGCCTAGTATATGGTCTATTTTGGAGAATGTCCCATATGGAGCTGAGAAGAATGTGTATTCTGATGTTGTGTGGGTGGAACACTCTATAATAGATGTTTACTATTAAGTCCATTTATTCACAGGTTTGGTTCAGTTCTGATATTTCTTTTTTATTTTTTGTCTACTTTATCTGTCTATTTGAAACCGTGGGGTATTGAGATTCCCCATTATAACAATAATGCCAATACAATATACCAGAACTTATGGGACATAACGAAAGCGTCTTTCTTCCATATCTTCTCATTTTCTATTTTTTCTTTTAGTTTAATTCCTGGGTTAATGCTTATAAAGTTCTTACAGCAAGTAGCTTTATCGGTAGTATTTAGAAACCTTAGGGAAATGACTACTTCTCAGAGATGTCTTCCAGATGTAGCTGGCTTTCTGGTTTTGAGTCTGTTGCTTGATACTACCTCCTCAATTTATTGGGGGTGATAAGGTGGTGCCTACTTGACACAACCCCTGGTTCTTTAGCACTGGTATTGTTTAACCATTAGACAATCTCAGGCTTGGCATACCAGGAAGAGCAACTGATCAGAACAGTCATGTCACAGTGACTAAGGTAGTACAATCAGCAATAACTGTAGCATCAAACACACCCTAGAAAATGGCAAGCTGTGGTAACTATTAATTTACCCCCTTTAACTGTATGAACTAGATTTGTGGCTATTACAGCAAAATCCAAAACAAACTAGAAATTATATACCACAAAGAAGCCCTTAGTATGGCAATTTTACCCTCAGGGGAGAAAATTCAAAAGGGGGCCCGGGGGAAAACAGAGGAATAGAAGAAGAGGAAGAAATTAGAAGCAAAGCTGGAGAACACAGGAAGATTAGAAGAACTTTGGGAAACTGGTGAAGAAGACAGGAGGGAAAGAGCGAAAGAAGAAATAAAAACAAAAAAAGGACAGAGCAACAACAACAACAAATCAGAAACAATGCTCACCCCCATACAAAAACAAGAATAATCAAGAAAAAAATGAAACAAAACAAAAGTAAGAAAAGAAAAATAAGAGGAAAAAAAAAGAAGAGGAAAAAAAAGTCCACTTCAAGGTATGTGTCCACTGTCACTGGTAGACAAAATGGGCATATAGTCTAGATGCAAGATGATCAATTCCAGCAAGCCAGCCATAGACCCAGGGTGCAACAGTGGGCAATCTACAGAAACCTGGACCTTCAGGTCCACCAAAGTTCCTGCTGGTCTTCGGCTGTGAGGCTCAGACACAATTTGTCCCAGATACTTCATTGTACTTCCTGCCGGCTGGTTCCCTGCCAGCTGGAACTCAGCTCCTTGACTTTCCACTGACTTAACTCAGCAGCCTCTCTCTGACACTGGAGCCACTAGATGGAGCCTGTAGCTCCTCTGAATTCCTAGCTCAGTTTGCCCCTCCCCAAGACGGCTTCCTGCCAACTGACCTCTCGTGGGGGACATCTGAACCTGAATAACTCACCTGAAGTCTGTAGCATCCACTGCTCTGTTCCACTGGCATGTTTCTCTATGGAGACCTCTGGGGTCACCAGTAGCCACTATGCATCTGCAAGTTCAAGCCACCTCTCCCACACAGTGAGTCAAGGCTCCAGAGAAAAGCGCTGCTTACCACTTCCTTCATTGAAATCTGTCTCTTTGCTCTTCCCATGGGCTTCAATTCTCACTTCAGAACCTTTCTGGATCCGGGCAACCAACTTCACCCCTTCTTCCCTTTCTCATGTTGTTATTTTCTAGCGTTTGGAAGCCAAATCTCAGAGATGCTCTTTCTCTGCCATTCACCACTCCACCATCTTCCTGAAAGTCTTCCTTTAGCTTTTATCATCCAGGTTTTATGTTTTTGTATACAAACTTCCCTGGAAACAGAATCTGCACAATAGGGAAGTTATTGGCTTCACAGAAGTGTGAAAGATGTATAGCTAAGTGTCATCCAACAATTAACATGGGTTTGTATTTACAAGGCTCCAGTCCTTGTGGTACACAGGGTAGTATGGATGATCAACAAGGAAACTACTAGACACTACACATAATCTGACACAATTTGAAGGGTGAAGGCAATTTTTGATTGTTAAAATTCATTTAAGGCTTAGATAAAATAGACATGGCAATATAGTTAAAATAAATATGTGAATTAATATTGGGAAATTTTAAAAAATATGATTCTTGCTAAATATCCACTTTCAAAACCTTACATTTAGATATTTTAATGAAATTAATAGAATTAATTTACACACAACTACATTTGGAAGAGTTATTTTTCAAGTTTTGGTATTTTCTGGCTATTGAGAAAAGAATACAATAAATGTGTACATTTTGAAAGCAATATCTTTATTGTATTATATGGTTTGGAAATGTGTCTCTATATACAGAGCCTGCCAAAAAACGTATACACACTTCTGGAAAAAAAAAGTAGTATGATGTTTTTTCAACAGGTGGTGTGTCAGCCTCATATGGGGGGCCATAGAGGATGTGATATATCACAGAAAAACCACTAAATTGCTGGCCTTTAGAGAAGAAATTAAAAATGCATGTGCAATAATCTCAATGACCAAGGTTACCCAAGCAGCAGTTTGCTGTACTAATAAATGTCTGAAAGCTAACGCCACCACTTCAAGCACTTCTTGTAATTGTAGTTTCAAAAGGTAACTCGTATTAATCTCACAATGTCTCAATAAATTTAATATTAAACACATGGTTTTCTTTTCCTGAAGTGTGTATACATTTTTTGGCAGACTATATTTTTAAAAGCTTATAGGTTTTAGGTTAAGTTAAACAGTATATTCAGAATGATTATGGTAGTACTTTCTTCTGTATTATTTTGATCATAAAATATATTTAATCTCATGAGAACATTAACTGATCTGTTTAGTTTTACCTATTCTTCTTAAGCTATATCTCAGTTTTTTGGTCAAGAAATTATTAAGTGATAGGATATTATGCTATCCTAACATCATCATTGATCATAAAAATGGCTCTCAATATAAGCCATCTGCAGGGGTTGGATTTGGGAGTGTGGAAAAAGTACTTAGAGTTCTAAGTAAATATATGATATATAATTATCTGGAGAAAAAAGGAGGAGGGAGTGTAGGAAGAGGAGGAGTAAAGCATGCTTAGAGACATTGCCTATAGCCCATTTCACATGAATTGTCTTTATGAAATTGCAATGCCTAGGGCTGGGGATTTAGCTCAGTGGCACCGTGCCTGCCTTGCAAGCACAAGGTCTTGAGTTCTATCCCTGGTACCAAAAAAAAAAGAAAAGAAAAAAAGAAAATCACAATGCCTAAAGTCCTATGATATATATTTCAAAAAATCCTATATGCTGTAAACTTTTAATTATTCTTTTATTATTGTATCTTTTATTTTTAAGTGAAAATAAAAAGTGTATATCTATGATACACAGCATGATGTTATAAAATATGTATTCAGAATGAAATGGCTAAATGAAGCTTATTAATATATGCATTATCTCAGAGATACCTATTTTTGTGAGAATACTTAAAATCTATCTTAGAAATTTTCATGCACTACATTGCTATTAACTACATTCCTATTAACTATAGTAGCTATAAGGTACAGTGGATCTCTTGAAGTTTTTCCCATTTAACTGAAATTTTGTGTCTTTGGAACAATATATCTTCAGTCCCCAGATCTCAGGCCCTGAAAACAAACATTTTACTCTCTATTTCTATATGTTCAACTTTTTAAGATTTTATATATATATATATATACATATGAATTAAATCATGCATATCTCAAATTTGAGAATAATGCTATAATGAATATGATCATGTCTCTTCAGCATACTGATTTCATTTTCTCTGGGTACATACTCAGTAGTGGGATTGCTGGATCATATTGTAATTTTATTTTTATTATTTTGAAGAATCACCATAATGTTTTCCATAATGGTTTCCATAATGGTTATACTTATTTAAATGCCTACCAATAATATGTAACTGTTCCATTTCCCTCATATCTTCACCAAAACTAGTGATCAAGCTCTTCTAAAAGATGTGAGGTAAGAGTTCATTATATTTTTAATTTACATTTCACTGATGATGAAACATCATGCAATGGTAAACATTTTTTATATACCTGTTTGACATTTTTATGTCTTTTTTGAAAAATGCCTATTCATGTCATTTGTCCATTTTTAATCAGGTTGTTCTCTTGCTACTGAGTTTGAGTTCTTCATAGATTTTAAATACTGGCCTCTTCCAGGTTAAAAAAGTCAATATCCTTTGAATGAATTGGTAGAAAATTTGATTTATATACACAATGTAATACTATTCCTCCATAAGAAGAAGAAATTCTGTCACTTATGATGAGTTATTGTGGAGGATGTTATGCTCAATGAAATAAGCCTGGTACGGAAAGACAAATATTGCATGATCTCACTTTTATGTGGACTATATTTGTGTATTGAAAGCTAAAACCCATTGGTGAGATAAATTGAAGAAGAATCAAAAAACTGGAAAGATGTCTTGTAATCACGTATTGAAAAGTTAACACTGCTAAAATGTCCATATTACTCAAAGTAATGTATGGATTTGATGCAATCCCTATAAACATTTCAATGAAAATTCTTACAGAAATAGGGAAAAAAATCCTAAAACACATATAAAATCACAAAAGACCACAAATAGTCTAAGCAAGTAAAATGAACAAAACTGAAGGCATCACACTACTTGATTTCAAAATACATCAATCAAAACATCATGGTACTGGCATAAAAACAGACACATAGACCAATAGAACAAAATAGAAAGTCTAGAAACCCAAACATTTGCAGCCAACCGTTTTTAAACAAGGGTGCCAAGAAGACATACTGGAGAAAGGACAGTCTTCTCAATGAACGGTGTTGAGAAAACTGGATGCATGAAGACTGTAGAAGAATGAAATTGGACCCTCATCTCATACCATATATAGTAATCTACTAAAAATGATTAAAATGTTATATATAAGACCTGAAACACTAATTTCTTCCCTACCAAATTCTTAGCTGCCATCACCTATTTATTGTACATTATGACTTAATTCTAAAAAGTCAGATAAGCAATTCTAATTCTGAATTTTATGACAAGACTCAGAACAGGTGAATTTGTTGAAATAGTGTCCCTATGGCTATCAACATACATATTGTATTTATTCATGTCTTGATGAGAAAGATCTCAAAAAAAGTATTATATTAATTACAAAAGTCTGATGTGATCACACAAGTTTTGCAGGCTTTCATCATATCACAAGCACACATGTTCACACAAACATACACAAATACGAAGAGATGGCAAAAATCCTATTTCAGAAGTATTTTATTACAAAATATTTAATTTTCCTGAGTTTTATGCATATTATTAAATCAACACTTTATAAAACCATTAAAATAATTTTTGCTAAATCTAAATAAAAAATCAAATTCAAATTTCTAAATCTCATTCAAAATTCTAAATCTAATTCAAAAATTTTGTGAAGACATTAAAAAGTTTTATGAAAGGAATTTTTTTGTATATGCTTAAAATAATTAAAGAATGTATTATAAAGAAATAGTGCTGTAGTGTGAATGGTCAAAGTTCTCCAAAGGTTGTTTCCCTGGTTGGAGATATTAGGAGGTGGTAGAAACTTTAAGATTTATGACCTAGCAGGAGATTTTAGATAATTGAGGGTATGCTCTAAAAGGGGATTGTGAGATCCCAATCTTTATTTTTCCCCTCTCTCTTTTGTTCTCCAGTTCTGAGGTGTGTGGTTTTCCTGTATTATGTACTTCCACCATGATGTGCTTACTACCTTGCCACAGGGCCAAAGCAACATTAATCATGGACAAAAACCTCTGAAACCATGAGCCAAAATGACATTTTTTTAAGTAAGTTGATTGTCTTAGATATTTGTTGCACTAATGGAAAGCTAACTCACACAAACAGATATTATAAATATTTTGCGTAAAATACAGTTTACTATCTGGATTCTTTTTTCTTCCCCTCTACTATTACTCAAGATTACATTGCTATGCATCTATCTTCCTCCTATTGAAAACTTATGAGCCTAGTTTAAAATATCAGTTCTTTCCATAAGAATATAGCACTCATTCTTTCATGTTTCCATAGTAATTTCTTCTTATTGCTCTTGAGTTTCTTGATTTTCTGATGTGTTCTCCCCCACTAGGATGTAATTTGCTTGCAGGTAAGGATCCTTTAAACTTTGTTTCTTTAGAACCTACTATAGTGCCACATATAGAGTAGGTTCAGTAAGCATTTTCTCAAATCATTCAAATTAATGCTTAAATATTAATACAAACTCAAAACTAGTAATTTACATATAGACAGTATATGTGATTATAATTAAAGTCATTTCCTTTTGCCTAGTTCTTCATAAGTAGCTTATATCTGAATGGAAATGTTTTCCTAGACTTCTAAAGCTCACAGGATGTTTTTTAAAAAATTAATACATGATAGCACCCTATTGTATGAAGAGACTTTCATTTCAGGGATTTTATTCTTTCTTTATCTTAGTGGGATATTTTTCAGAAATTTTTTCCCTTTACTTATCAACAAAATATTATTTTTAAATTCATGTTAGCCTTATCTCATAACTTGGACTTATGAAACAAGTTTATGTGTATACTTTGAGATAGACCAAATTAAATCTATAACTTTAGAAAATTCAAACTAAAAAGTTGAAAATACTTTAATACTAACACTAAGATATCATTATTCTAAATTTTAAAATTTATACCAGATTAGGTTTTATGGTATTAATAAGGACAAGATACTTTAATGTTATACTTAATAATACTTATTTTTCTTATAGCAGTCGTTATGGCTGGAAAATGTTTTATTTGAAAAGAAATTTCATTTATATTTTAAAATAAGGTACATCACAAATTAGAAAATTAGTTTCCAAATATTATACTATGTGTTCTATGTATACCAACTTCGATTACCACAACTATAATGTAGACACCATATTACATAGGAAACATGTCAGAAAGATTAAATAGCTGGATATCTATATCATAGGGCATTTTTATTTGAAATTTTCTTAATATTTATACTCTATGAGTTTTTCAATTTAAAACTGTTTAAATATATTCTGATTTCCCAACATGAGAATTAATTTAATAAATAGGAGTACTTAATGTCTCATTTGCTATGATTAATATCACTATAACAATTAGAATTAAGAATTCACTACCCTATAAACTGAAGCAGACATGCATATGAAATCATTTTAAGACATGATTGGAAAGACTACACAATTTTTAAAAGCTGAAGTCACAAAATTTTTAAATATCGCCATGCTCTCACTAACAAAACTCTGAAAACTATGGAACTACTTCAAGCAGGGAAAAAGCAATAATAGGTGATAACAGGGATGTTAAGCCAGATTACCCAGGTAAAAATTTTTCCCTTAAAAAAAATTCCTGCTTTAACCCTTAACTACTAGATTGGCAAGTTTCTTAACTTTACTCTGTAAAGTAGTGCTTCACTCACCACCATCTATATGTGGGTTGCATTCAAGTCTCTTTCTCCAGCAATAAGCTATCTCCATAGATTTAACTGAAATATCCAACTTCCTGATGGCCATAACCAACCAGATACTCTCAACTTGTCTGAAACATATTCTTATTGTAGTTTCACTAATCAGATAATATACAAATTTTCTATCATATCACATAAGATATGTCATGATGTAGTTCTTACATCTTGATTCTCCCTGCATGATACTGAATTGCTTGTGGTGTTTTGGTATGAGATATACTACTTCCTGCTCCTATTGTTCTAGCATATTCCTTAAATATAATACAAACTAACCTAATTTGCAATTTCTGAATCCAGTGGGTCATTTTCTTTCCCTAAAACCTTGATTGGACATTATTACAATGGGTTTTCATTTTCCTAGAACCCATATGTTTTGTGCATATTGTGTGTGTATGTACACAAGATAGATAAAATTTATGAATATTTTATTAAAGGAACAAGTAAAAATACATCATATAGATTCAAGGCCAAAGCCTAATTTCTTCTCTAGAATCAAAATCATAGGATCAGTATTATAAAGTATACCTTTATCATGTATATAAGTGTAGAAAAGGATCAAGTGTCTCTTTATAACGTGTGAATGTAGAAAGACACCAAGAAAGTACTGGACTTCAATGTAAACCATGAGTTTGGTTATTTATCAAACATCATGGAACCCAGAAAGAAAAACATTAAATGTAACATGGCATCCAAGACAACCTAATTAATGCATCTTGTATGTAATGGTGATGGAAGAAGGCAGAAAATAGCATAGCCCATAGATTTTGAGGCACAATTACATGACCAGTTCATTATGATTGCT
Source organism: Heterocephalus glaber (assembly GCF_000247695.1). The sequence continues at coordinate 2,947,068 of NW_004624787.1, read as the reverse complement.
CAATTAATGGGAAAGGTCATTAGATTAGCAGTCCTGACTCAGTAAGGTTATGGGAAATTAAGCAAATGTGCACGGTAGAAGTTTACTTGGTGCAATGAAAAGAGTGAAAGCAACCCACCAACTCACCCAACACATACAAGTATGCTACTGTTTTTAGTGGGGGGAAAAGGGAAAAAAAGTGAATAAAAGAAGGAAAAAATGGAAACAAAGCTTTTATAAATAAAGGGGGAGGGAAGGTTGAAGTGAGGGAAAGAGAATGGGAGAAAGAGGAATCAAGCTATACCACATATAGGTAACAAACTCCCTTTGATGAATGTGGTCATTATGTATATTTAAATTGCACCAATGAAATTAATTTTAAAAAATGAAAAACTAGAGTTGTTTAAATCCTGCTTTGATGAGATCACTGTCACAGGCACACCGGCTGCCAATTTGGCCTTGTGGTCAGACACAAGTAGCTGGCGCCCTGCTCCTTCCAGCTTGCCCCGCTCACTTGCATCCAGGAGACCATGAGGACACGCCCCACCACCACAGGCCCACCAGTCACTGGCTTGGCCACATGGGTAACTGTAACAAGAGCCCCCCCACCCTGCCTCTAGCCTCTTGGCTGTGCAGCTACCTGGTTCCACAATATAGAGGCACAGGGGGACATGAAGGCCATTGTCCGGAGTTGCAGAGGTGAACAGCAGAGAGAGGGCCTCTTTCAGACTCCCTGATGAAAACTGAAGCCCACTGGAAAAGTGAAGATAATCTCTGCAATACAGGCACACCAGACCGCTGTACTTGGTAAGTTGGAGGGATCATCACCTCCCATTTGATCTTGGACTATTTTCTAGGGAAAGACAGCTAGAACCTGTAGTAGAGCCTTGCAGAGTTCAGCCCTGCAGGAGGGCAGGGAGCTCAATTTGGGACTTGCAGCTGGAAGTCTGTCTGAATCTCACAGGTCTGTGACTGGCTTTCTGGGACACATTGACTTATAACTGACAGTACCAAAAACAAAAATGAGAAGACATGTAAGCAACTCAGGCTTCCACCCCACAAAAGGCAATTTCTCAAGAAAAGGAGGTGGAAAAGTCTGATAATCAACCACCTGGACACCCTGATCTGATAGCACAGGAAGTAACAAAGCAGATGCATGAGGCTCTAGAAAAATTCAAAGCAGAAATAATCTCCCAGATAACTAAAGAGATGGTGAGCAGAATGAAAGACATAATTAGAGGCTCCAGAACAGAAACGGATAAAAAAAATAGATGAGCTCAGAAATATGCTGGAATCCATGAATTCCCAGCATAAGAAAGAAATAGAAACCATGATCACCAAACATTAGAAAGAAATGGAATCCATGAAACAGATTCAAACAGATATTCAGGAGATTAAAAACTCCATTGAAAGCATGCATAGCAGAGTGAGGGAATCTGAAGATAGAATATCAGATATAGAAGACGGGATTGTGGTTAAGGACCATGAAAACAGAGATTTCTTAAAAATAGTACGGGACCACGAGAAATCAATCCAGCAGCTGCTAGATGATGCAAGGAAGAATAACATAAGACTGATAGGAGTCCATGAAAAAGCAGGAGAAAGTACAACTGACATAAAAAATCTGTTCACAGAAGTAATAGTAGAAAACTTCCCAGACAGATGTGGAGAATTGGACACACAGACAAGTGAAGCATATAGAACTCCAATTAGCCATGATCAAAAAAAAAAATCTATGCCTAGTCACATAATAATCCAGATCCCAGAAACCCAACAGAAGAACAAAATCCTAAAGCAGATAGAGAAAAGAAACAAATCACCTATAAAGGAAAGCCTATCAGAATCACAGCAGATATTTCAACACAAACCCTCAAGTCAAGGAGAGCCTGGAGTCAAGTATGTCAAGCCATAATAGAAAATAACTTCCAACCTAGACTATTGTATCATGCAAAATTATCTTTCAAAATTGATGGGAAAATTAGATACTTTCATGACAAAGAACACCTGAGAAATTTCATGATTACCAAACCAGCACTCCAAACAATGCTAAGCAATATCCTAGAAAAAGACAATGAAGGTCACAACTCCATGAGGCCCAACAGAGGGAAGCAACCAGGCAAGGTAAGAAACTAAAGTGAAAGGGAAAAAAAAAGAAAAAGAAATAAAAGAGCCAACAACAGCAAAACATCATGACAAGGATGAGTCAATATCTATCAATTATAACTATCAATGTTAATGGCCTCAATTCACCAATCTAAAGAGACTGATAGAATGGATTAAGAAGCAAAATCCAACAATATGTTGTATACAAGAAACACACCTAACTCAGAAAGAAATACATAGACTGAAAATAAAAGGATAAAAAACAGTTCTCCATGCCACAGGCACCCAGTAAAAAGCAAGGGTATCAATTCTATTTGCAGACAAAGTAGATTTCAAACCAAAACTAATTAAGAGAGACAAAGATGGTCACTACATCCTTGTGAAGGGAACAGTCTAAGAGGAAGAGACGACAATCCTAAATATATATGCACCAAATACAAATGCCCCAACTATACAAAACAAATATTAATAGACATGAAAAACCAAATAAGCTCTGATACAATTGTAGTGGGGGATCTCAAAACCCCTTTATCACAATTAGACAGATCATCTAGACAAAAAATTAACAAGGAAATTTTAGAATTGAACCAAGCTATTGAACAAATGGACTTAATAGATGTTCACAGAGTGTTCCACCCAACAAAATCAAAATACATTCTTTTCGGCTGCACATGGGTCATTCTCTAAGATAGACCACATGCTAGCTCATAGGACATGTCTAAGTAAATGTAAAAGAATTGAAGTTACCCTCTGTATATTATCAGACCACAGTGCAATAAAATTGAAGATGAATGACATAAGAAACTGCAAAACTCCCACAAACACATGGAAATTGAATAATACCCTCCTGAACAACCAATGAGTCACAGAAGAAATTAAAGAAGAAATTAAACAGTTGCTACAAGTAAATGATAATGCCAGTACAACGTACAGGAATCTATGGGACACAATGAAAGCAGTTCTAAGTGGGAAATTCATAGCAGTGAATGCCCATATTAGGAAAACAGAGAGAACTCAAATAAATAACCTAGTGCAGAACCTCAAGCTCCTAGAAAAAGAGCATAACAAACCCAAAGCTCGTATGAGAGAAGAAATTATAAAGATCAGAACAGAAATCAATGCAATGGAGACTAAGAGAACAACACAAAAAGTTAATGAATCAAAGAGTTGGTTTTTTGAAAGAATAAATAAAATCAATAAACTCTTAGTCAACCTTAGCAAGAAAAGTAAAGAAAAGGCTCAAATCCATGAAATTAAGAATGAAAAAGGTGAAGTCACAACAGATTCAGGAGAAATCCAAAGCATTATCAATACCTACTTCAAGAACCTGTACTCTAACAAAATGGAAAACACAGAAGAAATCGACAGATTCCTAGATACATATGAATTACCAAAGTGAAATGAAGAAGATATAGAAATTCAAAACACCCTAATTACAATGAGTGAAATTGAAAAAGTAATAAAAAATTTACCAACAAAGAAAAGCCCAGGTCCTGATGGCTTCACTGCTGAGTTCTATAAGACATTTAAAGAAGAACTATTGCCATTACTCTTTAAACTCATCAAGGAAATTGAAAGGGAAGCAAAGCTTCCAAATTCATTCCTGGAAGCAAGTATTACTTTGATTCCAAAACCAGGGAAAGACCCAACCCAAAAAGAGAACTACAGGCCAATCACCCTAATGAATAATGATGCAAAAATCCTCAACAAAATACTGGCAAACAGAATACAAAGGGTCATCATGAAGATCATACACCCTGACCAAGTTGGATTTATCCCAGTGATGTAAGGATGGTTCAACATTCATAAATCAATAAACGTAATACACTATATTAACAGAGTCAAGGACAAAAACCATATGATCATCTCAATAAATGCAGAAAAGGCATATGACAAAATCCAACACCCATTCATGATAAAAAAACGCTACAGAAAATTGGAATAGAAGGTCTTTATCTCAACTTGATTAAGGCTATGTATCAAAAACCAACAGCCAACATCATACTGAATGGTCAAAAACTGAAAACTTTCACGCTAAAATCAGGAACAAGGATGCCCTCTATCACCACTCCTGTTTAATATTGTTCTTGAAACATTAGCCACAGCAATTAGAAAAGAGAAAGAAATAAAAGGAATAAAAATAGGAAAGGATGAAGTTAAACTGTCATTATTTGCTGATGATATACTTTACATAGAAGACCCAAAATACTCTGCCAAAAGACTTCTAGACTTAATTGACAGATTCAGTAGAGTAGCCGGATATAAGGTCAACACTCAAAAAACAATAGCCTTTTTATATACA
>NW_004624787.1:2860098-2915012 GCF_000247695.1 Heterocephalus glaber | reverse complement strand
TGAAATCTAAGTAAATAGGGAAGGGTGGAGGGGCTGAAGGGCGCACAGGTAATGGGGAAAAAAATAAGAACCAAGATACATCATGTACAGGTACAAACACCCAATGATAAATGTAAACGAATTGTATACCTAAAATACACCAATAAAAGAACTAAAAAAAAAAAAAAGGATTACTAGGATAGGCTATGGAGGAAGACTTGAAAGCCTTCCTAAATTCCGACAGATTCATCAGCGAAGAGAAGAGCATTAGCGGCTCAAAGTGCTTACACATAATCTCTGACCAATCACTGGCTGAACAACAAAGCTATTCTGACACTGGGTAACTCCTGTAAAGCTACGCTTAAAAAGAAAATCACAGTTTATTCTTTTCAATGCTGAAAATGTAAATTTGAGCCAAAAACCATGAAAGGACTCTCTAAGATATGAATATATTCAAAGGTAAAGTGTGAACATCTTTTAGCTGCAGTACCTTGAGTATAACCTTTGACCAATAAGTGATTCATGCTGGCCAAAGGAGGACCCCTAGGAAGGCAGATTAAATGATAAAAACACAGAGAAAATCTGAGTGAGGATATTAAAATCTGTTTGTTGCAAATGAAACAGACATCATAAAACTAGTTAAGTTCCTAAACAAATAACAAGACTGGGAATCAGCATCTAGATTTGGTACATTATATTACCTAATATATACAGTTTTTCACGACAACAGAAAACCTGAGACATGCAAGAAAAAGGCATGTGTGACACATATATAGGATAAAAGGCAAGCAGAAACTGCCTTTGTGGGAAACCACATGTTCTACTAGCAGAAAAAGACTTCAAAATAGATGTTATAAATATTCTTATAGAACTAAAGAAAACTTTGTTTACATTTAAGAAAGCTTTTTTTTTTTTTTTCTTGGTACCGGGGATCAAACTCGGGACCTTGCGCTTGCGAGGCAAGCAGCAAGCACCACTGAGCTAAATCCTCAGTCCCAGAAGAAAGTATTTTTAATGTTCTCACCATGAAGAAATGATCGACCAAGGAGACAGATATGCTTAACCTGATTTAAACATTACACAATGTATACACATATCAAAACATCAAATGGTACCCCATTAATATGTACAATATTTTATGTTTTCAAGTATCAGTTAAATTTTCAAAACTTAAAAAAAGCAATAGATTTTTTTAAAATAAAAGGAATATGTGATAATAATGACTCATCAAATAGAAAATATTACAAAAAAGAAATCTGGACTTTAATTAGAAAGAAAGGCTATGGTAATAAAGAGAACCCTCTAATCTTAGAAATCTGTGACTGTCTCAAAATTAAACTGAAAATAGAATTTCTTTTACAGGGTAAAGAAGAAAACAAGCAGAGACAAGCAAAACCTCTGGAAGAGCTTTCATGGGGAAACAAAGGGAAATGAGCAGTAATTTTTGACAAGTAAATGATTTGCAGGATAAGCTAACAAGAGGACACATCCTCCTGTGTGTATGTGTGTGTGTGTGTTTGGGTGCATGCAAATGTGTACATGTGTGCAAACTTGAAGATAAACCAATAGGGGTTATGTAAGATGAAGAAAAGAAACATGAAAAGAAGCACAAAAGAATGTGGAACATTATCAATAATACCAACATGTATGTAATAGCAGAAGGAGATATGAAGGAGCAAGACAGAAAATGTATTCAAAGGAATAATAGCTAGAAACTCACCAGATGCACTAAAAAAGCATTAATCTATACATCCAAGCAGCTCATTAATCTTCAAGGATGATAAGTGCTGAGAGATCTACGTCAAGAGACATAGTAAAAAAGTTGAAAGCCAAAGATTAAGAGAAAATACTGAACACAGGAGGTGCGAAGTGAATCATTATAACCAAGTGGACATTAAGCATACCATCACTTCATTTTCATGAGAAAGACTGCTAAAATGAAGTGGGAAACATATTCAAAGGCTTGTATGGAAAAAAAGCATTAACCAAGATTGCTTTATCCATCAAAAGTTATTCTCACAATGAGGCAAAATTAAGACATTTGCAAATACAAAACTGAAAGAATCTCTTACAAATCCTGCAATATAAACATTTTTAAAGGAAGTTCCTCATCAGGAAATGAGTGACACCAAATAGCAACTAGTATTTGTATTGAAAAAGCAAACATAGTAAAGTAATTGTGTAGGTAAGGATTAAGCAAAGTATACAGACATCTTGATGCTCCTTTCTTATAATTGATTTAAAAGACTACTGCACAAAAGAATATCTATAAAACTGAGTTTCTGTAATAAGATAACAAATGTAATATATTTGGCAATAAAAACATGAAAAGTGAGTTGTGAATAAAACTATGCTGGAGTATGAAATTAAAATCAACCTGAGTGTGGTGGTACACACTGGTAATTCTAGTTACTCAAGAGGATGAGGCTGGAGGATCTCAAGTTCCAGATCAGTCTGGGCAACTTAGCAAGACCATGTCTTAAAACAGAAATAGAAAATAAAAAAGGATAGGATGTAGGAATGTAGCTCAGTGGTAGAGCGCTTTCCTAGCATGCATGGGGTCCTGGGTTCAATCCCCAGTACTGCAAACAAAAAAGTAGCACAAATTCACAGCTAGAAAAGCAAAGAAAAACAGATAAGAGGTTTAATACAAAATAAACTATAAATGTAATTCACTTTCCTATATTCTTCAACAGACATAAAATTATATACAGAAATATATGTAACAATGTATTTTTGGTACGGAACATACATAAACATTATATATTAATATATAATGGTACATATTAATATATAAATATTATATATATAAAATAATACAAAAGTGAGGGAATTCCATGTGATTAAATGTTCTATATCTTACTGGATACACTTAGACGTACAGAATAGATGTATAGATTAATTTAGTGTAAATCTTCTGTAGCATATTACGATAAATTAAGGTCTGTATTGTAAATCACAGAGGATACACTAATAACCTCAGAGTATAATAAGAATTATTAAAAATGGTAACAAAACGCATTTAATGAAAAAAAGTGAAGGAGGAGCATAAGGGAAAAATAGTCAGGAGTCATACAAACAAAAATCTGGCAGATATAAATCAAACAACATCGAGAATAACATTAAAGGTGAATGGATTAAGCAATCTAAGGAAAGGAAAAAATTGTTAAGACTAGATAAAAAGTAAGATACAACTATCTGCTGTGTACATGAGATACATATTAGATTTAAGATGCAAATATATTGAAAGTAAAAGAACAGAAAAATACATATCATAAAAGATGAATTATAAGAAAACTGTAATGACTATATTAACATCTGACAAATTGGGGCTGGGGATTTAGCTCAGTGGTGCCGCTGCCTGCCTCACAAGCACAAGGTTCTGAGTTCGATTCCTGGTACAAAAAATATATATATATACATACATATATATATATGTAAATATATATAAATATATACACATACATATATATGTATATATATATCTGACAAATTGGTAACTTTGTTACTAGAAAATGTTTCTAGATGTTTACAATAAATGCAGTCAACTGATGATAAAGATATAAAAATTATAAACTGATATATCCTAACAACAGAACCCCCAAATACTTCAAGCAAAACTAAGAGGAAAAATAGACAATTCAAACATAATATTTGGAGACTTCAATAACTCATTTAAAAAGATTTTTTCAAAACTTATTGAAGTATAATTGACATGAAATTGTATATATTTCAAGTATACAACATGTATAACATTTGATATGTGCATACATTGTGAAATGACAGCAATAATTAACACCGCAATCACTTCACATAGTTATCTCACTCTTAAAAATAAATAAAACATATAGGCAAAACAATTTAAAAATGTTTATATGAGATATGAACATTATAAGATAACTAAACCTGGCAGGCAGATACCTATAGAATATTTCACCCAACAACTGTACAAAACACATGCTTTGTACATATACCTGGAACATTTCCAGTGTAAACTATGCAATAGGTCAGAGGAAAAAACCTCAATAGATTAAACAGACCGAAATAAAACAAAGTATGTTCTCTGACACAGCAAACTGAAATTAGAAATCAACAAAAAGAAATTAGAAAAAAATGTAAAATGTACAAATTAAACCATATTACTACTTTCTAAACAATATATCAAAAATTCAAGAGAAAAATTAGAACATTAAAAGACAGCTGACAGCCAGGTGTAGTAGTACATGCCCATAATTTCAGCACTATGCAAGGCTGAGGATCACCATGTTCTAGCCCAGCCCAGTCAAACTGGCTAGATCCTGTCTCAAAAAATGAAAAGGGGCTAGGAATATAGGTCAGTGTGAAAACTCTGGGTTTAATCCACAGTACCAGCACACACACAGACACATACACACACACACACACACACACACACACAGGAACAGTGCATAAAAAGATAACTGACTTTTGTAAATAAAAACTGTTAAGTAGTATTTTACATATAAGATCTAATTTTTTTTTCAAAATTCATCAAAATGTTAGCTTAAGATATCCACATTTAACCAAATATACAATTGTCTTAAATATTAAAGGTAAAGAGGGGTAGGGGAAAGGAAAGAAGGGAAAAGAAAAAATATGAGAGAAGGAAAAAAATGGAAACAAAGTCTTTATAAATAGGGAAGAGTGGAGAGGGTGAAGGGAGGGCAGGGGAATGAGGAAAAAATAAGAACCAAGATACATCATGTAAAGGTACAAGATCCCAATGATGAATGTAACTGTATTTTATACCTAAAATGTACTAATAAACTTAATGGGAAAAAAGTAAAGGTAAAAAAGAGTTATCAACATCAAATTTTTACAAAAATGCTTAAATAGAATACATAACCAAAAAACCACACAAAAAAGGCAAAATGGAATTTTCTTCTTGTGAGGCTGCATTTACATAAACTGATAGTTTCATAACTCTAAGACCAATCCCTACAGCAAACAGTAAATGTAACACAAAAAGGTATATGAAATACTTTAGTATCTCTTTAGATACTTTAGTATCTCTTTTTTTGGAGGGTGGGAGGATACTGGAGATTGAACCCAGGGATTTCACAGGAAGCCATATCCAGTCTTTTTCTTTAATTTTTAGAGATAAGAGTCTCACTAAATTGCCCAATTGAGAAACTTGCAATCCTCCTGTCTCAGCCTCCCTATGTTGGGATTACAGGTGTGTATTACCACGCCCAGCTACTAAGGTAGCTTTAAAAATTACTACAAAACTTATATACTATAACATAAGCCATATTTACTTGTTTGTTTTCCATTAGGCTCTACTGCAGTAATGTACATTCACCACATAATCTATGCCTAGTGCATGGTGGGAACGGGGCAATCAATTAAAACATTTAACAGAAACACAGTAAGTGAATAGAGATAAAAATGATCCAGAATTCAGAAGGTTATTTGCCTTTAAAGAAAGACTTGTCATCTTAAAAAAAGTAGGTATAGGAGACAATGAAAAAAAAACCCTACTAATTAAAAAAAAAAAAGAAGAAGGGGCAGGGATATAGCTCACTGGTAGAGTACTTGTCTAGCATGTGCAAGGCCCTGGGTTCTATCCTCAGTATCACGCACACACACTCAAAAATATGGCAAAAACATAAGAGTATGAAACTGCTTTTAGTAATGATTGAGCAACTCTACTAGGCCAACCATTCTGCTGAGAAAACTAAGAATGCTGGAAGATATTATTTGAAAACACTTTTAACCCAAGAAAGTAATGCTTTGAAAACACAAGATCTCAGAAGAGAAGCTCAAGGAATAAGCCCCAAATTTAGTACCTCTTTTCCCTCAAAATGCATGCTAAGTCAAATGAGGTAGTCACTGAGAAGTTCAAGTTGTAGTTAAGAAACTAAGCAACTTACTACGACTTCTAGCAATCTCAGAAGTTCATAGGACATGGCCTGAAGCTCAGGGTGCACCAAGGAGAAATGCTCTAGAAGACAACCCAGAATTTTATTGGGCCTCTCTGATGGGTTATGCACCAAATATCAATATGGATCAGAAATAGAAAACACCTTGAAAAACCTGAGATACAGTTTCAAAAGGACTAACTCCCTGACATCTATGAGATAAGCCTATTGCCCCTGAGAAGCAAAAGCAAATGTTCGCTACATGAAGACAAAAAAAAATCATTCGGAACTTCCAGTTACTTTTATGGTATTTCATACAGAACATCCACCAAGTAATAAACAGTAATCATATGTGCAAACTCATAAATAGAAAAAAAATGATCACAACCAAAACTGTGAAGGATTTTCTATATTAACTGAGGATAAACAGCAAAGGAAGAATGACTTACATACACCCATAAATTCAGAGCAACACTAAGATATCACTGCACACATATTTGAAGAACTATAGTTAAAAATATTGAATATAACAAGTCTGGCAAGCATGTTAAAGCAGCTATGACTCTTACACTGCCTGTAGGATGTGAAATGATTTAACAGCATCTGAAAACATATCAGCATATTATAAAACAACTTTGAAATACACCTGCCATATGATCTAGTAATTCCACTCCTTGAAGTTTGGCCAAGAAAAATGAAATTGTACATCTATAAAAAGACTCATACATGAATGACCATAGCATGAGAAAGTGGGAAGGACTCAGAAGGGGAGAATCTAAAGGTTCACAAGGAAACCTGGGGAGAAGGATGGATATGGTGATGGCATCTGTTTCCTGTATCCATCTGTCTGTCTCTCTCTCTCTCAAACATGCACATACACACCAAGATATGTACTGTTTATTTTAAATAGTGCAGCTTATTTTAAATCACTTATACCTCAACTAAGCTGTTAAAATTGTGTGAGATATGCCTAAATGCATCTAAAGGAAAATTTAGAGTGCTAATACAGAAGAAGAAAGCCTACAAATATAATATTTGAAATATACTTCATGAAATTAGATAATAAATCAAGATAATCAACCCAATTTTAAACATAAAATAGTAAAATTAACATCAGTTAATAAAATATAAACAAAAAACTAATGGCAAATCTAAGAGGTGTTTTGTTTTGTTTTCTGAAGGGATAAAAACCTGTTAAATCCCTAGTAAGACTGAACAAGGAAATAAGAAAAGAACACACACATTATCAATAGCAGGAATGTAAATGGAATGATCACTGTGATAGTAAAGAAACATGCAGTATGGTTATTAAGCAAATTATGTCAATAAATCTGAAATTCCTAAAATGATGAAATAAAAAGTAGCAGAACAGCTAAACTAGGAAATCTCAAGGATCCTGTATCTATTCAATAAGTTGCATCTCTATAGGAAAACTTTACTATAAACCAGTGGTGGGGGACCAATGCCATGTGTGCCACAGCAGGCTGTTTGTTATCACTGAAAGCTCTAAAAGGTTCGCCATCACTGGTATAAGTGAATTCCATGTCTTGGTGCCTGAATTCCCAATCTTTCTCACATAATTGAGAATTAAGTAACACTTATCTTAACCTTTTACACTTGAGTAAAAACTCTGCCTAAAATGTTTAATAAGACCCCTATAAATTTTATACCAAGCTGACAAGAATATTATATGAAAGGAAAATCAAAGCTGTTATACCTCAAGACAAACAACTGAATCAAATTAAAACCTTACATTTGACAAATAGAATTCAAAACTACTTCAACTATAACACCACGACCAATTGATTGGTTTAACATTTTCAAATCCAACAACCTTGACAAAAAAGGAATACAGCCATGTCACTATGGGAACAGACACAGAAAAACCATCTGATATAATTTACCACCTAATTATGAGTTTTTAAATAAAATCTTAGGAAAACCACAGTATACATTATATAATTAGCAGCAAAGTACTGAAAACTTAAGATCAAAACAGAGACAATATATCTACCCCATCAGTTCTATTTAACACTGTAGTGACTAATGAAAAAGAAAAAAAGCATAAACATTAGACACATGAAATTTTCACTGTATTTAATTATAGAATACATAATTATGTTTCCTGAGTACCCAAAAAGAAGCATGTAGGTAAATGCATTAGAATTAGTACATTATTTACTAAGCTTTATGGATACCACACAGATAAACATGAACTTTTTTTTCTGAGAATAGCAATTCTTGGTAAACTTTTCATATGCATCATAAGAAATGACAAAACATAATTTTAAGGCTTTTTCTATGCTTATCAGATAAATTTTGTGAGTCATTCTAGCCCTTAATATTGTAATTTTTTTGATATCATGGTTATAGAAATCCCAAAATGTAGAAAAGATTTTATAATACAATTGACATTTAATCCAAGGGGAACAAGAAAAAGTACTCTGCATGGTTTTACCTATGGACCTTTGTTTAATGATCTCATCAACTAATTAGAGATCAGGTATTTTAAAGTGGATCATAATTACTTTCTCCACAAAAGCTGGTGATGCTTGCTTGTTTCTTTTTGTTTTTTAGTTCTATGCTTCAGTACTACCTTTTAAGGTAGTTTTTCTACTACTTTAGAAGGAAAACAAAGGCAAGATTATCTTTTTCAAAAACAATCACTAGTACTGTGCTACCATGTGACCGATTTTATTGTACTACTTACAAATTTGACTTATCCTCAGTGTAAAATTTTCAAAAGATGCATATTTTCTCTCAAAGTAACCCAATTATCACTGAAGATAATCTGCAGAACAAATTTTCACATAAATCTGTATTTACATAAGAATACACATGTACATACATATTAAATTATACTTTCTTTTCTATTAGCAATATATCATGAAAAATATCACCTGGAAGTATATAAGATATACTGATTGGGTGTATAGCTACATACTGTCCATGGAATTAAAACAATATAATCTATTAAAACTTAAGTACTTTGGAAGTTTTATAACTATACATTTACATTCATTTGTGAATAGCTGTATTGGATACAATCCTAAAAGACACATTATTTTTCTAAAGAGTAAAAGAAAAAATAATTTGCTAATGTTAAATTAATTTTCAAAAACTCAGTACCCTTTTAGTCTCCCTTGATAATTTGTATTAAGATAAAGGAGAATCTTATTTATTTAATTTGCATTTAAGTATGCTTTTAAAGTAGTTTGTTATTAAAACCGTATGCTTTTATTATATAAATTATTGATGCATTTTGCTATTCCCTTTGTTAGTTTATAATTTATAAGTATTTGAAATATTAATAATTTTATATATTAAACCTGTTCAAATACTTGTTACTTCTACTTATGCTCAATATATTGCCTGCTACTGAATCAACTCATATATGTCTCATATTTACATAGATCAATTCAGATATGAAATATGACTTTCCAAAGCAAATATTTTACAATATGTAACACGAGTGTCACTTTGCTATTTGTTATAAAAACTCTTAATTTCTTCTCACATATTTTCTTATGCATGTCAAATAAGCAGAAATGAGCAATTTTAAAAAGCAATCCTTATATTTTTCTTGGAAATATGCTTATTTCATTTTGTATATAAGTTGAACATATTTATATATTTTAATAAAAATATGTATTTTCCCCATGAGAGCTTTTCTTTTGCTTTTCCTGTTGTTGTATTTTTATTTACATAAACTGAATATTTTATTATTGAACTACATGACATATGAAATATAAAGAATATTACTGACATTAACAAATGTATATCAACTGAAATCTGAAAAATACAGATACCTTACCTACTTCAGAACTATGATTTAAAAGACGGCTTTCTTCCCAAGAAAATCTAAAACCAGTGAAAAGTGTTTCCAATGCTGAAATTAAAAAAACAAAAAAACCTGTCAGCCCAGAATTCTATATCCAGCAAAATATACTTCCAAACTTAGAATAAAATAAGATACAACCACATTTTCAAACCTTAGACAATTTATTACTTGATACAATCTAATTCATATTGGTAACAGCGCGTCTTGAAAACTGAGAGTCAAAATGGCGCCCTCCGCTGGTGGCATTTGATGACGACGTTAGCGCATGCCTGTAATCCCAGCAACAACGGAAGCTCAGGTGGTCCAGACTAGCCTGGACAAAATAGCGAGACCCTACAACTAAAGCGAGACAAAATAGCGAGACTGCCACAACTAAAGATCCAAGGGAGGAATTTAAGTTGAATAATAAAAAGTTCATGGGAGGGGCAGGGGAAAGGAAAGAAGGGAAAGGAAAAATGATGAGAAATTGAAAAAATGTGAATAAAGTCTTTGTAAATAGGGAAGGGTGGAAGGGGTGAAGGGAGGGCTAGGAATGGGGAAAAAATTTAAAAAATTAAAAATAAATAAAAAATAAAAAGTTCAAAACATAAAATTATATGAAAAGAAGAAAAGAGAAACAAAAAGTTGGAAAAATGGCAGACTAACAGCAAGATGATAAATTTTAAATAAAATAAAATAAAGACATTAATTGTTCAAAGTCTAAAACTTCAAATTAACATGCAGAAATTTCAGACTGAAAAATAGCCAGTAGTAATTTTATGCTATTTATGTTAAGAGCAATATAAATTGAAAGCCAAAGTAAAGGTGAAAGCAATAATAGTATAGTGCAAAATTAAGATCAGAAAACTGGAATAGGTACATTAATACCAAACAAAGCAGACTCCCAGAAATGAAAGGTAGTGAGAGATAAAGATGGACATTTCATCAAGATCAAAGAATTCATTCATCATGAATAGAAAAAACCAACATCATTAATATGAAAAATGTCATTATTGAATCTGAAAACACATAAAATACAAGTGATTATATGCCAATAATATAAAAATACATGCACTATGAAACCACAAGTAAATCCAACTTTAAAAATAAAGGTGAGAAAATCTATATAGTCCCATATTTATTAAACAAATTGTACCTATAAAGAAAATCCTTCCTGAGTCCTGTGCTCTAGTGATTAAATTGGTGAGTTTCCCCCAGAATCGAGAAATAAATGACATCGATCTCACACAAAAACATTACAGAGACTAGCAACACTATGAAACTTCTCCAAATATTTTAAGTGTTTCACATAAATTTTACACCAAACTGACAAAGTATCAATCACATAAAGAGGAAAAGCAGAGAGCATATCTTTCATGACAAAACAAAAAATAAGTATATTTGGCAAACTGCATCCAAATTATGTGAAGTCTGATACACCATAAACAAATTGTATTTTATCACAGAATGAATATATTTGGATTAACAGTATGAAATTAACACCAGAAAAGCAAAGGAATTTAAAATGTTATTATAATATATGCAAAATGATACCTTATACATTTAAGAAAAAAATCATTAAACTGCAGTTAATACCATAGTCAGTGGTGAAAGAGTCAAATACCTCCTAGTGATCAGATATGAGAAAAAGATTCCTAATATTACCTGTTGTATACAATACTTATGTAGGTCAATAATACAAGAGAAAAAAGATACAATGATTGGAAAGGAATAAATTGAAATTGTCATTATTCACCTACTGAATGTATTTCCATACCAACATCAATCTATCTACTATATATTAGAATAAAAGAATTTGGCAAGATTGCTGGATACATGGTTTATAAAATAAACTAAGTGTAATTCCAAGTACCAGCAATAAGTAAAGGTCAAATTAATTAAAAATATTGTTTACAACAATTTCAAATATGAAACTATTTGATACAATTTTAATGAAAGTTAGGCAAGATTTTTATACAACAAACTATAGGAAACTACTGAGGGGAATTAATGAAGATAAGAACAAATGGCATGCAGAACAAAATTTATTAAATGGAAAATTTAATTTTTAGGGTGATCAATTCTTTCTCATTTGAAGCATATATCATTTCATTCAACGCAAACTCAAGTTAAATCCCAAAAGTAATTCATGTGTTCTGTAAATCCTTAAATTTGAATATTGGGCTAATGAAGAGAATTAATAGAAAATTTGATTTTAATTAAACAGAATGAAGAAAAACCTGTTGATAAATAATAAAGGCACTTCTGTAAATTGTGGTTTTTCTGACACTAGAGTTAACCATGGTGAAAATATTCTGCTGATAGATCAATAAAGTGACAGCTACACTTTATATTTTAATATCTCACCTTATTCTGTTTCTATTGTTTAAGACTATTTGGCTGATAACCTATCTCTTGAGTTTTCTTATAGCCTGTTATTCAAGAATAAATCTTTTAAACCATAGGGATATCTTTCATTTTTATGATGACTTTAAAATGGCACACTTAAAATAGAACTTGGGGTGTATAATTTACTTCCTATTTAAATGTTACCATCTCTGTGTTATACTATGGATTATGTTCAGGTTTGTGTCATATACTTAGTATACAGATCCTATAGAATGGAAGTACTTATGTTTTGCTTTGCATGTTTGAAAAAAGACAGTAAGGTCAGAGAAGAATAGAGAAGTTTATGGATAGAATAGCAGAATTGCCATCTTATAACCACGTTGCTACCATTACATTACGCTCTTTTGATATTCCATATGTGAATTTTCATAAATATGGCCATTTATCCACAACTGGAGGCAGATACATTCAAATTCATCAGAATAATTTCCACAAATCTGAATTAAGTCATCCTGTATCCACTGGGAACTGGCTCCAGCTGCCCCATGGATACGAAAATCTACAAATGCTCAAGTCTCTTATATAAAATGATGTCATATTTGCATAGAAATTATACATCTTTCCATATATTTCAGATCATCTCTAGATTACTTATATTATCTCTCATGAATAGTTGTTATACTGTATTGGCTAGGAAATAATGACAATGAAAAAGTCTACACATGTTCAGTGCAGAGGAAAATTTTTAACCTGCACTTGGTTGAATCCATGGATATGAAACTCACCAATACGGAAGGCCAATATTACATGCTATAACTGAGCTTTAATTTTATCCAAATGCCAACTGATTAGTTTTTCAATTTCTATGATATATAATCACTTAGAAGTTAAATGTTGTGCTTTAAGCAATTATTTCTGGAAGCTAGTTTTTCTTATATACTGTAGTCTTAACTCAAATTTCCTGAACCATCCATTGTTTCTGATGGCACCTAAGTGGTTCTCTGCATTGACCATGGTCTTTAGTTTAACATAAACACATTTTCCTTTCTTATGTTATTTTCAATTGACATATAATATTATATGTATTCATCATGTGAAACATGATGTTTTGAAGTATATACATATATATAGTCCAGGGACTAAATCCAGTTAATATATACATATTCTGAGAATAACAAACCTTCATAAGTTTTTTTATCACATCATAAGAAATGGCACAATTCATTCTTTGCAAAATAAAATTATACTTTTAATTTTTTTCTATATATTTATCACATAAAACTTAATTGCCAAGGTCTAGGAATTTAGGTCAGTGGTGCCACGCCTGCCTGGCAAGAGCAAGGTCCCGAGTTCAATCCCTGGTACCGGAAAAAAAAAAAAATTTAACAGTCAATCAACCCTGATCATTATTTTATTTTTTCTAATATAATGGGAATAGAATACTTAAGATTAACTTCATAATACAAGTAACATTTGATTCTAGTCAAACAGTAAAAGATCATTCCTTTTGATAATTTTACTCATAGTACCTTGTTTAATGATTTCACTGACTAGAGGTCAGCTTTTTTTAGAGTTCACAAATTATTTTGTCCATGTAACTTATTTATATTTTTGTTATATCTTTACTTTCTAATTCCACTTTCTTCAAGCATAAATTTTTATCCTTTTCTGTACTATTTTTTTAAAAAAGAATAAGCAAAGACTATATATTTCAAAGCAACTGTGAGTGATACGCTGTCATATGGCCATTTCTACAAATTATCTTTTAGTATATACAAATACAATACACTTGCTATAAAATTTTGATGAACTGCAGGGACATATTTCCTCCTCAGAAGTAGCGATGATTAGCAGTCTGTATATGGATAGACATACATATATTATATATATTAATAGACATTTATATATTTCTGCAAATAACTGAAATGAAATTATAATATGTTTTAGTCTTCTAGCAATAAGACTTAGAGATGATTTTTATAAATAAATGAAGACAACCTGATTGACTGCAAAAGCTAAATAATAATTACAGTATGTGTACATCATAATGAACTTAATAATTTCTCTCTTTTCATTTTTGTAACCATAGTTTTGTATGCTTGATTGAGTAGTTATACAATCATAGAAGAAAATTTTCTGAGTAAAGGGTATATAACTCAAAATTCTCCTGAGGAATTTTAAATAATTTTTCAAAGATCTAGTATTTCATGTACCTAATAAAATCTAGTACCAGATAAAAAAGCAGTTTAATCTTCATTACACAATAATGTTCATTACATATAAATCATTGTAGATATAAAATAAAATATTTTGCTCTGGGTGACACAAGTGTAACTTACTATTTTATGCCAATATATCTTGCCTGTTCTCATGTAATTTCTCACCTAGGTAGACATTTTCAGATCACCAATTATCAGAACAAACTATATTGAAATTTTCCTTAGGAATATGTTTATATGATTATAATTTCTGTGTAATTTATTCAGATATTTCTAGTTATTTTAATTTAGTTTATATTTGAATGCTTTGGCTTTTGTGGTTTTATTCTATTTTTAGCTCTTCTTGTTTACTGTTACTCAAATTAGGTATCCTTTGACTTAAATAATTTTAGTTAAAATATCTTTTGCAATTTTTGAAATATTTTATTAGAAAACTATAAGTGTGATATACATACATGAAACACAAAATATTAATGAAAAAGACAAATATATGTCTACTAGAAAGATAATATGACCAATATCTTTGGGAATGCATATATGCATTTTCCCAATTACAATATTCAGCCTCCTAGGAAAACACGTGCAAACACACAAAATTTGGTGTTGATCATTCCTTGCTTTTTTAAGGTTATATTTATTGTATCTATGTATTGTTTTTATTTATCTTTTGAAGTATAACACAAATAGAGAAAGACGCAAAAGTTTGAACTGGCCAAATCCATGTAGTTGGCCAAAAACAAAACAGCTGTATAAACATCAATTAGGCAGAGAATGACACATTGTCAGACTTGTAGAATAAAGGACATCAATCTTTTTTGCCACCTCCCATCACTAGGCCTTTCTTTTCCCCACAATTAACCATCACCCCAACTCCTAACATCTTAAACTAATTTTCCTTGTTTGAAAGAGAGGGCCTATAACTAAGAGTGGGCCTATAACTTTATTCCCTACTGGAATGCCTGAGAAGAGTAAATGAGTCTCTAGTAAATGTACTGACACTGATAATAACTCTCTGTCAACATGCTAAGAGAAATTACTATTTTACTAAGGAATACCTTGTCTTTCCATGTCATTTACTAACAACTCTGGAAGTTATAGGTCTATGCAGATTGTAAGACACTGATACTAACAGACACTGTGGAATTAACAGTGTAAAACAGGATAAACCAAAAATTAAGTAAATAACTTTACTCAACACAAAAACACACCCATCTTGTACTGTATAACCAAACACAACCTAATGGAGAAGAAAAGAGGTACAAGTTGGGGACTCCAACAATGCTTTCTTGATCTCCAAAGAACATGTTTCATTTTTGACTGGATTTCAGCCTCTATCTTTCAAATCATTCATAAAATTTGGTATAAGATTTACCATTCATGGGAGTCTGATTTCAAAATACAGCTCTTTGTGACAATATACTTATTTTGGAAACATATATACTTTCAAACAATATGATATGTGGAGAAGTATCTGGATTCCTTCACTCAATTTTTTTTATTAGACTTATCTAGGGTATATGCAGTTTATTCATATTCACTGGCATATGGTATTACATTGTGTGGTATATCGCATTTTATATTGTACTGATTTTAGAGATGGTGAACTTTAGCTAATTTTCATTTCGTGATATTAGGAATTAGTGTCGCTATGTGCCTTTAGGTTCACATGTAAATTTTTAGGTTAATTATATAAGTCAAAAGAATTACTAAGTCATCTTGTAGTTATGTGTTCCAATTTTCCCTCCCACAAGCTATGTATGAAATTTTTTCATAGACATCAGGATGAGAGCTTCATATATGCTCATGCCCAAAGGTCAAGACAAATTCCCCTGTGGCCCCACTTTGAGACAAGCAAGAGTATGCTGAGTTGCTGTAGCAGAGTATGGAATTTGAGGCTGCTAATGTAGCTGGGATTCACGTGACATAGCACTGCCAATGAGGGAGATAGACATGGGATTGGGAGGGAAGTCCATATGGCAGTTAACATCAGGTCTTTGATCAAGCACTGCGCTGCACATAAACACAAGACTTACCAAGGCCTACCGAAGAGTAGATGCAAGGGTAAGAGGAATGAAAATGCCAGAGATTTTGCAGTGACTAAAGTCTATAGGGCTGTGGCTAGTCAGAGTAGACAAAATATCTAGTCATTAAACACATATATATGTAAGGAGCAAGATGAAGAGAGACAGGAATGGAGTATAAAAATATATTTTGAAGAAAGGTAACCAAACATTCCAGAATTTGGGAAATAAAGTAAAATTATAGGTCCGAAATCTGTGAAATCCATGTAGATTAAATAAATGGATATAGGTATATCATAGGTAAACTGCTGAAAGCAAAGTATCTTTTAAAAATTAAAATTTCCAGAGCAATACAGATGAATTACCTACCTGAAAATATGTCTTACATCTCAATAGATTCCATGGACATCAGAGAATAGGGGGACAGCAACTTTTCAATACCAAAAGGAAATACTTATCAACTAAAATCATATATCCAAAAAAATTATCCTACTAAACTGAAAATAAAATAAGACATTCATGCAATCAAACTTGAGACAATTTGTTACTAGATAACCTGTAATATAATTAAGTAATACGGCAGTAATACAGAGTCTTCAAGATGTAAGAAAATGACCTATCATGGAAATTGAGAACTACAGGAAAGAGGTAAGGGCACTGGAGAGGGGAACCATGTACATAAATATAGAAAGGCAAGTCTACTTTTGAAATATATCTCACTCTATGAAGCAAAAATGGTATGTGGTATTGTACCATATATGCCAACATATTACAAGGAAACCGTGAATGAAAAAGGATGAATGGAAATGTAGTGTTTTGAGGGTGTATTTACATGAGGTTATACTATCATAATTTAAATTAGGCCAGGAAAAGGTAAAGATTCATATTCTAGGCCCTAGAATATCAGGTAAATATGACTCAAGAAGGTATAACTACCTTCTGGTACTATGGCTGAATTACAAATTACCCAAAGTTCTATCTTTAAAAATATACTTATTTACTCACTTTTTCTACTAGGCTATACCCTAATGCCACAAAATCCCATGGTCAATACCTAGCACACATTGAGAACTGAAGGAGTATTTATGGAGTCAATCAATAATTAAATGAAATAAGTAAAATGAAAAGAAAGAAGATACTTTTCTTGGTATTGTTTGCCTTAGAACAAGTTGATATCTAAATTAAATTATTTGGGTACAGGAAAAAAATAAAACATTTTAACAAACAGTTTTTGTAGCAATGTAAATTTGCAATAATGGCAGTGAGACATCATAACACAACATATTACTGAGAAAATTTGGAAAAGATAAAAGCTTCAAAAACGTGTTTAAAAGCACCAAATAGGCAAGTAATTATTTGAAAAGACAGGGTTTCAATTATGAGAGAATCTCAATTGGTAAGACCCAAATTTGGGTCTTGAATCCTCAAGGCTTTTGCTAGTTCAAAATATGAAGAAGAATGAAATGATTAGCAACAAGCTTATGATCTATTTTCTCAGTTTATTGAGATGCTTGGGGGGAAAAGGATAAAGGCTTGGTTACATCCTGGAATATGCATTGACAGTAAGATATCACTGCACATTCATTAGAAGAGCTACAATAAAAATACACCACACTGTACACCTTGCATTTATACAATAAAAAATAATATTGACCATTGCAAATGCTGAAAAGGATATAGAAAAACTATGTGATTCATATATTGCTAGTTAATTTTAAGAAGAACTTTATGCTAAGCACTTTGATATTACACAAACAAAAAAATTTCGTAAGAAAACATAGCTTAGTAAACAATGAAACTTAGGGAACTGTAATTGTTCTACATCTTAGAAATAAATTGTGTTTATAATGAAATCTTACCCTACAAATCTTATACACTGGTGCTCATGGAGTTTTCCATATCACAGGGGGAAAACATATTCTTAAATTTGCACAAGCCTCTCCATATGATGTGCTCCCTGCAAATGCATTATGAGCCCTCTATAAACTTTGGATCAAAATAAAAGAAAGGAAAGTCAAAGGGGTACATCTTCCATCAAATCTTCGCTGTCCCTCATGCTGCAAGCCCCCTTCTCCAGGCCACCTCTACCCTTGCCCCTGCCAAAACACAAATTATGTTTGACAAACAAAACCCATAGGCACCCGGGACTTGGAACAGCTGTGGGTTAGCTCCACCTCGGAGCTACCAGTGTCTGGGTCAGGCACAGCCCTGGGAGGCACCCAGCTGAGATCAAGTCACCAAGAAACACCGACAGTGTTGTGAGCTCAACAACTCAGGTCATAGGCCCAAAGCCAGAGACCAGGATCAGCTGGAACTTCTGCAGAGTTGAACCAGCACCCAAGCTACGCCTACTACAGAGTTGTTGGGATTAGATAGCACCCAGTCTAATTCCACTGGAGGCTTTCTGGGATCATACAATACAGATCTGGGATCTGTCTGCCTCATTTGTCTACCAGTGACAGTACAGACATGCTCTGAAGTAAATACCACCAAAAAACTATAGACCCCAGAAAGTAACCACAAGCTTTAAATCATAGAGAATTCTCTCTTTTTTGCTTTTGTTGTTATTGTTTTTGATTGTGTATTCTTGTTTTTTCAGAGGAATTTTAGTATATTTTTTCTTTATTTTGTATCATTTTCTGTCTGATTGGTGTTGTTTTTCATTTTTTTCTCTTTTTTACGTTGTCTAGGTTTTTACTTTTATTTTTATTTTGTTCTACTTGTCTTCTTTCTCTCTTTCCTCAACTATCTCTCTTGATTTTATGATATTTCTGTGAATGAAAATTGTCTCTTGTCTTTCTGATTCACTTTGATATTCTTTTGCTTTCTCCTTCATTCTTTCTCTCCTGTCCACGTCTTCAGTTTCCCAAAGCTTGGGGAATCATCCTTTGTTGTCCAGCCTTGCCTCTACTATATTTCCCTTCATTTATCTCTCTGTTTTGTCACCTACCCTTCTTAAATCCCCCCCAAAGGGTAAAAGCACTCTACTAAGGGGAAATTCACTGCATACAAGCTCCTGGTTTATGTTGGATTGTGTTACATAACTATAGATCTTGCTCCTATGGTTAAAGGTACCAAATTAATAGTTATCACAGTTCATCAGTTTCTAGGCTGTGCTTGATGCTATTGTGATTGCTACTTGTACTGCTTTAGCCAGGATGCCATACATGTTGTAATCAGTTGTTCTCCCTTGTATGACAACACTGTGATTGTCTGGGGTCATAATCATCACCATAGTCCAGTACCAAAGTACTGAGTGCTGAGCCAAATACATAGCAGCTTCTCATCCCTAAAAATTAGGAAAGTAGGATCTTGGGACAGACACAAAGACCAAGGACCACCTACACCCAGAAGACATCTCTGAGGAATAGACATTTCCTAGGGAAGCCCCGATACTAGTGATAAAGCCATCTGTCATAAGAAATTTTCAAACATCAACACATAAAACAAAATAAAACAGCAACAAAAAAATAGGAAATGACAAGATGCAGAAGTAAAAGACCAAATCTGTAGCCTACCTAGGATAAGACCAGGGGACAATGAGATAGAAGAAAATAGAAGTCACTCACTTGAATTTTCTGAAATGACAGCAGCAGAAGTAAAAAAAAAAAAAAAAAAGATGCAAGAGGCTATAGAGAAAATAATCTATCAGGTAACAAAATAACAAAAGAAATGACGATCAGCCGGGATTTAGCTCAGTGGTTCTGCCGCCTGCCTCGTAAGCGCAAGGTCCCGAGTTCGATCCCTGGTACCAAAAAGAAAAAAGAATTTAAAAAAAAAAAATGACGATCAAAAAGATGTCTATAGAGTATTCCACCACACAACATCAGAATACACATTCTTCTTAGCTGCACATGGGATGTTCTCCAAAATAGATCACATACTAGCCCACAGAACATGCTTAAGTAAATGCAAAGGAATTGAAAATTTCCCATGCATATTATCTGACCATGGTGCAAAGAAATTGGAAATCAACAGCAAAAGAAACCACAAAAATTGCCTAAACACATGCAAATTAAGTAACACCCTCCTAAACAACCAATGGGTCACAGATGAAATTGAGGAAGCTAAACAGTATCTACAATTAAATGATAATGCTGATAAAATATACCGAAACTTATGGGACGTAATGAAAGCAGTCCTAACAGGGAAATTTATAGCAGTGAATTCCCACATCAGGAAAACAGAATAAGCTCAAATAAACAACCTAATGTTGAACCTCAAATGTCCAGAAAAAGAACAAGTCAAGCTCAAGCTTGTAAGAGGGAGGAAATTATAAATATCAGAGCAGAAATCACTACAATTGAGACTAAGAAAACAATACAAAGAATCAATGAATTGAAGAGTTGGTTCTTCAAAAAATTAAATAAAATTGATAAACCCTTAGCCAACCTTATCAAAAAGGGGAAAGAAAGACTCAAATTTTTACAATTAGGAATGAAAAGGGTAAAATCACAACAGATCCTATGAAAATCCAGAAGATCATCAATATCTACTTTGAGAACCTGTATTCTAATAAGATGGAAAACACAGAAGAAATGGACAGATTCCTAGATATATATGAATTACCAAAGCTGAATCAAGATGATATAAAAATTCTAAATAACCAGGACCAGAGATTTAGCTCAGTGGTACCGCACTTGCCTCGCAAGTGCAAGGTCGGGAGTTCAATCTTCAGCACCTAAAAAAAAAAAAAAAAATTCTAATAAACAAGTATTGGTCAAGGAAATTAAAACTGTAATTAAAAACTTAGCAACAAAGAAAAGCTCAGGTCCTGATGGTTTCACTACTGAATTCTACAAGAAATTTAGAGAAGATCTAATGCCACTGCTCTGCAAACTCTTTAGTGAAACTGAAAGAGAAGCAATACTCCCAAAATCATTTCCAGAAACAAGTATTACCCTGATACCAAAACCAGAGAAGGACCCAACCAAACAAGAGAACTAGAGGCCAAACACCCTAATGAACACAGATGCAAAAATCCTCAATAAGCTACTGCCAAACAGAATGTAGCAAATCATCAAGAAGATTACACACCATGACCAAGGAAGATTCATCCAAGGGACATAGGGATGGTTGAATATATGCAAATCTATAAATGTAATACACCATGTCAACAGAGCCAAAGACAAAAATCACATGATCATCTCAATAGATGCAGAAAAAGCATTTGAAAAAGTCCGACATCCATTCATGATAAAAAAATACAGAAAATTGGAATAGATGGTCTTTTATCTCAATCTGATAAAAGCCATCTATGACAAACCAATAGCTGATATTATACTAAATGGTCAAAAACTGAAAGCTTTCATTCTAAAATCAGGAACAAAACAAGGATGTCCACTATCATCACTCCAATATTGTTCTAAAAATATTAGCCAGAGCAATTAGACAAGAGAAATAAATAAAAAGAATAAGGATAGGAAAGGAAGAAATTAAATTATCATTTTTTGCCAATGACAGGATACTTTATGTAGCAGACCCGAAAAACTCCACCAAAAGACTTGTAGAGTTAATACCCAAATTTAGTAGTATAGCTGGATACAAAGTGAATACTCAAAACTCAATGGCATTACTGTATACAAATAACAAACTCAATGAGAGAGAAATTAGAAAATAGCATAAAAAATACTTAAAAAATCAATCTAACAAAGGAAGTAAAAGATCTTTACATTGAAAAATCACAGTACCCTGAAAAAGGACATCAAGGAGAATATCAGAAAATGGAAAGATATCCCTTGCTCTTGGTTAGGAAGAATGAACATAGTGAAAATGGCCATACTCCAAAAATTGTTATACTCATTTAATGCAACCCCAATGAAAATATCATTAGCCTACCTCACAGAACCAGAGAAAACATTCCTAAAATTCATTTGGAATTTGTACCTTGAAACTATACTTTTCCATGAAATAAATTGGACACACATATTTAAGTATTGCATTGTTTCTCTGGTGTGAGAAACTGAAACTTTATATAAGGACCAAAATCTATAACAAATATTGGGAAATAGTAAGAAAATGTTCAAATGGGAAGGGAAACAAGGGAGGGGGAGGGAGAAAGGAAGGAAGAGAAAAGAAAGAAAATGTATACCTAAAATGTACCAATAAAATTAGTTAAAAAAATAGAAGTAACTGTCATTAGCTTTAAATCATGTATATAGATTTAAACATATACATATATTTACAAGAATAAGAGACTTATCTAGTTGTATATTATTTGTATGACAATTAACAATTATAATTTCCATTTTTACTAGCATTATACTTTGAAAATATAGTTTGTAAATATTTAACATATGTGAAATTGGTTTTACATAATAATACTCAAAGTATGGACACAGCACAATTTATCAATAAATAGCTGTTTTTACATTTTTGTGCCCCTATGTAAATTCACCACTGTAAGAAGCTTTCTGATAGATATTTCTGAATGGTGAATTACTGTGCAAAATTTTAGATACATTTATAACTTCTAAAACATACCAATTGTTTTTGAAAAACCCATTAACATTTTATACTTCTTAACAATGTGCTATCACTATTATAAAATCATATTTGGTTATTTAAATACTGAAATTTATAGTAAGTATAAACCTTGTTTAACACATAATTGCCCATTTAAATTTATCTTTGTATATCCTTAGGTGGGTGGTATTAGTTTCATTTAAAGTATTCTATCATTGCATAATTACATAATAAATATTACAATACATTCAAAGATATACACTTATATATTATGGAGATAAACAGATATCGATAAATACATAAGCTTTCATTGCTTTTACTTATATCCTATATGTTGCATGATAATCAATTGTTCTTTGTATGTATTATGTTCATATAATTATTTTTGCATTTTAAAATCATTTGCCAAATCATAATAGTATTATAAATTATACTAAGTGAAACTATATAACTCTTAAGTAAAAGATGAAAGGAACCCAAATACTAATCCCTTGAGAAACCACTAAAATTAACACTAAAATATATAGTAATATTCTAGTGATTACCACTGCATAATAAATTACCCTCAAATGTATCTGCTATTATATATTGCATATGCAATTATTTGTTTTCCCACTAGACTCCCACTTAATAATGTAACTGGTACAAATAATTCAAACCTGGCACCTACTGAAAACTGAACAAACCTTTATGGGATAAAAGAAATAATTAGACTGAAGAAAATTAAACAAACAATGGAAAAAATAAATCTCCTTGTAAAGATCATTGTCTTAAAAATTATTAGAAGTTTATTTTTGAGAAGGAGTAGACATACTTTTTTAAGTACAGCTAAAAATCAAAAACATAAAAGGATTAAAAAATGGAGAGAGGATGAGAGACTGGTTCGGGGCCTCAGGACCCAAGGAAACAGCACAACAGTGTTTTCCTTATTTTTTTTACTATTTTTTGGTTTTGTTTTGTTCTCTATTTTGTTGTATTTTAATTTGGTTTTGTCTTATACATTTCACATCTGTAGATGAAGAAACTGGAAACCCAGAAATATCAAAGGGTATTGACAAAATAAAACAAAAGTCCCTACAAATGTAAGCTTTCTTTAAACAAAGTACTGAGAAAAAGTTAGCTTGAAAATACAGAGAACTTTTCAACTACATCCAAACATTATTCCCATTTATGCCAGCAATGACCAATTCAGCATCCAGACTTCCACTCTTTCCAAGCTGTAAGGAGCTACCCCAAACTGCCCCTAATGTTGTCAGAGATAGCTCATCCTCAGTAGATGGTGAACAGCACCTCCTCCAACACTGAGTTAAAGGATTTCTAGCTGATAAGATGTGGTGAGTCTTGATTTCTGCCACCATGAGAAGTAATGGAATGAATCTTACTTCCTTGCTGAAGATAATGTCAGAAGAAGCCTGGTGGAGATTAATAACTGCTATGGATTGAATTTTGTTCCCCTCAAATTTAAAGCCCTAACGCCCCAATATATTAGTATTTAGAGATTGAGGGTTCAGGAGATAATTAGGATTAGAAGAAGTCATAGAGTGGAGACCTCATGATGGAATTAATGTTCTTCTGAGAACACTATGAGAGTTTGTAGTTTAGGATTTCTCTCTCTCTCTCTCTCTCTCTCTCTCTCTCTCTCATACGCAATGATGGGGCAGATATCTATAAACTGGGAAGAGAGACCTCAGCATAATTTAAGTACAATATATCTTGGTTTTCCAGTCCCTGGAACAATAATAATATATTTTTGTTGTTTACATCATCCAGTCTATGGTACTGTGTGATGGCTGCCTGAGCTGTCTAACATAATAACTTTCACTACAGCAAAAAAGAAGATAAAACAAAGAGTGAAACATAAAGAGAGAGAACACAAAATCCCATTTCAAAACAATCATATATAGGACCAATCAAAAAAATGTGGTATTGGTGTATACACAGAAAAAGATCAATGGAACAAAATGAGAACCCAAAATAGCCTCACCATGAGGCCTGAACTTTTATAAAGCTGCAAATGCAGGTTAATAGATTAAGGATAATCTTTCAACAAATAAATGGCAACTGGATATTGAGGGGAAATAATGAGCACTGATCAAACTTCACGATTTGTACAGATAGGAATTCATAATGGATTAAAAATTTAAATGTAAAACATTTTAAATATAAGAGGAGGAAATTTTAGGGATCTAGCATAAAGAGTCACTAGACTTGAGAGGAAGAGCATAATCTATAAAGGAAAAAAATCCTGAGAAAATAGGCTCCATAAAAACTTCATTCATTCTGTGTTAAAATGAAAAGATAAACTATAGATTGAGAGAAAATATTTTAACTGTATATCCAAAATACAGACTCTAAACTCAACAGTACAGAATAAACAATCCAATTTGAAAAAAAGAAAAACATAAACCAAAGCTTCATTGAAGAAAATATAGATGCTAAATGAAAACAAAGAGTTTCAACATTGTACCCATCAGATAAATACAAATTAAAACTAAAATAAGATATCATTACACATATACCCCAATGACTGCAATGAAAAATGATAGTGGTTTCATCAAACACTGGCAAGGATGTAGGAAACCTGGGCCTCTCACAAACTGCTTGTGGGACTGTATAATGTTGTATCATTATGGCAAACAGGTAAATTCATTAAAAGAACAAAATTTGTAAATATCAAATGATATAGCAATTGCCCTCTCAGACATTTATGCCAGAGAAATAAAGACTACTTATTGTTCATAGAGAAACTTGTACATAAATGTTCATAGCAGATTGATCTATAGTAGCCCAAACCTGGAAACTAAGCATCCATAAAACTGTAAATGTTGTATATGATTAAACTAAACATCCATACCATGAAATGCTACTTAGCAAAAGAAAAGAACTACTTATACATGCAAATGAAACAACTTGAATAGATCTCCAGTGGGAAAAAAAAAACCCAAAGGTGAGATGCAGTATTAATCCATTATGCAACATTCTTGAAATGAATTTTTGAATTATTAATAGGCTGCTGGGCATCAGGGATGGAAGGAGTTTGAGGCTAGAGTGGTGGTATGTGCCTATTTTATACAATGCACACAAATATCCTCGCAATAAATGAAATGCACTTATCCTGGCTGTATCAGTGTTAATATCCTGGTCTAAATATTGTACTATACAGTATAAACCTGGCTGGAACTGGGTTATCAGGCTTTTTTGTTTTTTGCAATACTGTGGCTTGAACCCAGGGCCTTGCACATGTTAGACAAGCACTCTATCACTGAGCGACATTCATAATTCTTCTGTATGCATTCTTACATGTGCAAGTTATTGCAGAATTTTAAGAAGACAAAAAGTTTAAGAAATGGTTTAATTTCTTAATAGACAATTCAGGTTAACTGAATATGAGACAAAACACCTGCAAACTAAAACATATTTTTACAACACAGTTTGTGAAGATATCTTCTAGTAAGGGCAGGACAAACATTTCAGCCCAAAAATTACTGCTGGAAATAAAGAAGAAAAATGGGAAAATGTAACAAACACATTTGAAGCTACCACAGATCCATGGAAGCTCACACTGCAGAGACAGGATTTCTAGGAGAAGTCCTGGTAATGAGAACCAAATCTGACATCCCTTCTACCCATATAGTACCTTACGTCAAAGCAGGAAATTGAGAACTCAAGATACTATGTAGCATGGTGTAGCTGAGAACTGACCGGGGTTTCTACCAGCTTTAACGGCCTAGGGGACTGTAAACTGAAGCCTAGGACCCACACATAAAAGAAGCTCTGAAAAACATACCAAGGGTTCATTTGACATCACTTTTTTGTTAATGTGAATCAGAAATAGAATAATCTTGGGCCGGGGATTTAGCTCAGTGGTGCTGTGCCTGCCTTGAAAGCACAAAGTCCTGAGTTCAATCCCTGCTACTAAAAAAAGGGGAAAGAAATAGAATAATATTCATAAACTATGAGACCCTGCTTCAAAAGGACTCAAGCTTGAATTTTGATGAAAAGAACAATTCCCAGCTCATCACATCATTCATGCCACCACCTACCTACCTTTTAGAAGTAAAAGAAAATGCTCCAAGGGAGAAGAAAAACTCAGTCTCCAATTACTTTCATAGTATTTCATAAAGAAAGCATTGTCTCTAATCACTATTACAGATGCAAAATGTGAATAGAAAGATTAGCTTCAGTACTGTAAATTACTGTCTCTATTTACTGGGGTTGTCTGAGATTGAAAGAGCTGTGACAATCCATGCAATTTAGAGTGGCACTGAAATACCACTGCATACCCACTAGATGGGCTACAATTTAAACTAATGACCATGACAAAATGCCAGGAAGGACAGAGAACAAATGTGACCTTCATATACTTATACCAGGACATAGAACATCCTTGAAAATGAAAAGCAGTGTGACATTTTCTAAAATACCTGGAAAATACACCTATCTGGTGATCTAGTCATACCATTACTTGAAGTTTATACAAGAAAAATAAATTTTAATTCATATAAAAACTTGTAAATAATGTGTACATCATGAGAAAAGGGGAAGGGTTATGACAGGGAAGAGGAGGAATACAAGCTTCAAAAAGAAACTTGGCAGGATGGATACATATATTATCTTATTTTAGTGATGGTTTCACAAATATATGAAACATGCATGTGTATAAATATATGTACATATATATTACATATATACATATAAAACTATTGTTTAAAGTTGCAAGTTTTATTTAAATTCATTTATATTGCAATGAACTTGTTATAAAGTAAAATAAGTGCCAATATATGCTCCAAATGGACATTTTTATCAGTAAATGTAGAATAGAAATCCAGGAAATTTACAATTTGAAAATATACCTCAAGACACTGGATAAAGATCTGTAATTCAACACTAAAAATTTATAGAGATGAAACAATAAAAACTTCAGTTTTTCTCCATCATATAAGGAGCTTAGAAGTTGTCATTCTCATCCTCCCAACAAGAAAAGAGCTGAGCAAACTGAAAATCAGCTCTTCCTAATCAATCCATCAGAGAATGGAAGTTACAGGAAGAAATGCTCCCTCAAAAGTGGAAAGACAGGTACAGCTTACCTAGCAGCAGAAGTCCACTGCTGTAGATAGAGCTAAAAGTATTACAAAACAAAGAACTATATATTTCAGACCTTATTTAAAAGTCTCTAGGAAAACTTACAGACAAATAAGGAGATGAAAAACAAGGACACTGAGGGAAATTTTGGCCCATGACACCTACTGTTAGAGCAAATAGTAAACAGTCTAATGCTCCACCAGATAAGACAGGAATCTTTAAATTAAGGGCCTACTTAACCTTAGTTCTTTTACCTAGTACATTATGATAGATTTGCAATGAAGAATCACAAGGCATTCTAAAAGGCCAACATTTTTTTTTTGAAATAACCAGTTTGAAGAGATAAAGCATATAAAGCATCAATACAAGACTCTGGTATGACATATATTTTTGAACTTAAAGACTAGAAATTTAAAATAATTATGATTAATACACTGAGAGCTGGAATGGAAAAAGTAGACAAAATGCAAGAGCAGATGTATAATGTAAGCAGACAGATAGGAACTTTAGGAAAGAAGAAAATGAAAATGAAATGATATCAGTGAGATATATTCTTAATAATTACTGAGAAAATTCATAAATCTAATTTTTTTCATAATAGGTTAGAGAATTGAACAATTCTTGCCAAGATCAACTAAAAATCAATACAGTCAATATTAGCAATGACAGGGAAATCCTTACTTCATATCCTGGAGACAAAAAGTAATTACATACAGTGAACCCTCAAGTTACGACCGGCCTGACACATGAACAACTTGGGTTAATTAGGTTAATGGAAGATTCATCTGTCTCTTGCTATCTATAGTGTGTACCTAGGTAAACATCTAGATCTCAGCTGTATTGATTTACAACCAACTTGAGCTACAACCAGCCCTTGGGAACTGATCGAGTTCATAAGTCAAGAGTCCATGGTAACTTATTAGATTGGCAAGAGAAAAATCAAAGCAAAATTAAAAATTGCTCACAATGAAAAATAAAATGCCAAAATATGTTTTTCTTATTAATACATGAGTATACAGACATGTCTACACAAATTATATATGAATTAAAATAAAGCACATTTATACACAAAATATCAAAATGATTTGTTGTTCCAATTGCTGATTTGCAATTAGTTGGGTGTTTCTTACTCAAGTTGACATGATCAGTTAACTGTCACAAGTTTTAAATAAAATTAGTAATGGTATGTGATATTTATATGTAGTACAAAGAATATCAGAGAATAAATGTATGCCAACTAAAAATTGCAATAAATAGATACCTAATATATATGATTTAATAGGTGCTACTGTCTCAACAGAACCCACAGAGAACCAGTGAAAATATCTTTTCAATAAAAGAGAAAACATTCAAGCCAGAACTAATCCAGTGAAACTACCCTTTCTAACTGACAGTAAAATAAGACATGGCCAGATAAACCTGAAACAATTTGTTGCTGGCCGACCTGTAATATAAATACTGCAAAAGGAAGTTCTTATTGAATGAAAATAACACCTGATAAAAACTGGGAATTCCAGGAAAGATTGAAAAAGACTAAAAGGAAAAATATTTGGAGAAATAGTAAAAATCTGTTTTCTTTTATTTCATTAAAAGAAACAACACTCGAAACAAAAATGTAAGTAGAATTGTAAAAAGAAAGATATGCAAAATTCATCAAACTATAAGATTAAGATTACTGCATTTAATGTGTCTTTATTCCTTTGCCAAAATTATAAGGCAGGTATGAATTATAAATGATAATTAAGCTTTTAATAAAGCATTTAAATATATATGGCAAAAAGTAAATAAGTGAAAGGGGAAATAAATGTAATTATACTGTTGTGAAGTTATACTTAGAAATAAACTAAGAATAGTAAAGTAATCATATATCAGTTCCTAGATCAAAGACTGAACATAACACAAAGTGATGTAAACAATATTTGGTTTAATATTGCTGCATAAGAAATTACCAAAGGTCATATCATCTATAATATATTCAATATCTTCTTGTTCATTGTTCATTAAACTATACTTCCACAATGTACCTCTACCACATAATCCATACATGGCATATGTTTGGAACTAAAGAAACATTAGGCAATCAATGAACAACATTTAACTAGAGTATATTAAACATGTAATGGCACTAACGTTCCACTGCTTGGGTAGGTTATTTCCAAAATAATATTTTACCTTATTGATACACATACTAGAATAATTGGCTATAGGAGAAACAACTAAAAACAAAAGCACACTTCAAAAAATAGCATTTATGGAACTGTCTAAT
Source organism: Heterocephalus glaber (assembly GCF_000247695.1). The sequence continues at coordinate 2,884,932 of NW_004624787.1, read as the reverse complement.
TCCATTAAATTGTTAAACCACATATTTTTATCCAACTGTCCTCCTGAAAATCTATGAAAGCTGAAAGATATTAAACGTACTGTTTGAAGGTACCATAAACCCAAGGAAGCATGCATATGAGGAGAATAGATCTCAAGTAGAAGAGTGGTAAGACCCGACTTTTGTATGCTTTTTCCCTCAAGTATATTACTAATTTAAAGGAAATGATTGAGAAGCCAAGCTGGTAAGTAGAAAGTTTAGCTGGCTTTTTGGAGGTGGGGAAGGAGCTTATAGGAAGGGGGAAGGATGGTGGCAAGAGTATCAAAAATGATCAAGACTATAAATATACATATATATATATATCCTCCAAAACAAATGCAATTTTTATGTAATGAAAACATATACCAATAAAATTAAGAGACAAAATAAATAATTAAAAAGAGAAAGTTTCAACTGAAAAATTAAACAGTTGACCTAAGAGTCCAGCGGTCTCTTCAACGCAGGGGACAGGGCTCAGGGCCTGCAGAGAATTCAGAAAAGGACCCAAAGTTTGACATGGTATCCCCAGTGGACCATTTCCTTAGTGCTGATATGAACTAGACATAGGAAATTCTTCATAAAACGTGACATCCAGCTTCAAAAGTACTGATATGATGAGATGAATACTTTATCCCACCTCCCAAAGAAAAACAAGAAAAAAGAAAAAGAAAAAAAGTTCTCAAAATGAACATAAAATCACTCAGAGCTACCAATTATTCCTCAAGTTTTTCATACAGGAAATGAAGAATACAATAAAATAACTACACATACACAAAATATAATAGGGAAGGGTTAGCTTCGGGCTTGTGATCTATATTCTCCATTTATTAGAGATACCCGGGTCAGAAAAAGCTGCGACCATGCAATTTAGAGTGATAATGAGATATGCACACAGATTGGAAAGCTACAAATAAAAGTACTAAGAACAGAGCCAGGGGTTTAACTCAGTGGTCGTGCCCCCTGCCTCGAAAATGCAAGGTCCTGAGTTCTATCCCTGGTACCAAAAAAAAAAAAAAGATACTAAGAACAAAGGCCAGCAAGGATGTAGAGCAATTGTAATTCATAATGCCAGTAGGACATAAAATAGTACAATGACATTCCAAGACACTGCTGAGTGTCCTACAAAAAATTAAATATACATCTCTCATATAATGCAGTCAGTCCCTTTCTTGGTGTTTTTCAAAACCACAACAAAGCAAACAAAAAGCTCAGTGTATATGTTTATACAAAGTTCTGAACAAGAATGTTCATAGCACGTGAATGGTGGAATGGCTTGGGCAGATCAGGAAGAAGAAATACAAGGAAAGGTGGTGATAGGAGTTGGACATTTGCATTATCCTGATTGTGATGACAGTTTTATAAATACATATCTCAAAACCTATGCTATTTATTTTACAGTTATACAGTTTACTGCAAATTAATTACAAGCTCAATTGTACAGATCCATCAAAAATGGGCATAATGGAAAACATAGAGCATTAAAAGAGAAAATCCTGAAAATTTGAGATTTGATATTATGCTTCACAAAATTGGAAAATAAAGGCAGGAATATAAACCAAAACTTGAAATAAAAATTTAATGGTTTATAATAGTAGAGCGTTTTTGTTTTTGAAAAGGGTACAAAGGTTATAAACACAAGCAAGAGTGATCAAATAAGAACAAGGACAACAGCAGCATCAGCACCAACACCATCATCAACAATAACAACTGGAATACAGAGGGGCTTATCCCTGTGGATCTCACACACACACACACACACACACACACACACACACACACACATTATAATCAAATTTTGCCCAGGAAATTTGAAATTACATGAAATGATGAAATTATGAAAAGAAGAATAAGTATCAGGTAACTAGGAAATTATAGTATTCCTACATTTTCTAGATAAAATATACCCATGTTGAGAATCTTCTTACAAATGAACTCCGTGTCCTGGTGCCTATATTCCTGATGTACTCCATATAACTGAGAAACATAACTCCAATCTTGCACAACTAATTCCACGGTAAAATAAGAGTCACAACAAACCCAATATGTTTTATGAGACTCCTATAAATTCATATCAAACTGATAAGGATGATATACATAAAGAGTATCATTATATATCTCATGTATAAACAAGGAAAATTAATAAAATGTTAAATAAGTTTACAAACAAAAGATACTTCATCTCTAATACTGTGTGGACACAATGTTACACCCAAGAAAGAATTTTTGCCTTGTCTTATCATTTTTATATCAAACCACTATAGCAAAGAAATGAGTAAAATCACATCACTATCACAATAAAGACACTTCACACAATTTCCTACTGATTTATAATTCTTTTGAAAACAGAAAACTGTAGCATACCTATTGTTGAAATACTGAAAACCTTCCCCTCCAACTGAGATTAGAAGAGACTAAGAAGGCCTACTTACTACCACATATATTCAATATTCTTTGGAGGTCATAGCCAAGGCCATAAACCAAGAAAAAGAAAGAAAAGGAAAAGATTGGAAAGAAAGAAATTAAGCCACTTTTATTCACAGACTGCATGTTTCCAGATTATCACAAAACAATTTCTAGCTAATCTATTACAATTGATAAGTGAATTTATCAAGATTGATGGATATCACACAGTTTAAACATATTTTTCTGACAACAGCAACTCTTACAAAGCTTTTTCTGCATATTTTAAGAAATGGAACAAAAATCCTATAGAACAAGGTTATATCCTGTAAGGCTTTTTTAGTATACTTATCAGATAGTCTTTGAGATACTTATAATCCTGATTATTTTTGTCACTTTTTTTCTGACATTATATTAAGAGATGCTCTAGAATATAAAATAAATGTGATGGTAAACTATCATTTTACCCAAGGAAAAATAAAAAGAGAAATCTTTGTGATAAGTTCACTCATGGCTTCTAGTTTATTGATCTCATTTACTAACCAGAGATCCCCTTCTTTAAGTAGATCACAATTAAATTTTCTTTCCACAAAACTTGTGTATATTTTTCTGATTGTATCTTTCTTGTCTCATTTCTAGCTCTATCTTTAAGCACTATACATCCTCTGGTCTGCACTTAAAAAGGGAAATATTTCAAACTATCATTAGTGATAACCCTTCATGTGACTGATTTTCTTCTAGTTATAATTTTGCCGTGTACACAGTGTAAAATTTCCAAAACTTTAGATCAAAGCATTTCACAGAGGTAAACATAATTATCAGTGAAGTGTTCATATGAATAAATTTACACATAAATATTCACTGATGTATTGATATACATACACATGCATGTGAAATAAATTTTTTTACCATTAATTTGAATTGAACATAAGCTTTGCAAGTATACAATAATTATAGTCTCATTGTATGAACATAATAAATTTATTTAAAAATTTAAAAACAGACCTTTTTCAGTTATTAACCAAACTTTTACACATATTTGTAAATAGCTTTGTTAACTATACTCCCAGAAGGAAAATTACCATTTATAAATGGGAGGAAAAATTTAAAATTTGTTTAAAAATGCAAATTTAATTTCCCGTAACCCAGTACCATTTTTTTGCTCTCAATAATTTGATGTAAGAATAGCTTGCTACTTATGTAAAATGTCATAATTACCAATTACATTAAATATATTAATTTGCTATATATATTTATCTTTGTGTGTACCATAAGCATCAATATACAAACCAAATGAACAGGCCATATATAATAATGGCCTATACAGCAACAAGCCCATGAAGCCAAACCACTAGTTCTACAGAAATCAGCCTCAAGCAGCAAGGACCTGATCAGTAACTCCCAACATTCTTAATTTCAGTCCTTATTTCTAACTTAGGACTGAGTGCAAGAAACCAAATATCTAATCACTCATATAAAATATCCAGTTCCTAGTACAATCTACTATCAAGGTATCCCCAAGGCCTTCCATTTGGCCTACTATACAGTTTTCCAATTTATCTATCTTTACACCCCTGCCAAAAATAAGATAAATAAGATAATGGGTATATCCCTTACTATTGTAAGGTAAATATAGATTGTTCTTGTTTTCATTTGGATGGTTTTCATTTATTTTCAGAATTGTTTGATGCATAATTTATTTGTTAAATAGTCTATAATTTCATAAATATTTGAAATACCAAAACTGTTATATGTTAAGTTTATACATATACATTTTTATTTTATACACATATTACATATTGCCTCATAATTTATTGCAATATTACTATATTTATATAAATAATTTCAAATATAGAATGCACTTGCCATACTTGAATGCTATTGAATATTAAATAATTACTGTAAATATAAAATATTTTCACCTTTAGTATATATCACTTCATTACTGCTTGACAAAAATTTTATCTGTTCTCATATAATTTCTCATGCAAGTCAAAATTTGCATCAAATTAACAAACTGTTCTGACAATGTGCTTGGGAAAGTGCATTGCAGATATTTATATATTTGATTAAGAAATAAAAAATTGCATATTTCAGCTTTTGCAAAACATTTTTAATGAGACCTACTATTTTACTTTTGCTTTATTTTCTGCTGTTGACAAAATTTTCTTTATTCATATAAATGAAAAAATGGATTGATAAAATAGCTATTATAGTTTTAAAGTATTGTGTTTATAAGCTATATATTGAATATCTGTGTAAAATATAAAGAACATTAGTTGTGTATACAATTGTATGCCCATGGAATGCTTAGGAAAAATAAAGCACATTACCTACTGAGAATGATAACTGATGCTTGCACTTTCCAAAGATTCCTTGGAGAAACAGTTAAAATGAATCAGTAACTTTCTAATACTGAAAGAAAAAAATAAAACAATCAACCCAGAATTCTTTATCCTCCAACTATCTTTGCAAACTTAAAGTGAGATAGGACACAGAGAAACATACTTGAGAAAATCCATCCCCATCCCCAAAGTAATACACAATCATACAGGAAATCCTTCAGACTTAAGGGGAAAAAAAACCCTTGATGAAAAGCTACTTGAAGAGAATAGGGCAGTGAATTGGGAAATATGGATAAATTCAAAGGACTATCCTTTTCCTATTACTTCTTTTTAACAAGTTGAGTCTTCGAAGGAAATATGATAAATATTTTAGATGTAAAATATATAATTTGAAAAATTTACCAAATTTAAGCTTAAGTTTCTTGCAACTAGACAAAAATATACTTAATTTAGAACAATTAATTGGCAAAATAAATTAAATTTAATCAGCATAAGTTGCTTTCAAGAAAGAATATTTACACAAAATATTTGAGAAGAGAAAAAAGTAAAGGGAGAAGGAATGGATTTATCTTCTTATGAAGTTTCATATACATAAAGCAACACTACTTTAACTATTAGTAGACTGAGATAAGTAAAAGATCCATATGTCAAACCCTAGAGCTGTGATGGCAAACCTATGGCACACAGGCCTCAGGGGGCTGTTTGTATCATTGAAAGCTCTAAAAGGTTTGCCATCATTGCCCTAGAGTAACCAGTAAACATAATATACATAAGTACAGGTAAAATTCTAGTTATTACTGCAGTATAAAAAGTTACTACAAAACTTATCTTCTCTATTACACTCCACATTTACTTACCAGTTTTCTGCTAGGCTTGCAATGGTTTAGAAACAGCTTCACTGTATCCCTAGGGAATGATGTGTTAGAAGCTTGGTGTCGGGTATAGGAGTGTTACAAATTGTGGAACCTTTAAGAGGTGGGGATTCCTGTCTTACCATGTGATCTCTCCCTCTCACGTATGCCACTGCCATGAAGTCATCAACCATTATGCCCATCACCCGAGACCAAATTCATGAGACCAACTAATCATGGGCTTTCAGTTCCTAAAAATAGAAGCTAATAAAAGTTTTTTCCTTCATAAAGTACCCAGACTCAAATATTTTGTTATTGCAATGATAAATGAATTAATGCTCTACCTCAAGAATATACCTGTGTGAATATCTAGCACATGCAGAAAATAAAACAATTATTTAAGCAGACAATAAAATAATCAGGTTATAGTACACAAAAGATGACAGAAAAAAATATATTCCTCAGGAAGATTATTTGCCTTAAAACATACTTTAAGAGTATTGACAAAAAATATTGGATTAACTAACTATAGGAGGAAAATCAATGAAAACTAAAACATAATTGAAAACATAGTTATGTGTGGAGCTGAACTTTCAGTTATGGTAAAGTAGCCATTTCAGCTGAACCATTATGCTGAGAAAAACTAGTCTTTAGATACTGAACACATTGTTTGAAGGTACCATAAAGCCAAGGAAGCAAGCATTTAAAGAGACTAGAACAGTTAGAACTGAAGCTCAAGGGATAAATCCCAAAATTGGCACTCCCTGTCATCTTGCAAACCTTTTGCTAATTCAAAAATGACTGAGAACCAAAAATGCTTAGGAAAACTGTGTAACTGAAAAAGCTATTCAGCTTTTTCGGAGTTTCAGTGGGCTCATCAGCTCAGGAGACACAGATTGGGTTTAAGGCCCACCCTGGCAGAAAGGATCTCAAAAAAAAAAACAAACAAAAAAAAACACCCAGGTAGTCAGGTGTGGCAACATACACTTGTAATCCCAGCACTCAGGAGGCTGAATCAGGAGAATCCCCTTGAGTTCAAGGCCAACCTGGGCTACATAGTGAATTCAAGGCCAACCTGCATTACATACTTCATTTCTTCAAAAAAACCAAAACCAAACAAAAACAAACAACCCAGGGATGAATTTGACATCAGTAGAGGGGCTATTGTCTATCAGTATAAACCTGAAGTACAAAACTACTCTCAAAACCTGAGACCCAATTTCCAAAGACACAACAAATAATTATAATGCTATCAACTGTATCTATCCTAACTGCATCCCTGAGGGAAAAGAAAATGCTCCTTAGAGAAAACTAAAATCACACTGAAGCACTAATTACTTTTACAGTACTTCACATAAAAATGTCTGCATATGATAAAACAAAACCATAGGTCCAAAATAAAATAGGAAGGAAAGGAAAAGATTAGCATCAGAAAAGTAAATCATTATCTTCACTTACTGAGGATATCTGGGACAGAAAGAACAATGATTTGATTGATTCCACACACAAGTTAGAATGGCACTGAGATTCTACTACACATCAGTCACAGGTTTACAATTCAAAACACTAGCCTTACCAACTGCTAGTAAGGATGCACAACTATGGCCACCCATACACTTGGATTAGGGTAGAATATTGCATAATCACATTACACTTTGAAATTTTCTAAAAATAATCTTAAATATATGAATAATGTGAACTAGCTATTCCATGCCTTGATATTTATCAAGAAAAAATGAAAGTGTATGTGAACACAAAAATTATATAAAAAATTAACACCATGGGAAATGGGGAAGGGCTTGTGGAGTACTGAAAGGGGAGAAATCTGAAGGTATGCAAGGAAATCTGGGTAGTCAATAAACATATTCATTATCTTAATTCTGGGAATGGTTTCACAACTACATAGATATCTCAAAATTCACATTATTTTAAAGCTGACTTTATTTCAACTCTACTTATATAAAGTTGTTAAAAATAGGTAGGACCCACCAAAATATCAACTTAATGAAACAATTTTATCATTAAAATCAAAAGAACAAATCCTGAAAATTAAAGATCTGATAAACCACATCAAAATTTGGAAACGTAAGGGTCCATTTAAACCATAAGACTAATCAAAATAAAACAAAATTAGTATAAGTTTAAGAAACTCAGGGGAAAAAATAAAGTTAAGATCCACAAATCTGAAACTTAGTTTAGTTTTTTTTTGAAAAAGTTATAAACATAAATCCCAAGAAAATTAACAGCAAATTAAAGACATACATTATCAATTCCACTGAAAAGAAAGCTTAATATATTAAGTTATACAAAATAATAAAATCCTAGAAAGAAACAGCTCAATAAAATAAGACATTCAGAAAAATCTCAATTATCCTAAAGATTTTAATTTATTTCATAAAAACACTTCCTACAAAGTTTCCATTTTGTAATGCTTCATCTTATAAACTTTTCATAAATTCCAGAAAGGAATAATATCAATCATATAAAACCTGTTCCACAGGTTAAAAAACTGAAAACTCACTCTATAATTACTAAGTGAGATTCTATACATACTTTACACTAAACTCATAAGGCCATTTTAATAAAGGAAAATAAATGGTAGATATGCACCCTGAAATATGAGAAAAACAGTCCTTATGTTTGAACAATTGGAATCAATCCTAAGATACTTTCAATTAAGACATCCCATGAACATATTGGGTTTAATCCAAGAATAAAGTCTTAATGATTTAGCATACTAAATATAATCATTTTTAACAAATAAAAGACAGAAACCACATCACTATTTTAAATACAGAGAACCATTTGGTAAATTTAACATCCAGTTTTGATTTTTAAAAAACTATAGCAAATATCATAATCAGTGATGCAATATTCAAAACCATAGCCTGAGGCTAGGAATGAGATAAGAATGCCTACTACTATTACCATTTCTATTCAATACTTTACTGAGTTCATAGCCCTGGCTGGAAAATTGGAAAAAAAATGCATAATGATTAAAAAGGAAGAAAAGAATTGACCTTTATTCAGAGATTTTATTTTTATGTTTCCAGAATATCTGAAAGCAGTCTACAGATATAAATAAGAATTGATAATCACATTAGTTAAGATTGCTGGATTCCAGACAGTTAAATCCCTGAACACATTTCTCTGAGAATTGCAACTCTTTATAAACATTTTATACAGACTTTAAGATGTAACATCTTACACAAGAAGGTTATAATTTCACATTTTTCCCACAAATATTGTTAAGATAAAACTGAGATGATTTTAACCCTGATCCTTGTTGTCATTTTTTCTGATATCATGACAATAGAGGATCATTAATAGTAGAAAAACTCTAGCTTGCATTTGACATTTAATCTTACTAAACAATAAAAAGATCATTCTTTGTGATAATTTTTCTTATGGCCTCCAATTTAATGACTTCCATGACTAATTAGAGGTCAACTTCTTATAAATGATTCACAACTAAATTAAATTATTTCTCCACATAAATTAATTTATACATTTTTCTTATTCTTTTCTAACTCTGTTTTAATTCTGGCTTCATATACAACTTCTTACTTGTACTATACTATACTGAAAAACAAAAGATCATCCAAAAGAGCAATGATACAGTGTCATGTGATTTGTGTTTTCCTTTATTAATTACAAATAAGGTGTTAACAGTGTAAAGTCCTCCCATTATATATATATATATATATATATATATATATATCCTTCCACAGAACAGTGATTAGCAGTGCGTAATTTAACAAAACTATATTATTTACATTAATAATATAAATGTACATCTGAACACATGAATAAATTATAATTTGCTTCTTTTTTTACCAACAGTATATCTTGGAGATATCGTCTGTAATTATTAAAGATATACCTGACTGTGTATATAATACTGTATATATAGTAATTAGAGTATAAGCATATATTCTACTAAAAATAGTTGCATTTTATGTATTATATATATTAGATAAGCACTGTCAAAAACAGTCATAGAAAGGCAATTATTATGGAAAAGGGTTGGAAAATTTAAAATATTATTTAAAAATACAAAATTAATTTCTAAAACCAGAATCATTTCCTATTCCTTCCCAAATCTGATATCAATGGATAAAAGTGATAGAGTATTTAATTTCTACTAATCATATAGTATTTTATACTGTCAATGTTATATATCATACATGCATTTTAGCAAGATCATTTGTTAAAGAGTATATTTCATAATTGACTATCAAAAATACTATATATTGGGCTGGGGATTTAGCTCAGTGTGCCTGCCTCACAAGCACATGGTCCTGAGTTCGATCTCCAGTACCAAACCCCCCCACACACATATTAGGTACATATATGCATAAATTATGGTTACTTTCACTTATGTTCTATTTCTTGTTACTGAATTGGTTCTGATATACACTCTATTTATGTAAATCATTTTATCAGTAAAACATGCTTTCCAAAGCAGGATATTATTTCATATTGTATAAATATAGTACTGTAGACATAAAATATTTTTTATAAGTAACACAAAAGAGTCACTTCAATTTTTAAGCAAGAGTTTTCTCTTAAGTTCTCATCCTCTCCAACATTAGCATCAGATAAACAATTATAACAACTAGTAATTCTGTTTTTCACGTGAATGTATTTAAATTTTTAATGCATATATAAACTGAACCCACAGCCGCCCCATATTATGCTCAACCACTAGGCTAAATCCTGATTCCCCTACCCTCTTTTTTTTTTTTTTATACCGGGATCAAACTCAGGACCTTGTGCTTGAAAGGCAGGCGGCGGCGCCACTGAGCTAAATCCCCGGCCCAGGGTCTCACTAAATTGCCCAGGCTTGCATAGACCTGCGACTCTCTTGCCTCATCATCTCCAGTAGCTGGGATTAGAGGAGTGTGGCACTACACCTGTCCAGCTATTGAAAATTTAAAATTTGCTGGGCATGGTGGCCCAGACCTGTAATCCCAGCACTCGGGGAGGCTGAGGCAGGAGGATCATCTCCAGTTCGAGGCCAGTCCGAACTACAATAGCGAGACCTTGTCTCAAAAAATGTCTAAAAATCTTTTATTAGTTAGATATATATTTGGAATCTATATCAAATATAAGTTAGCATGCAAAATCAGAACCCTCCGAAAAGTAAAGACAAATTACCTTTCCGGGTTATTTCAAAATGGCTGCATCCCTACAGAATTCACCAAAAACTGTTAATAATAGAGCAGGATGTTTTCAACGCTGAAAGGCAAAATGAAAAAAATAAACTATAAACACAATTCAATATAAAGTACAAATTTGTTTCCAAACTAAGAATAAATTAAGAATTACCTAGAATAGACAAACTCGAGAAGGTTCGTTACTGGGTTGCAGTTAATTTCTATTGCTCCGGAAAGTTCTACCATAGGAACGGAAATAATACCTGATGGGAACAGAGAATTTCGGGAATGCTAGAAGAGCGCTGGCCTGGAGGTCAAAATGGTGCCACCTACTGGTAGCAATGGATAATGGCAATTGGTTGGCACTTCAGCCTAGGAAATGAAATATCACAACCATATTCTGTTGACCACAGGGAAGTCCCTAGACTTGGCAGAATGCATACAAGTGCCATAACCTTCCTCTCTTGATGTAAGTTGTATGTGTAGACATGATTTTAAACTGCCACATAAAAAAGAGAAGTTAAATTGACTAATAAAAAATGCAGTAAACACAAAAAAAGACACAAAGGAGAAACAGAGCCATATAAAAAGGGTCTCAAAATAGAAACCAAATGGCAAGTTGGCCAAATGTTTAAAACTATATTAATAATACTATTGTAAAAAGAGACAGGACAGTCACGGTTACATCAAAATTTTGGCAGATAACAGATATGTTCATTATTTTGACTGTGTTGATAATTACATGAATATATACATATTAAAAATTGTTCCCAGCTCTCTGGGAGATTGAAGCAGGAAGATCACAAGTTCATGACCAGCCTGGACAACTTAGCTATTTAGCAAGACCCTGACTCAAAAATAAACTTTAAAAGAGCTGGAGACCTAGTTCAGTGTGAAGGGCCCTGGGTTCAATCCTCAGTACCAAAAAAAAGTACCCTATTGAACATTTTAAAGTTGCACACTGCCGGAATCTTTCTCCTGGAATGGTGCCTCATCCTCTTCTTGTTCTTCCTCACTACCCACATCTTCCATGAGCATCGGTCTCAGTTTAGAAGCTGTTTTAGATGCTGGATCTTGTAAAGACTGAGAGCCAGTTTGAACTGTTCTTTCTTTGCCTACATCAGCAGTCAAAAACCCGAAAAGGAAAAAACTCACTTTAAGATTTTGGAAAGGAAGAAACTTGGGCCGTGGTCATTATAGAGTTTAGACTGAGATGCTTAACAAGTAATACATATTTCCTGCCAAAGATCGGGGAAAATAAACTGGTTGCTCCCAAGGGTACAGCATTGTCCTCTTCTCTGTGGATGAAGCTGAGTCTATGTGAAAATGGAGGGTTGGTTTATTGTTTGAATATTGGGACATTAAGCAGTCTATCGCTTAGTTTTCTGTCTCACCTCATTTTCCCTTTGTCTTACATAAACTCATACATGATTCTGTTTGAATATCAAATCTGTAACCTACACTTTTGTTCAAAGCCTGATTCACGAAACTCACAGTAGTGCTAACTGTAATAACCACTATTGGGGAAAATCCCGAATACCTGCCTGTTGCCATGCCAACGGAGTGGCCGATGGGGGACATCTGTGGGAGCACGCGCCGTGTGGCTGGCAGGACGCCACTGCTGTGAAGGCACTTTGTACATGGGTGAGGGGGGTTTTCTAGATTATGGAGGGGGGGTTAAAACTGGGACTTTTTTTTCTTTTTTGGTTGTTCCTTTTTTGATGGGGTGTGGAGGTATAGTACTCAGCTTTGCCCTAAAATAACATGTATAAAAACCTCTGGAGTATTGTGTGGGTGTGCGTATGAGTGTGTTTGTATACGTCTGACAATTAAACCTTTGTCTTCTGGAAATTAGTGAATTCTTTTCTTCTTTTCCTCCAGAAGTATTTGTTACAAGATTTGTAAATAAGAGCTCTACTTAGTTTGTTTACCATGAACGTGTAGCAACAAACCTTCTACACCTAATTCCTGCAAGGCTTAGGAGGGACTAAAACTTGCCAGGTTAAACAGCAGCCAAGTTCTCAGTAATTGTTTGCCTTGATTTGTGTTTTAGACTTTTCATTTTGCCAGCTCGAAAACTCCCAGTCCTCCTTGATTTTAGTCCTTAATCTTTTATGTTCTGAGCAGGAAGGGTAAAAGGAACCTGCTTAATCGTATGAATTAGTCCGTAGCCGAGACCGGGCATCCCTTTCCTTATATTACAATGTCGCTGGATACATGATCAGACACCAGAGGGTTGGGCATTCTTGCATTACCTTGACAGTGTTGGAATCTGCAGCATGATACTAAGGAAGTTAAAGTTTGAATGTAACCACTTTATTTAAAAGGTTTTTCTTTAATTTAAATGAAATAGGGTTGAAGTGAACATGATTTTGTTGACCATGTTTGTGAATTATAGATGCAATATATATTGGTAGAAACGTGTGATGGTCTTTTGTGATACTTAATTTTTACATATCCATCTCTGTATGTATCTGCATAGACAAAGAAAAACCAAACTCCTGCATTACTTTTGTTGAAGGTTTCCAGGACTGCGTGTCTGCTCCTGAACTTTGTTTTAAGTATGTGTATCCTTTGCTTGTACTTTGTATTAAAAAATAAGAAAGAGAACCCCTTATCGTTGAGCATGTTGGCATTGTCCCCTTTATTTTTCTCTTTGGGGACATTTGAAGCAAGTTATTCTTTTTCTGTATCTTTTTTTTTCTTTTGTAAACATTTTTCTGTTTTGTTTAAAAATGGCTTTATAAAAGGGCTTTTATAACCCTCCCCCCCCCCAAAAAGTTGCACAGTTTATTTTGTGTCAATTATACATCAATAAATCTTTTTTCAAATGTGTGGGATTGGGCCAGGAGTTAGCTCAGTGGCGCCACCGCCTGTCTGGCAAGCGCAAGGTCCTAAATTCGATCCCCAGTACACACACACACACACACAGTGTAGGATGAACCTCTCAATTGGCATATAAAGAAATTTTTCCATGTTAAATGCAAAAAAAAAAGGCTGGAAAATTAGGATCTGCATATTCATCACAAGAATTTTACAGGATAATGTAAAATGAAGTAACTAAAGAAAAACAAATAACAAAATTAAATTCAAATAGAAAATGTTTCCCATCAACAAAATTTTAATGATTTTTTTAAATAAAAAGTTTTCCCCTTTGAGAATATAAGTAGTATTGATAAATATCTAGGTAGAATGACAGAGAAAAGTAAAAGCCACATATTATTCAAATCAAGAATGAAAAAGGAGTCATCCCTGTATACTCTATAGAAATAGATATTAAAGTATAAACAGTTGCAACCCTTAAATCTGAAATTAGATGAAGTGAAAAATTCAAAGGAAATCACAGCTTAAAGCAACATGAATAGAAAAAATATGAGAAAAGGAAAAACATGGAAACAAAGTCTTTGTAAATAGGGAAGGATGGAGGGGGTGAAGGGAGGGCAGGGGAATGGGGAAAAATAAGAATCAAGAGACATCATGTAAAGGTACAAGATCCCAATGATGAATGTAACCATACTGTATACCTATAATGTACCAATAAACTAAATGGAAAAAGATTAGAAAAAAATCAAGTGTAATTTTAGATACTACAAATAATTAAAAATAATATTAGTTTAAAATACACCCTTTACAAAAAAAACTCCATCAAATTTTTTCAAATTATTTTCTTTTTTTTTTTATTCGATTTCACTTTATTTTGTTCCCTTTCCAGTCTGTTTTGGAGTAGAAAAAAAATATCACCGAGAGGAAGCAGCCAGGGCAGGTGGAGCTGGACTGCAGGGGCAAGAATGGAGCGAGAGGGGGCAGGGGCCAGGCTGTGCACCTGGCTTGGGAGGGAAGGAGAACAGGCAAAGGGCAAGCAGAGGGAGGGAACAGCCCCGGATAGAGGCCTTCACAGTCTTTAAGAGTGGGTGAAGGAGGAGGAGGACAGGCTTTTGGGGGTAAAAGTCAGAACGGGGTGAGGGTGCCAGGGCAGGTGTTATTAAAGCTGTGGGCAGAGGAAGTGCCTAGGCCAGCGCCAGGGGGGCTGCTACCCCAGCCTCTTGGGCACTCCCGGCAAGGGAAAGGGGAACTATGCTGGCCAAAGATAAGTTTAATAAAAGATGTGGAAGACTTGTAGAAAGAAATCTATGGAAAAGTCTTGAAAGGTTTCAATGAATACATAAACTACTAGAATGCTCTGCAATTTTTAATTAGAAGGTTGAATATATTTGAATTGTTACATTCTCCTCACACTGAATCACAGAGTCAATATGATTTGATTCAAATCTTGTCATTTTTTATGATGTTAAAATTCTCCTACATATTAGTTATATGTGTGTTTGTATTTACTTTGTGAAAATTAATAAATCTTGTGTTTTACATGCTTTATTGTGTGCTTGGTATACTTTGATGACTTCTATTTACTAAAGCAAAATGTTTCAATTGTCATTTTTCTTTCTTTTAGAACTACTAATATTTTCTCTTAAATCAAAACTTGAATAAGAGACAATTCAGGCTTAAAAGATTTACAAGAGAAACAAATTCACAGCTTATGTTTAAGGAAGTAATCACAGCTTAACTAGATTCCAATACTAAGAGTATTATGATGTATAGTGAAAGAGGGAAAAGAAGAGGAAGGAGAACTAGGAGAGCATTAGGAGGAAAAGTATGGAGAAGGGAAATTGGAAGAGGATAGATAAAAATAAGATTTAACAATACTGTGTCAAGAAAAAATATGACATATTACAGTTCATTGAAACCAATTAATACTAAGAAATTAAATGCTGAAGAAAATAAAGCAAGTTTCTAAATGATTTATTTTAATATATGGAAAGGCTCAGAGTAGGAAAGGGCAAGACTTATATTTCATCTAGGGTTATATTAATCAACTGAAAAGCTAGAGATGCAGAATTAATTAACATGGAAATTCCTTCCAATTACAAAGTTAGTTAGTTACGATAGAAAAGCACCAAATCTATGGGTCAGAAATTTACTTCTTGTTTGTCATATCTTCATACCCCTCCTCCAACCTTAGGCAAATTAACAGAACTTTCACAACTTCAGTCACTTCATGTTTAATACTTTGATATTTGCTTATCCACCAAGCAGCACTGCTTTGAGAGTCAGATTTGACAATTGGAAGAATGACAGTCTATAAATTATTCTTCAAACCCATAAGTTATTACTAAAAATTCACTTATATTACAGACCATGTAGAGGATTTTGCACAATCGCTAACTGTGCTGCAAGTCTGCACTTTCTGTAAAATGCTATTTACTGTGTAAATATCAATCACAGAGTTCAATTAAAAAAGATACAAGTAGTAGCCATTTGAATTTTAACTGGAGACTGAAGAGCCACAAAACATCAAATTTTCAGTATGCTTACATTTACTCAAAATATAGCTGTTATAATTAGAAAAATCATCATTAGTATATAAGTTTATTATTTAGATGAGTTTTCCAAAAACTTTCCTCAAAACAGTGAAGAACTGTATCATAGAAAGCCCGCATGTATCCAGCATACTTAATACTCTCAAAAAATATCAAATAATAATTGTTTAAGTTATTCAAAGGAAATCATTATTATAGTCATTTAGATTATTATTATGGTCTCATGGAAAGACTTAGTAGTAGTAAGCAAATGGCTTTTGCTGTATATTCCTCAAGACCTGCATTTTCTTCTGAAAATAAGAACAATATCACTTCTACCTACTTTACAAGCCTCCATATCAATATGGTAAAAAATGTGATGTACTAATATTACCCTAAATAGAAAAATGTTAGTATCAGGGAGAAGTAACATTATATATATTTTAATAAAAATAGGTATCCTTCTATTATTCTATTATTTCTGCAGCTCATTAATAGAAGTTTTAAAGCCCAAGCTGTATTTGACATAAACTTAAGTAAATGGTGAAGGAATGCTGAATATGATTGCTTTGGAAAACCAGAATGGGTTGGCAGACATCAGAGACTTAGAGGGTAGAGCTATAATATTTGAAGAAATTAGAGCCTGGGATTTAGCTCAGTGGTTCCGCCACCTGCCTTGCAAGCACAAGGTCACAAGTTCGATCCCCGGTACCAAAAAAAAAAAAAAGAAAAAGAAAAAAGAAATTATAAATACATAAGAGAACTAACCATGTGAGCAAAGAAATAGGAAAAAAACTAATGGGTAATATGTGGTGTTTTAAGGTAATCATAGAAAAGCAAATAACAATGTTTCGTTAAAAAGAACTATTAAGCTCTTTCGGGCCCTCCCTTCCAAGATGACCAAAAAAAGAAGCAACAACAACGGTCGTGCTAAAAAGGGCCACGGCCACGTACAGCCTATTCGTTGCATGAACTGAGCCCGGTGTGTGCCCAAGGATAAGGCCATTAAGAAGTTCGTCATTCGAAACATAGTAGAGGCCACCGCCAAGCTCTATGTGAAGTAGCATTACTGTGTGAGTTGTGCCATTCACAGCAAGGTGGTCAGGAATCGATCTCGTGAAGCCCGGAAGGACCGAACACCTCCGCCCCGATTTAGACCTGCTGGTGCTGCCCCACGACCCCCATCAAAGCCCATGTAAGGACCTGAGTTTTAATGGACTGAAGAAAAGTCTTCTCCGGGCAGAGGGAATAAACTAATAAAATGGATGTTATACTTTAAAAAAAAAAAAAAAAAGAACTATTAAACCCAGTAATCAGTCACTATAGCATCTAATCAAGGAGATGAAAATGAGTGCCTTTAGCAGCTGATTGAGAAAAACGAAAATTAGGAGACAAATTTTTTCAGGTTGATAAGAGATGAATTTTTTTTCTTGCCTTGGTTTTCTTCAAATCAAAGCTACGAACTTTGGCAGACTTCCAAATAAATGCCTGTTGAGTTCAAATTATGAACATTCTATGTCAGTTAATAGCTTATTATTTTTGCTAACTTTTAAAAATGCATATTTGGTGAATAGAGATTTTGAAAGACAAGCAAATAAATCTATGCCATTATATCTTGGAGTAAATCTGGAATATATGTATTATATATACATATAAATATACATATATATATGCTAAATTACTTTAGACATGATTGAAATTCTGTAAGTTTAAAGGTATAATGTTGACATAGATTTGTTGCTCTTTATCTGTTTTCTCATTTGTGCTTCTTGGAATCAACTCTCAAAAAAAAAAGATGACCAAGTCCTTGTTTCAAAATCTGCTTTTGAGGAATGCAAGGAGCTGAACGGTCATTCTTCATGCTTCAAACATCCTCAATCACCAAGAAGCAATTAATCATTTCCTTCCAATTTCACAGAGACAAGTAGTGTTATCACCATATCACAAATGCTACAAGTATACACAAACCTGCTTACATTTTGGGGGGGGTGGGTTTGGTACCGGGGATCGAACTCGGGACCTTGCACTTGTGAGGCAGGCGGCGGCATCACTGAGCTAAATCCCTGGTCCCACGTGCTTATTTTTTGAACCATGTACTCTATCTTTTTTCTATTAAAAAGGATGAATTCTCCACCTAACACTGATTCCACCATTTAACCAGCTGAATTTATTCTTTATCATTTACTTGAGGACTTTGTTCTCACAATTATTTTCTACCATTTCTGCACCATTGTTTGTAATTGTGTATTTATCATTTGTATTGAAACACCTGAGATACTGTATTTTTCATCTAGGGGAAGAAATTTTTTCTCTTTAGCTAAGTGCCTTGCCCCATTGCTTCCTTCCTCCAGAGTATTTCTGTGTTTCTTTACATCATCACTTCTATTCACTGTAGAACAACTTCCTGTCAAACTTGGATTCTCAATATGCTACTAAAATTGCTTTTATTAAAGTTACCTAAGGACTTATACATTACTAAAATCAATGGGAAATCTTAAGTCTTCAAACTTTTCAAACTTTCACTAGAATCTAACATATTTACTCTAAATAATAATTTAATAATTTTTTTCTTCATAGAACTTTCCTGTATTTGATATTTCATTGGTACTTGTATTTATTTGTTTTCTGTTCTCCCACTAGAAGGTAAGCTCCCTGAGGGCGAAACTATGTATTTTTAAATTTACCATTTAATCCCTAGTGCATAGGACAGAGTCTGGTGCCATTTTGCAAAACAAATGACTATTTTAGATCTCTGTGTAAATACAAGCCTTGCTATGTGTAAAACAATGATTTTGTTGAAAATCAGGTTACAATAACACTGTTCCAAGCATTCACAGAAGACAGAGCCTTCTAAAAACTGTTTTATATATTATGTAAATGATAAATATGCACTAAAAATTGATGAATGAATGCTTTTTTCATTCATCGCATTGATCTTTACTGACCAAATTACTAAAGAAAATATTTTTAAGTGTATTCTTTGACAAAAGCTGAGACTAGGGATAAAGAAGTGGGAGTTTTCTTTTCTGCTGGCTCTGTGAATATAAATTTCCTGTGAACATGAAGAGTTACCAGCTATTATTTAGAAAGCAGGCTTAAATCAAGCCAGTGTCCTAGATAATTTATGAAAGTTATAATAAGAAAATGCAATATAGCATGGGATATTTCTTTGTGTGTAGTGATAGGTTGTCAGAAACTCTTCTGGCTTGCTACTTTGAACTATCTGCATGGATGAACAGTAGAGGCTTCCTGATAAGTATCCAAAATAAGAAACAAACAAAGAAACAAAAACATAAAATCAGGTGTCATCATTGTCAAATGTTTTGGGAGTAAAAAGGAGGCATGCCACCTGAAGGGAGAGAAGAGTCATTAGTTAATTTTCACAGTGTAAATTTCCTCCTAAGGACAGGTTTAAGAGTAAGAGGGGAGACATTGGGTGGCATATGTCATGAAGCTTAGTGTGAATGATTGAAATGGTGCAATAGTTAAACAGTGCTGGAAACCATATCTGGTCGTATCCATTGTCACATAAAAGTAGCAAGCTTTTAAGCTATCTCCCAAATTTTCATAATATTCTCTGAAGAGCAACTAGAGAATGAAAATATCTCCAAATATGAATTATAACTCTTATAGAAAAATTTAGCCATAAAGTCTGACCATGAAAGATAAGTCATGAAATTTACTAAAGAAAAATATAGTCAAAGGGACAAAAATCTAGTTAATAAATATTATAATTTAATTAATAAACATATATGAATGTGTTTATATACATATATATTTCTTTTGTATCATTCAATTGTCCATTATTAATTGATTAATACAAATGAGACAGCTCATTTTTTTCTTCTTTAGCAAAAGCATACAGTAGGGTATGGCAACCCTAAAGTAAGGGCTGAACACTGTTTATTAGTCAGTAGATAAGCATGAAATTGAATATCAATTTCCTATGCTTTTATAAAGTCTGATTTCTCCCATCTTAATGTGTTTATGAAATTTTGTAAACACTTGAATTTGCCATGCTGTCTCTTCTTATTTTTCATATATGTGAGTTTTCATTGTCCAGAACAATGTTCTACTCACTTTTCAAGTTCAGTGTCTATATTACTTTATTATAGAAAGCCTCCCATATCCCTTTCAGATCAATTTCAGTATCTTTGGTAGGTGTTGCCAGAACATCCATACTTCCTCTATGCAAAATCATCAAATGTTGATTTTAAAAATTGTTTCTCTTCTGCCATTTTACCTTTTCCCTGTTCATGAAACATTTGAACTTATCTTACTAGTATATCCTCTGCCCCTTCAAGAATATCTGACACACCATGGCTTAATTTTTTAATTAAAAGTAGTAAATTTATGATATAGGAGAATATATGGAAAGCATTAGTTACTCAAGAAGTATTTGTATATGCTTTGTTATCTTTTGAAGAACTCTCATCTGCTTTATTCATAATTTCACTTGTGAAG
Source organism: Heterocephalus glaber (assembly GCF_000247695.1). Next base: position 2,864,341 of record NW_004624787.1, on the reverse strand, counting down.
TGATAAATAAAAGGCTTTATTTTATTTCAATGCCCAGAAATTTTCATTTGTAAGTACTCAGCATGGATCAAAATGGAAGATGCCATATGAAATTAGATTTTATATAGAAAAGTCTCCATAGATTCAGAGATGATGCTAACCAAGTTCTGTTTCTTACAATAAGAAATATAAAAAAGCTTCCTGGAGGAATACCATTTAAATTCATACTCATTAGAATGGTATAAGACATCTTTATTTTGGCTCATAAAAAGATATCAGGATTTGTTTTTGCGAAGAAGTTTGCAGAATCCGGCCCAGTGGCATAAGTTATTTTTACCTGCATTTATTCTAGTGTATGAATGTTGCTCTGAGATATGTCTGGGGAGCTGAGATGCATAACTGAACTTCTAATAGGGTTGAAGTCTTACTTGAGTTGCTAGAAGCTGACCCGTTGCCAACTCCCTATTTAGTATGGGATGAGTGCTTAATCAAGTAGCCTTCTACCTTTTCTACCTCATACCTTCTGCAAATTATACTTTAAGTGATATATTTCATTTTTCAAAATTCTTATGAACCTTTCAACCTGAAGTTATGGTGTGTGCCATTTTATGGTGTTGAATCTCAAGCAGTTGAGATTTACATTTTAAAACCCTTTGATAGCCAATTACTTAGAAAAGTATAAAAAGATTAGTAACTTTTTAAAGAGGGGTATCTTAAAGTAAAAATAGGACACCGATTCTTAACTGGTTATCAAATTTTAATTTTAAATAGCAAGTAAGTTATACATATTTATGGACAGATGTTTGACAGCTTTAATTTTTAAATTATTATACCACATAAAATATAATTTTTATCAATTGAAACTGATACAACTTATTGTATAATTATAGTGTTTTACCTTGATTATGCAATTGGTTCACCCAATGGATATTTCTAAAGTACCTACCACGTTACAGAAACTTCTTAATAGTAGCACTTATGGATTTCAGTCTTAAATTCACTTTCTCCTCTGAAATTTCAATTAATTCTTTCTGATAAAAGACTCTAGAAATAAAATGAATTTTTAATTATAAATTAAGCATGTTATGATTCCCGAGTCTTTGGTACAGAGTACATATTCATTATAGTTTGAAATGTCCTTCAGAAACTTATAGTCAGCTGTATAATGATACAGTTAAATAACAAAAGTAAAATATAAAATAATTTGGGACATATACTAGATGTGCTTCATTGCTTGGCTTCATATGTATAATTTTACTACTTGAAATTATATTTATATAAATTGATACAATACTCCCAATACTAGAATAAAACAAAACTCTGTGGCCTCCTAATAAACAATAGGCCTAAACTGTTATTTCAAAATAAATTACAGTTGAAACCTAATCAGAAAAGAACAGGTGTTCATATTAATAGACTAACAAAAATAAAGTCAATTAATTAAAATCACAAAATGATTGAATTTGTCACTGATTCAATATCATTTTTGCAAGTCTTTAAAGAATTGCTTTCATATTGTTTATTGTCAAATCCACTGAAATATCATGTTTCCTAATTTTTATATCATTGAGAGTACTCTAATAACTTTAAAATTTCATTTTCTGATTGTGACATGATTCCAAAATCACAGCATTTTCCCAAACTCACTGATTTGATTATGGGCTGTAAGACCGCTGTCCTTACCAAACACTCCGAGGAGCTGACTGTAGTGAAGCACACCCAGGGATCCCAGCGGTTGCCTCCAGAATGTAAGACCAAGGGCCTTACCAAACGCTCCGAGGAGCACCCGGGAAGGAACACACCGACAAGTTGGAAAGTAAAACAGACCTTAGTCTGGCCAGACGGCACTCCCAAAGCAAAGTAGCTTAGAGAGGCAATCAGTCCAGAGTCCAAGGCTCTTTTTATAGTGGGTTGCAAGGAAGTTAACAGGCGAAATTTACAGAAGAGGGAACAAAGGTTAGTGGTCTTACATTTGTATGTTAATTAGCCTGAGGTGTACTGATGGTCAGCAGATGTTTTGTAGATTGTTCTATAGATATCGGTGTCTGGGAACATCAGTTTTCAACAAAGAGTTGAATAATTATGGCTGATACAGATCTTATCTAGTGTCCTGGAACTAAGAAGCATCTTTATCTATTTACTCACATTCAATCACAGTTGGGGCTAAGGGAGTTTTATGATTACAGAGTTATGCAGTCCCACAGGGCATTCTAAAGTGCATACTTATATATGCTATTATAAAAATAGAGATACTTTTCCTAGTCCTTATTTGTTTCTTTTTGTTTTCATCTTTGGAGGGTTTTAGTAATGAAATGTATCTGGGACCTAGGAAAGCAAACAGCTTACTTTTTTTTTTTGGTACTGGGGATCGAACTCAGGACTTTGCGCTTGCAAGGCAGGCACTGGAACCACTGAGCTAAATCCCCAGTCCCTAAACAAACAGCTTACTTTTATAAAGCAGCCTGAATTCTCCTCCTTCCACCCCCACTCTCAGTGTTCATTGATTAGATTAAAGATAACCTATTATATGAATAGTTTCCTTGTTGAATTTCCATGTAATCTTCATTTTCATTAACAGTGACTGTTCATCTTTGTAATGATCATATTGCCAGAACCTGTGGGATTTATGACAGCAGGGACTTGAAGAGCTCACTATTTTTATCATTGGCTATAATGACAAACAGCAAACTATTCTATTTGTGTTAATCCCTTATTAGCTCTATTTCCTCAGATAACTGCAAAAACTATCTTTATGTTGATTATTAAATTTTATTCCTTAAAGTGCAAGAGCATAAAATAGGACAAAATAATTCCATTAGATCTTATAAGAGGTCAAGTGATACATTTCTTAATTATTAGCTTATTTTATTTTAGATAGCTTGGGTAAAGAAGAATATCCAAAGCAAAACAACTCAGATAGGTGTTTATTAGGGGTCTCAAAGTTATGTTACTAAACTTAGGGAATGGAAAATAAATTGAAATTTACATTTCAAAGTATTTTAATTATCCTGGAATTATCCAAATGCATGTATAATCTTTGAGGCTATGACAAAAAATGCCCTCAATAGCAAGTCCAACTAAAAACAAACATAAGCAGAGTTTCACATTTTATTTTTTTAATGTGTCTCTTATTATCTCTTTGTGCTGTTACAAGGTAAAGGAAAATATTTTCAAATCCATGCAGTGAAGCAATATTTCAAGAAAGATGGAGCTAAACCACTTTTGTGATATGAGCTGGGAGAGTGGTGAGAGAAATGCCCTGTTGTAGGGAACAGGGGAAGGGGACGTTACCAGAACCTCTGCAGTAAGTCCTAGTCTCCTGTGAGCCATGGCAGTACACGGCGAATTACAGGAAAGGTAGAAAAATGAGACTTTGAGAAGAAGCTGGGCTTTAAATCTGATCAATGCTGCTCTGGGCAGCAAAGACAAAAACCGCTAGCTTACAGCACCTTTTATTCAGTACATTGGGAGAAACAAAAGTAACAAATGAATACGTAGATTTCAGTATTTCACATTGGGATAAACAAGGTGTAACAAAAGACTTGGGGGAGGTGGAAATCTAAGAACAATGAGGAACCATGCAGATGAAGATTTGATTCCTCCCAGGGTGTCTCCCACAGGTGTGGTCTTCCTGGGATCACTAAAGTCTCAGTTGTGACCCTAGGCCAAAATGGAATTATGTCTCCCTATGGCACAGCTGGCTTGTAGGCAGAAGGATTAGGCCTAATCAAAGGATTTTTCACTAGAATTATGCAGCATTGCTCCCAACACTCTGTCTGCTTATAGAACAATTTTATTTCTAGTAATAGTAGAAATGTTTCTGTTTCCTGAATTTCTGTGAATTGGTTTTTATATTTTATTCAAATATTTGTTATAATTTTCCAATGGAGCAAGCAAACAAGGGTTGAAGTATTTTTAGAGAAATAGTTTTAATAACTGATTTAATTTATTTAATAATTCTAGAACTATTTAGCCAGCGTCTTTTTTTGTGATTTGAAAATTTCATCCAAATTCCTTAGATCATTACCAGAGTTACTCAAAATATCACTTCCTTATCTTTTTTTTGATATGAAAGGATATTGGCATGTGTAATATTTATAGACAGTATGTCTTATGTCTTCAGATTAGCTCTCTGAGTTAGTCAATCAATTTTTAGTTTCTTGATTATTTTCTTCTCCTGGAAATCTATTTGCATCTGTTTTATGGATTCCATTTGTTTCCTATGTTGGGATTCCATCATGTTCCTCAGCTCCTCTCTAGATTT
>NW_004624787.1:2832429-2852494 GCF_000247695.1 Heterocephalus glaber | reverse complement strand
CTAGGAATGGGGAAAAAATAAGAAGCAAGATGCATTATGTAAAGGTACAATTCCCAATGAGAAATGTAATTGTGTTGTATCCCTACAATGTACCAATAAAAGAATTTAATACAAAAAAAAATTCCTAAGATAGCTGAATACTGGTAAGAGAAGAATCTCTGTATGTTTTGATTTCTCTGAGATTCTTTGATATCCGCTTCATGATTATATGGTCACCTTTTATAATTTTTCAGTGTGTGCTTGAGAAGAATAGGTACTCTGAAATTCTTCCTCAAAATCAAGAAATAAATGAAAGGAAATATAATTTTTTAAAAGGTATGAAAGTGGCACTTTACCAGAGAGCCCAAAAGCTAATAAATGTATATGGGGAATAAAAATTTAAATAATAGCAGGATATCCTTTAATATCTAAACACCCACCTGAATGACTAAAATTTTTGAAAAACTCGCTACGTTTTGTTAAGAACATACAAAATTTGACATCATGTCATTGTGTTTGAATTTATTTTTCAAATTGTTTGCCACTATGTCCTCAAATGTTTATTTTGGTCTAATATTTATTCTTTCTCCTTTGAGACATAAATTAAAATAATGTTGGAATATCTTACTATATTCCACTTATCTTATGCTTTTTTCTGTATTTTTCAATTTTTTGTCTCTCCAAGTTTCTCTCTTTTTGGTTATAATTTCTTTTTCATATTTTTTTTAAAGCTCTGCTCTCTTACTTTTATGTAATGTCTCATTATTTTCCAGATAACAGAATCCACTCTAGCTATTTTAAAAGGAACAGATTCATTACATAACATTAAATGTAATAATAATTGTCAGGGGTTAAAAAATACAAAATTGTGGAATCACACCACCACAAAGCATAAATATGTACCAAGGGAGCTTTAAATTCTGCCAAGATCGGGCATTCAGATTTAGGAAGCTGCCTATCAAATAGTGAAACTAAAAGTGCAGAAGTCTGTTCAGCTCACAAGCTCTGTTGCCTCTGCTGTAATCTGAAAATCACTACTACAGCTACTGCCTCCAGAGTTCTTTTGCTTCTACTTTAACACAAAGTAGCAGTTCCTTTTTTTATCCTTTTGCAGTATTAGGGCATTAACCCAGAGCCTTCACACCGAGGGCCATTCTCAGCCCTTTGTATATGTTTCTTTCAATTTCGAGACAGAGTTTCACTAATTTGTCCAGGCAGGCCTCAAACTTGTGATCCTCCTGTCTCAGTCTTCCAGAGTGCTGGTATTGCAGGCATGCACTATCATACCTGGGCTACCAGTTCTCGACCATTTTATTCTCACTATTTTTTGGGAAAAAAAATTACTTGATACTCACAAGTCATTTTATTTATGAGTTGCAGCTGTTAATATTTATGTCAAAACTAAAATTCAGTAATTGCGTAATATTTATTTATTTAAAAATAGTAAACTTACTAGATGTTAATAAAGTTAAAATATGTTTATTAAAAGTATTTTACAACAAAAATGCCAAGGTCATTCAATGGGGAAAGAACAGCCTTTTCAGCAAATAGTGCTCCAAGAACTGGAGAACAACACATAAAAGAATGAAGTTAGGCTATCATTTTAAATTACAAACAAAAATTCATAATTAATCAACGGCCTAAATGTAGAAGCCAAAACTATAAAACTCATAGACGAAAACATATGAGTAATCTTTATATCCTTGGATTTGACAATGGATTTTTACATATATCAAAATCACAAATATCAGAAAAAATTTGGATAAATTTCACTTTATCAAAATTAAAAACTTTTTCCATCAAAGCATATTATGATGAGTGAAAAAAAATTACAGAATGAAAGGAAATTTAGAAAGGAAATTTGATAAGTGACTTCTACCTACTGTATATAAAGAACTCTTAAGTCTCAATGATAAAAACCATAAATAACCCAAATAAAAAATGTGCAAAGTACCTGAATAGATCTTTCTCCAAAGAAAACACAAATGACCAATGTATGCATGAAAAGATACTTAACATCACTGGTCAGTTGTATAATGCATCAAGATGGAGAGGCACTACCATGTTCATATTTTGGTACTCAATAAAACCAAGATAATTCCATAAGCACCAACATAGGGAAAAATAGGCCTATTACTAGCTGTTACTAATGAAGAATAAATTTTGGAATTGATTACAATGAGGCATGTTCAAGTTCTACAATTCATATATTACAAACAGGTAATCTTTCTGTAGTTAAAAACCAAAACAAAACAAAGCACTGAATTCCTTGGTATTACAGCACAGAACATGCCTGTAAAACACCGGAATAACACTGTACTCTGGTCCAAGGATAGACCACCTTTGTGGGAAATGGTAGAATTCAGCTATCTAGTTGTAAGAATAGATCACAAGAAGTTTGTTAACTAAGAGAATTAAGTCGTTTCTGGAAAATTCCACAAGTCTGTTAAAAGAATGCCAGAAAACTTTGAGACCTTGTAAAAGTCTCACAGGAGAAAAACAGGTTTTCCTAGTTTTCTTATTTACCATTTTCCGGGATCAGAGGACCGCGACCCAGTGACTCTACTATGGGTGGTAAGAGAGATACGACTCACTATGCACATCTGTGATGTTTATGGTGGGCCGGTGGGCTTGATTTTTGGCTAAAGTCGTCCTGCTCTCTTGATACTATCTGATAAGAAGAGGGCTGAGGTGTGCTCTTTGATGTAAGGGATTGGTGAACGGAAATGGGGGACTTGTGAATTCTCCTGTAGCTTTTATGAGTCACTTAAAGTCACTGGTTATCATTGGAGGTGAAAATCAGAAAGACAATAGCCAGAATAACTAAGCTGCTTTCCTACATGTATAAAAGCCTTGCTTCTTTCCTTTGTGATTGTCGAATAGTGCCAGAGGAATTAAACTGCTGTTCATCCCCCAGGCTGTCTCCTTTTCTTTCTTTAAAAGTCGGTGCTTTCCGGGGTTCTAAGGTCTCCCTCAAGAGAGACCAACGACACACCTTGATGAGATATAAGTTGTCAAAATACAAACATGAACATTGTACAGATTAATGGGGCACCACACAATGCTGCATACATGCAGGTCTTGCATAATGTTTAAATCAGGTTAGACATATCTATCTCTTCAGTTATCATGTCTTTGTGGTGAAAACCCACAAAGTCCTTCCTTCTCGTTTTTTGAGAACTACAGTACATTACTGTTATCTAGCGTCACCGTGAAATAGTACACCAGAGATCCTTAGTTCTGTGTAATTTTAACTTAGTGCCCATTGATCAACCTTCTTCCATCTCCTACCCCTACCTTTCCTGGCCTCGGTTAACTACCATCTACTCTCAACTTCTTTGAGATCAATTTTTTTAGATTCCGCACATGAGTGCAATCATGCAGTACTTGTCTTTCTGTGCCTGATTTACTTCATTTAACATAATGAGCTCTAGTGCCATCTAAGATGTTGGAAATGAGATCTCATTCTTTTTCATGGCCAAATAGTATTCCACTGTTTACATGTCTTAAATTTCCTTTGTCCATTCTTCAGTTAATTGACACTTAGGTTGTTTCTTCTTAGCTATTGTGAATAGTGCTAAAATGAACATGGGAATGCAAATGTCTCTTGGACATATTGATTTTAATTCTTGTGGCTATATATATATCTAGTAGTGGGATTGTTAGATCATATATTACTTCTGTTCTTAATTTTTTGAGGAAGCTCCATATTGTTGTTGATAATGGCTGTCCCACCAACCCTGTACATTTCTCCATATGCTTGTGAGCCCTTTTTATCTTTAGTGTTTTTGGTACTAGCCATTGTTACTGGTATAAGCAGATACTGTGGTTTTGGTTTGATTTCCCTGATAATTAGTGATATTGAGCCCATTTTTATGTACCTGTAAGCCATTTGTCTGTCTTCTTTTTTTGGGGGGGGGGCGGGTACCGGGGATCGAACTTGGGACCTTGCGCTTGCAAGGCAGGCGCTGGAACCACTGAGCTAAATCCCCGGCCCCTGTCTGTCTTCTTTTAAGAAATATCTAGTTAGATCTATTGCCTATTTTTAATCAGGTTGTTTTGTTGTTGTTGTTGTTGTTGTTGTTTAGTTTTGGAGTTCTTTCTATATTATGGATATCAACCCCTTGACAGATGTATACATTGCAAATATTTTCTCTCATTTTGTAGTATGTCACTTTAGTCTGATATTTGTTTGTGTCACTTTTCAGAAGTTCTTTAGTTTTATGTAATCCTATTTGTTTCATTTTTGCTTTTGATTCCTTTACTTTGGGTGTTTTGTCCAGAAAAAAAAAAAAAAGAAAAGAAAAGAAACAAAACTGTTGCCCATTCCAATGTCCTTAAGCATTTCTCCTATGTTTTCCTCTAGCAGTTGCAGAGTTTCGGGTCTTGCAGTTTTGTCTTTAATCTATTTTTTTTTAATTTTGGAACCAGTGATAGATGGCTTTATTCTTTAGCATGAGGATATTCAATATCCCCAAGACCATTTGAAAACCTTCTTTTCTCCAACGCATGTTCATAGTGCCTTTTCCAAAAATCAATTGGTTGTAGATGTGCAAGTTTACTTTTAGACTTTCAATTCTGATCCATTCGTCTATGTGTCTGCTTTATGCTACTAATTTTGATTAATTCAGCTTTGTAGTATATTTAAAGTGAGGTCATATAATGACTCCTGCTATGTTTTCTTCTTATTCATTAACATTCTTTTCTTTCAGTTGGAAGAATGTTCTTTAGCATTTCTTGTAGAACAGGTCTGGTGGAGATATATTCTCACAGCTTTTGTTTGTCTGGAAAAGTCTTTGTCCCTCTTTCATTTCTGTAGGATAGCTTTGCTAGGTGCACTAATGTCAGTTGACAGATTTTTCTTTTTCCTTCAGTACTGTCAACACCTCCTGCCACTTTCTCCTGGCCTGTAAGTTTTTTGATGAAAAGTCTGATGTCAGGCAAATTAGGAAATACCCCCCCACCGTGTGTTATTCATTTCTTTTCTCTTGCAGCCTTGGATATGTTTTATGTTTTCTTTTTAACCTGTGAGCACTCGATTATAAGACATCCGTAGATATATGCCTGGCAGTAGGAGTTCTGGGGCTTTGCCAAGCCCTGGGTTTCACCATTGTGAGCCTAGTATTGGGTGTCAAATTTAAGGCCTAGGTTTTGTTCCCTGTCCCTTCCCCAGGTAAGAAGCACCTCTGTGCTGGGCTAATTGATGTTGGGGGATGAGTGGCACAATAAACTCTTTTTCTTTCTGCCTCTTTCGAAGTCTTCATTTTGTTATACTAAAAGCAAGACATTCATCTGTTCATGGGCATAAAGATCACTTCCATGATGTAGCTATTGTGAATTATGTGGTATATATGTACAGAGGAATACTACTCAGCCACGAAGAAAAATAAATTTGAGTCATTGGTAAGAAAATGGATGGATCTTGATTTCAGAAACCCCCAATTTAAATAATCTAGAGAGAAAAATTGAAGAGACATAATAAGAAACAAAGATATAGACTTTGAGGAAATGAGAAGGGTGTCTGAAAAAAGGGGGAGAAGGGAAGGTGAAGTAAAAATGATTAAAATGATATGTATATATATATACGCGTATATATATATGTATATATATACGCGTATATATATATATGTATATATGTATCAGGTCCCCAAGTTCAATGTAATTATTATGTATTTCAAACATATACCAATAAAAAAGCCAAAAATACACAAAAACAATAACAAACAAACAAAAAATAAAAGCAGGCCCTATGGTCACTCTTAGCTCTTGTGAAGGGTGTTTGGTACATGAATAGCTATTCAACTTGGCCTGTCTGTGGGGACAGATTGCTGGAGAAACTTACTCAACCATCATCTTGTTCATTTTCTATTGGCAAAAGCATTTCAAAGGAGTGTGTAGCATTTGTGTTGTGGGGAGAGAGAGAGAGAGAGAGAGAGAATTGCCTCAAACTTGCTAATACTTGCAAATATTCTGAGATGTAACAGATTTATTGCCTTAGTCACTTTCCTGATTTATTGCCTTAGTCACTTTCCTGTGCTGGTACAAAATATGTGACACTCAGAAGTTAAAGAAGAAATGTTTATTCTGGCTCACACTTTCAGTCCACGGTTGATTGGCTCTAAGGTAGAAATGGCATGGCAGAAAGGTATGGAAGAGGACAAGTGCTCATTCCATGGCAGCCAGGAAGCAGAGAGCACAGGAAGGAGCTGGTAGAAGAATGCATTCTTCCAGGTCACACCTCAGTGACCCACCTCTAATACAGAGTAGGGCTGCTTTGTTTTGAGGAACTGGTATGTATGTAACAGGCCTTGACCATTTTCATTCCCTTTACCTCATCCCCCCCCCGCCCCACCTGCCTGATCTCTTTTCCCAGCTTCAAGGTCTGCCTTCTAGTTTCTTATCATCTCTATTTTATTCATTTATCTACTTACATTTTAGGTTTAATGTGATATTTAATACTCTGAGCTTGGCTTATTTCATTTTAATGGTCTCCAGTTCCGCCCATTTTTCTGCAAGTCACATGATTTCATTCTTATTTATGACTGAATGATATTACACTATATATATTCACTAAATATATATATATACACATATACATATATATATATATAACATTTTTAATCCATTCATCTGTTGACAGGCATCTAGGTTGTTTCCACAACTTAGCCATTGTGAATTACATTGCCATAAACATGAATACGCATGTATCACTATAATATGCTATCTTTAATTCACTCAGGAATATGCTCAGAAGTATAGCTGCATCAAATGGTATTTCTATTTTTAGACTTTTGAGGAACCTCTACCACTATGGAAATCAATGTCAAGAATTCTTTTCATGGGCCAGGGATTTAGCTCAGTGGTTCTGCCACCTGCCTCGGAAGTGCAAGGACCGGAGTTCAATTCCCGGTACCAAAAAAAAAAAAAAAAAGGATTCTTTTCATGTTTTAATAGCAACACTCATGAGCTATACTTCTGCATTGACATTAATAGAAGTATTGTTAGAAGAAGATGACAGTTATTACATCCCCAGCCGTCAATTCAATTTTGATTCAGTACTCTTTCTTTTCCACTGGTAAATAATGTGTTTAGAATCTACACATTTATTTGAGCTTTATTTTTAAAATATTTCTCAATAGATTTTAAGCCACCAGTTTTTCATCTACTAATACTGTATTTTAAACATGGCATTGTATATTGCATTATGACATTAATAACAGAATTATAATGAGACACACATTGGTCATTATTTTTCTTAATAGTAGACATGAAATGGTGCTTCAAAAAACAGTCTTTATGTATGTCCCTGGGGGTATATGAATATGAAAGAATAGGTATCAAGGGCCGGGATTTAGGTCAGTGGCACTGTACCTGCCTTGTAAGCAAAATGTCCTGAGTTTGATCCCTGGAACCCCCCCCAAAAAAGGATCAAAATAGACAGATTTTAAAGTATGAACTGGCCCTTACTATTCCACAATGTATAAATATTTCAAAAAATATTTTACATGATAAATACATATAATTATACTGTCAATTAAAAATAAATAAAAACAAAAAGATTTTTTGTTATAATGTAAGACCGTGGGCCTTACCAAACACTCCGAGGAGCTGACTGCAGTGAAGCACACCCAGGGATCCCAGCGGTGCCTCCAAAATGTAAGACCGTGGGGCTTACCAAACGCTCCGAGGAGCTGACCGCAGCGAAGAACACCCGGGAGGGAACACACCGGACAAGTTGGAAAGTAAAACAGACCTTTATTAGTCTGGCCAGACGGCACTCCCAAAGCAAAGTAGCTTAGAGAGGCAACTGGCTCAGAGTCCGGGGGTGTTTTTATAGGGGATTGAGGGGGAAGTTAACATGTAGATTTAAGAGAAAAGAAACAAGGGTTAGTGGTCGACTGTCACGTACTGATGGTCGGCGCACACACACACACACACACACACACACACACTAATGGTCACGACTGTCACGTACTGATGGTCGGCAGACACATTGATGGATTGTCCTACAGATAGTGGGTCCGGGAACGTCCGTTCTCCGGGCAAACTAGGAGTTGAGTAATTTACCTTTAAAACTCTATGTCTGTTACAAATTTTATCTAGCTTCCCAGAACTAACAAGCTTTTTAATCATTAGCTCACATTTAATGGCAGTCAGGGCTACAAGAATTCTAAGATTACAAGGTTTTTGCAGTCCCACAATAAATCTAAATGAGCATATGCTCCATAGACTTAATATTTAGAGAATTAGATACCACCAAAAAAGTGGAAAACCATAAAATTTTTCAAAGCCTAAACTACACTTACATTCTTCCAAATAACAAATTGATTAGCAAGTAAACCATTGTTATATCATAGCAACTTATAAAATAGACCCTGATTATAGCAAAATTGCTACAATTTTGTTAGCTCTACAAAAAGAAAAAAACACTTTAATGAAATGTACTTTGGAAGTACATGTTTTTAGTGTCTTATGTAATACAAACACAGACCCAAATTCAAAAATGCACACAAATATGCACATTAAGCTAAATATATGATAAAATATACATGTACTTAGCTCTTTCCATATGCATTTCTGGATGAAGTAATGTGCCAATTATTGCGGTAAGTTGATTATCAAAATTTTTTAATTAAGGGAGAGTTATTACCCATCCTTCTATTTGATTTGAAACTTACCTTATCAAAGAAAAATTTTGAAATAATAGGACAGTTGATACAGGTTGTTACTTCTGGGACCTTGGACAATTTGTATTCAGAAGGAAATGTGAGTTTACAATATTACAAGAAAACTAAAGAATTTTAATGCCTAAATGAACCCAAGATATTTATGGAAAGGAGCAAATAATTCAATTACAGAAATTTAAAAATAAATTAAATGTCTAATTATACCGTATCATTATGTCTAAGCAGAATTTGAAATTTATGCATTATTTTAAATGAATTATTCATAGTTTGTGTTACTAAAATAGAACATAAAATTGTTGTGAGGCAGCTAAATTTATCATGGTAAGAATTTATATACAATAAACTCTTATGATCTACAGTTTGTACCATTTCTTTATTATGTTAGTGTCAATTTGTAGGCTTGATGTCAATTTAGATGACAAAATAGCATTTATGCATAAGTCCATAATTTACCACCATTAAAATAAATAGGGAATTATTGTTTTTTATTGCTTTCTTCCATCAAAAAGAAAAATGCATTAGCATTTGTCATTCATAATATATTATGTGGAAAAGGTATCACTTTGGATTCAGGTTGAAGAGGAGGGGAAATAATTGAAGGGCAATATTTGTATCAAGAACTAGCATGTTTACTGCCATTAAATTATATGGGAGGTGTTCAGTTTCACAATATGTTCTGAATTTAAGTATAAACAGTAATATAAACTTCCATCTGAGATACTATAGTTTGTCAAGCACTTTGGTCCTAATATTAAAATGAAATTAAAAAATGGAAACAAAGTCTTTGTAAATTAGGAGGGGTGGAGGGATTGAAGGGAGGGCAGGGGAAGAGGGAAAAATAACAATTAAGATATATTATGTAAAGGTACAAATCTCCAATGATGAATGTCATCATATTGTATACCTAAAACGTATCAATAAAATTAATTTTAAAAAAATGAAACTAAACAAAAAGTTGCTGACCATAGTGTAGACAAAAAGTTGTAAAATATTTCAATCCAATAATTTTATACTTGATTAAGCTCAAGGATACTTTTAACAATTATAGATTATTGTTTTCAAATATCTAGTTTATTTCAACAAATTTTAAGTAGTTACTCTATATTAGGTGTTGTGTGAAGTGCAGATATACACTGAAAACTAAGCTGTGATCCTTGCCCTTTAGGAAACAATTTATTGGATTTTATTTTACTTTTTATTTTTATTTTGAGACAGGGCCTCACTATGTAGTTCAGGGTGGCTTTGAACTCACTATGGAGCCCAAGCTGGTCTCAAACTCATGGTGATCCTCCTACTTCAGCCTCCTGAGTGCTGGGATTATAGGCATGTGCCACTATGCCCGGCAGGAAACAATTTTAAATACATATACTGAAATAAATTTAAACTTTGTATTAAGGTATACTAAGTCAGTCATTCATGTCTTATATTGCAGTAATAAGGAAGTACAATTAATGTTCTGATTATTATTAATCTAATTTTCATTAATCTAGTTAGTAATGCAATAATTTCTATGAACAAAAATTATTTCTGCATTTCACACATTTTCCTCTAGCTTCCTCGAAGCTAACTGTACTAGTTAGCTATTGTAATAATGCATCATAATAAAAATTCTCAATTTTTTAATTTTTTAGGGTCTGGCTGACCTAAGCTTGGTTTACCTAGTTATCTTTTTTAATTCATTAAGTTCATTGGTACACTTTAGGTATACAATATGATGACATTCATCATTGGGAATTTGAACTTTTACGGATATATTTTGGTTTAACTAGTTATTGATACTAGCTCATCTGGATTTGGCCCTAGGTAATACACCAAGTATAAGTATTCTCCACATACATCTTTCTGCAATCCAATTTGAAGGGGCAGTGAACATTTTGGTCATTTTCTCTTTTGGACAGGACAGAAGTGTCAAAAGGGCCAAGTCAAACTGCGTGGGAACAGTTCAAATCTTAGGTTACACGACATCAGCTGACATGTCATGCAAGCAAAATTCATGGGCAAGTTCAGCTTCAAAAAGCAGGGAAAAGCCAGGCATAGTGGCTCAAAAAAACTACAATTTCAAGCTTAGCCCAGACAACTTTGTGAGACCCTGTAACAAAATGAAATAAATAAATAAATCAAAAGAGGGCTGGAAATGTAGCTCAGTGTGAGGGTCCTGGGTTCAATCCCCAGTACCAAACAAACAAACAACCCTGTAAATACAACTCAATCATTCTGAGGCCTGCTAATGGGGTAGAAGAATATTAGAATATTTCCAAAAAAGGAATGTGATGAATGGGATTAATTCAATATATCAGTGCCCTTTCTCCATGCTGTCCTTTCCTCTGAACATTGTCTGATCATTCTTTCTACCATAGGCGATGATGGCTGTCTCACCTTTGTGCTTCTGAGGTTGCTTATAACTATTATTCTACTTGAAGTTTCACTAAATTGCACTAAATGTTTTATAAGTTTGTTAACTCATGAGGGTCATCACATGACTACATCCTCTCTTGGAATTCCAGGGCTTTTGGCTCTTGGCATAGGGTTTAGAAAGTATTTAATATGAAAAAAATATTTCAACTAGTAGAAGGCTTTCCAAATCAATGCATGTATTTATTGAAATATGTTTCACTCACTGCCCTACTAATGGTGGTAACACCATCTGATACCTTCACAGAAATGTATTATGAATGTTTATATTTATTTGAAAAAATAATGCATATAATATTAATTTGTCATTTTTCTTCCTAGTACATAAAATAAATAAATGTTAAATCATTTCCAATACAAATAATAGTTGATGAATAACTTCCAGTAGTTATGGAACAAAACATTAGAGGATTTCCAGAACATACATTTTGGTGTCTCATTTCTCTAAGTTTCTTAAGAGTCCACCAAAAAAATGTATACACACTTCAGTGGTTCGCCATACTAATAAAGGTCTGGAAGCTAATGGCCACCACTTTGTTCCCTTCTTGTAATTGCAGAGGTCAAAGGTAACTTGTATTAATATCATGATGTCTTAATACATTTAGTAATAAAATATTTATACAAGTGTTTCTTTTCCTGATATATATATATATATATATATATATATATGCAGACTCTGTAGATTGATAAGATAAAAAACACCTTTTAATATTCAAGATCTGGACTCTTTTACTAAGCATCAAAATAACATCAAACACAGAGGCTCCAATTACAGGAAACTTATTACCTGCTTTTCAATATTCCCGTGTAAGTTTCTTTAGGCTTTGCATTCACCAAGTCTCTATATCAGATAATATATGAAAAAAACAAGGTCCCGTCTCAAGTTTCACTCCAGTGGTCCCCATTTACTGAATGAAACAGTTGTTTCTGGCATTACTGAGGCACAAGCATATGTTAGGATGGTTCCCACCCCCAAAAAGTATTTCCTGTCAAAAACTCCAGCTTTTTTCTTATGAACTGTATATTGCATCTTCATATTTCATTTCACTTTCAATTAACGGTAGGGCAATAAGCACAGGTGCTTTCCCAGCTTCTTGCAGCACAGTGAACAGCAACACAACAATCAAGATCTTCATAAAATTTATTTTTAAAAATTTTATCAATAGTATATGTTTGCAGTACATACTCTTTACATTCCTTGTGTGGAGCTGGTACATATACAGAATGCTGAGATTCCATCTTGCCCCAGAAAGAATAGCCATCATCAACAAATCAAATAACAAATTGTGGTGAAAAAGGAAACCTTCTACCTTGGTGGGAATGTAATCTAGTACAACCATTATGAAATTTACCAGTTTCAACCAGTTATCAGTGAGCTGGCTAGATGGTGGTACAACACCCACAGCAGGCCAACCTGAAATGACAATATTGCAAGTCCTTCACATACTCTTCCTGTGGTGGTGACTGCATTCTTCTTAAGTTCCTGTAAGAATCTGCTTAAGAAGATATTGATTAGGTTGTGAGCCATGAGAAATCTCGTATTTCCATATGCAATTGCAACAGGAAGAGATCGGTTCATTTCAGCCATACTGACATAATTAAGATTTTTAAAAATACATAAAAGATAAAAGGGAACAGAGATCAACTTTGAAATGATCCAGATGAAACTGTCATTGAGTTGAAGATGAAGTTAGGAGTAATAAGAAATGAACCTACAAAAAAAGCATCAATGTTTCAATGTAGTCATACTGTGTCAGTAGACAGTAAGTGCAAACAGCTTTTTCCTATGTTAGTCAGAATTCTTGTAAAATGTTCTGCCATTATTTCACTATTCAATGTCCAGGCTACTTGCTCATATGGGAACTTCTCAAATATGAATGACTTTGGAGTTCGCTGTTCTGTGTAAAGATTGGACTGGGCCTGGCATTATAACCCACTATCCCTCCTAAAGTCTACAAATGTGAGATCAAGAACACTGAGAAATGAGGGAGATGTTCACCCATTGACAAATGTACCCCAGTCAGAAAGCTGATCCCTAGGCAGTTGGAACACTTCTCAGTGCTCAACTCTGGGGCTATGTATCACGGAGCAGGCTTATTACCACCCACAATGTGCCTTAAGTGGCTTGTGTGTCCGAAGCAGACACAGAGGCCGCTCTCAAGGCCTACAGGCCCTCTGAGGTAGGCCACCCTGGTGCTCGGAGGAGCCAAAGGGAGTCGCTGTGTCTGCCAAACAAAGATCCTAAGAGTCAGCAATCTCCCGAATGCAATGGTTTATTGAGGGCTTATCACGTGGACAGCAGGACAGAGCGGGGGAGCTCAAACTGGCCGGATTAAGCTGGAAGCTGGAGGCGGTGCCCGAGGTGCCGGATCTTTCTCCTACCAACGTGTGACACGGTTGGGGCAAGGGACAGGCAGCCCCGGAACTCACGGAGATCCAGAGACTGGTACAGCCTAGGAGCCAAAGGGAGGATTCTGGACAGGCAGAGTGAGGGTTACAGACAGTTGCAGAGCTCAGGAGGCAGCTCTGGAAAGAGCAGTACCGGGGGCAGCGTCCACACGCATTGAGCCAGAAGACTGAGCCAAAGGGCAGCCGGAGGGTTCGTTTTTTATGCTGTGGGGAGTTTGGTACAAACAACATGTGCTAATCTTATAGTGTTATACAAATAACATGTGCTAATCCTATGGTGGTAAAATATATATCTTTCTTTATGGTAAAATATATTATTTAGAAAAAATATTTTTATACATTTCTTAAAAGGGTTCACAAGATAAGTTCTTTTGACATGCAGGCCATATGGTTATAACACTGTATGGTTACTACACAAGTTATCACACAAGCACACCGGCCATACGGTTACCACAAGCTAATTTAGACTCAAAGTAAGTTTAGAACCAAACAGAAGCATAAGATGGCATTTTTCCTGCTCCCATCACTTATGTCACAATTCCTCCTTTTATCCCTTTTATTCCAGATTGAAGGGCAAAGGGTAAACTGGGGCCACCAATTTCCACAGGAGGATCCTGACCAACTGCCAACCAAGAAAGAGGGGGAGATCACCTGACACCAGATGCATCACAAAAGCCAGAGGTTGCCCACTTGCTGAACCTGTTTATTTCTATGGGAATGTTGCAGAAATTAGCCCATAGATCTTCCCATAAAACATTTCTAATGCATAGATAGTGTTTCATCATTAGAAAACCATTAAATGATAGTTCACTTTCTTCCTATAAACAAAAGGTGATTATTAGAGGCGGCCCTAAATTAACATTACAAATTAATTGTCATTTACCGACAAAAGCATTGGTTGTGCCACCTATTATTCATTTGGCACACCTCTTAGTTGGGTACTCTGCTCCTGCCTTAATTAGGAATCATTCACGATACTTTCCTACATTTGCTACAAAACTTAGTGTTTTATTTCAAGCCTCTCCAGGCATTTCAAATCAATTTCCCTACCTACAAACATGATCTGGCGTCTAAGACTTAAAATTAAAATGTGTTAAAGTGAAATGAAGAAGAAAAGAATGGAAATAAGTCAATCAGTGTAAGGGAGTTTTCAACTTAATGGATCTAAATTCAAAAAGTTCTGTTTAAGGTAGAAGTGAAGTGCATGAATAATTCTGCCTAGCATATGAAGTGGAATGCTACCTGCAAAGTTTCATTAGCCAAATGTTACTTTATTATAAATTTTAAAAATGTATTACTCTTCAGATAAATTCTAAATCCAAGGCACTCTTAAAGAGGGAAAATCAGATTCTTTATATAAGATCTTTTGCTAAAGGAATGGGACTCAGAGATGGAGGGAGGAGGGTTACATACATATACCAACTCCCCACGAGGAATGTAATCATTGTGTACTGCAAACATGTACCAATAAAAATTAAAATTTAATAAAAGATGTCTTAAGTATGAGGTAATATTCTTGAAAAGATAGGCATAAACTCAGTAGAAATTTCATTTTTGAATTTTTGAGTTGTTTTGATATTGTATTTCAGTTTAGGTTCATGAAGAATAATACATACATATTATCTTACCAAATAAGAAGTTAGAAAGTATAAGGTTGAACCAATATTTTCCTCTCCTTCTGCATACAGTATTTTATAAGTTGCTAGATATTTTAGACATCATAAAATGATAATTTTTCACATAAAATATTAAGTTTTGACCTAGTTTATGATTAAGTATTTTTATTTGTAAAACATTATTAAATAAAGAGTATTTACTAGAAGTGTTCTAAAATTATACATTGTATTCACAATTCCTTTCTTCAAACTTACCATTACAGATTTCATCTGGAACAAATATCCCATGTGAATATAAAGTGAGAAATACCAAAATGAGGATAAAACATTTTATCTGGATCATGGAAAGAGGGACAGTGATAGGTATTCTTAAAGCTGCCAGTTTAAACATTTCAGACCACCTTGCCATATGATTTTTTTAAAAAACAAAACTAAACCTCAAAGTTTTCTTGGTCTTTCATTTTCTTGTCATTTTACAGAATAGGAGAAATGTTTTTTAATGAGGAAGGTGTCTCGGGCAAGAAGACAAAAAAATGAAGGGAGGAGCAAATATTGAATAGGGAAGAACATAGAGAGAAAAAAGACAAATAGCTTGGAAGAGGTTTGGAGAAATTCTTTCTTTTCTCATTTCTCCAGAGTCCTGGAGGGTAAAGAGAAACATCAAGAGCAAACTCATTGCCAAATAAACTATGTTAAAATAAGATTTAATATTCTCTTTGTGATATGACTGAATCAGCTTCCTAGCATTATAGTTAAAGAGTTTACAAAATAGACGGTCTGTTACCTGACTGTTGCACTAATACTATAATAGAATATACTTACACATAATAAAAAGTGTAAAGAGAATTAATTTATACATCAGGACCACCATTAATATTCACACAGGAAAATCTGTTCTATTCTTTGAGAGGTAAAAATCAGTTGAGGTGCTGGGTCTTCCTTTGAATTTAGAGTAAACTTGATTTAAAACTTTTCTGGGGACATATGTTAGAAGTATCTTAGGTCCAAAAATTTATATGTAAATCACCACAATATGACTAAAGATGATTACATACTACTTAGAATTATTGATTAAAAAATACATAATTTCACTTCAATAGCAAGTCTGTCTACCTGAGGCAATATATATATGATGAGTTCAGACATCATCGTGTCTTCTTTCAAAGCTTACATAAAATTTATAATCCTGAAGTCCATAATACTTTATATTTTTTTAATAATACAAAACCTGGATTTAGTTTTAACAGCCATACTGAGGTACAATTGTCATTGAATGAATTGCACATATTTCTCACAATTTTTAACTTATGAAAGCATTAAGATCATTAATATATACATCATCCCCAAAAGTTTCTTCATGGCCCTTTATAATTTGTCATTTTAACTTTCAAAGCATTCTTTCATCCTGAAGCAACTTTTAGATCATTTTATGTATTTATATGTTCATTTTAATTTCCTGGAATTTTATATAAACAGGATCATAAAGTATATACTTTTTCATGTCAGGTTTCTTTCTCTTACAATAATTTTTTTATATAAACTACATTATAGTTTGTATCATGGGATTGAATTTTGCTCCCCCCTAAAAAAGGATGTGTTGAAATTCTGACCCCAATATGTCAGAATGTAACTATATTTGGAATAAGGTCATGGCAGACATAATTATTTTGTTAAGATGAGATTACACTGGAGTTGGGGAGATGCTCAGTCTCTTACGATTAATGTTCTTATAAATCAAGGAAGAGACACAGGCATAGGAGGATAAGATGTCATGTGACAACAGAGGCAGAGATTCAAGGGTTATACCTGTCAGGTGGGGCTTAATCCAATATTAATGGCATCCTTGGACACAGAGACAGACATACACAGAGAGAAGGGCTATGTGAAGATGCACATAAGGAGAACCCCGTGTGAAATGGAGAATCAGAACAATGCATTTACAAGCCAAGGAATATTGCCAAGAAACCATCAGAAGCTAGGAAGAGTCAATAAAAGATACTCTCCTGCAGATTTCAGAGGGAGCATGGGCCTGCCAACACTTCAATTTTTGACTTCTAGCTTCCAGAACCCTGAGACAATATGTTACTTGATTTTTTTTTAAGTTATCCAGTTTGTAGTACTTTGTCATGGCTGCCCTAAGAAACTAATATAGCATGTATCAAAATATCTTTCCATACCACAGATATATCACAAATTGTTTATCCATTTATTTATTGATAGACCTTTGGATTGTTCCAAGGGATGTGCTCAGTGATATTGCCAAATTGTACTGTACATACAACCTTGATTTGACTAAATAATGATAAATTATGGCCAGTTTCACAACAGACAAGATACTCAACAGTAGAACACATGACAAATGGGCCTCTTTTTCACACATTTGCACCAATACTTGCAATGTGCTACTTTTTCTTATTTGTTGGAGATATTATCCCTTATTTGAGATAATGTTACTGGTTATTTTAACTGCATTTTTATTGCTAATGAGTTTGATTCGTTTTTCCTGTATTCATTCACTTTGTGGATAGCCTCTTGCTGAACCATTTATATCCTCTTTTTTTATTGGTTTTAAATATCATAAATCTCTTTTCTTCATCTTTTATTTGTTTGTTAGATATAGTCTGTGTTTCTCGTTCATAGAAAAGACTTTGTTTTGATGTAATCAAAACAATTATTTTCTGGGCTCTTCAAAAGATACTTTTTGAGCCTTACTTAAGAAGTATGTAATTTCTAAACTAGACATGGTGCCTCCTACCTATAATCCCAGTACTCTAGGAAGCTGAGACAGGAGGATGGCAATTTGAAGCCCAGTTTGGGTAACTGATT
Organism: Heterocephalus glaber; assembly: GCF_000247695.1. Next base: position 2,834,565 of record NW_004624787.1, on the reverse strand, counting down.
AACATAGTGAGATCCTGTCTCAAAACAAAATATAAAATAGGCTGAGGTATAGCTCAATGTGAAGGCCCTGGGTTCAATTAACAGGACTGAAAAAAAGTAACTTTTCAAATTTAAGTGACGAATATATTCTTCTAAATTATAAAGTAATCTACTAGTTTATAAATTTATCTTTCATATGTACCTTTTAAACCCCCTGCAGCTTGTCTTTTATATTTGATAAAGTAAGGATTGTGTTTTATTTTTCTATACATACTGAACAGGATTTTCTAGCATCATTTATTAAATAGTCTGAAACCGTATTTTAGTCAAATGTCACTTATTGATTTCACAGGCCTTATTTATCTTCCTTAATGAAGTTGCATATCACCTAGGAAATCTATGACATTTTACTTTGAATAAATTGTTTCTCAAAATAATGTAATCAAAACTGAAGGATAGTGAACTAAATCTATTGTTTTCCCCACTTTGATATGGAAAGCTAAATTGTCATATGTTAATCTATTCCAGTTATTTATCTATTCCTGAGCCAATAGCACATTACAAATAACTAAACATTGGGAGAGAATTTCTCCCTTAATTTCTATTTTTGTATTTTTTCCCTTGGAAATTCTTTAAGCAATGCTGCCTTCCCACATAAGAAATTAGTTTCTACTTAAGTAAAGCCTTTATTGCTTGCTTCAGCAGTGATTATTTTTCATTCATTTGGACTGCATATTTCCTGCAAATTTTATATTACCATTTAAAAGTTGGTCATACTTGAAATCCATGTCTTATATTTGGTCAATTTTCTTACATTTAGACAATGGAATTATATTCATATACTCATGTACCACTAATAGAATTATAATCACAAGTATGTGTCTCATAAACATGTATCTTCTTGTGTTATAGAGATCAAACACTGTTATGTGTCTCTCTGATCCCTGTAGGAACCCTTGCTCTAGGAGCCCTTCCAGGAATATCTCCCACTTCTTAAAAGAAGTACTGTACTGAGGGATAAACTACAGCTATCAGTCATGTGTCTTTTTGAGGAACAAGTCTTCAACTACAGGTACTGTAGGTCTTTCTAAAGTAACTCATAAAAGACCTATGATTGCTCTAAATCCGAGACACAGGTAAGCAAACATTTTCTATAAAGGCCTGCCTAGTAAATATTTCAAGTCCTACCATACAGTCTCTGACACTGCTACTCAACTCTCCCGTAACGTCTCAAGAAAGGAACCACAGGGCTGGGATGTAGCCCAGAGGCAAAGTGCTTGGGGCCCTGAGTTTGATTCCCAGTACCAAAAGAAAGGAGCCACAGGCAATATAAAAACAAATTTGTGTATCTGGGTTCCAATAAATCTTTATTTATAAAACCAGGCAGTAGGAATATTTGGCCCATGTGAAGTAGTTTAGTGTCCTCTATTATTGAGGATTTTTAACATTTTACCATCAAATTTTTAATTTGATTAAAATATTGTACTAAAATATCTAAGGATTTTAATTTTCACAAAATTTTTAATTTGTCAGTCATTAATTGAGGTGTCTACCACATGTGTCACGTCTAATTTTTCTTTACAAAAGTTACCCTACTTTAAATTGAACAACATAATTTATACTCACTATACTGAAATATCATCAACATCATATACTAAAAATATCATTTACTTTTACCCACTTCTAGACTTATACGTTGTTTCTTTCACTTATCTGTCAGGAGCTAGAGATGAGCTCAGTTATTCATATGAGCAGTGGTAGTTTAAATGACGCCTGTGGTCTACTCCTTAGAAAATTTGATCAGTTTTGTGTATTTTTTCTCTAGCATCCCTAAATCACTCATTTAGCCAAATTTGAAAAACACATTCTGGAGGCATTTTCTCAGGTGTACCTAGTTTTAGATGTTGCAAATATCACCTGAGCACCTGCTAAAACTACTGGGTGCCATTCTGGTCCTACTGAATCAGAATCACTGGAGTAGTGTGGTGGATTTGCAAAATCTATCAAGAATTTCAGGTGATGAGCATCTTAAAAATTTGAAAAACAGTGGTTGCACCAGTCTACACTCCTACCAGCAGTGGAGCAGGGTTCCTCTTTCCCCACAGCCCCACCAGCATTTGTTATTGGTTGATTTCATGATAGCAGCCATTCTTTCTG
>NW_004624787.1:2790827-2817450 GCF_000247695.1 Heterocephalus glaber | reverse complement strand
TTAGAAAAGTAATTTACTTCTTGCTCATATTACTAGTATAGTATTCTCTCTCTCTCTCTCTCTCTCTCTCTCTCTCTCTCTCTCTCTCTCTCTCTTTCTCTCTCTGTGGGTCTTGCTGTGTAGTTCAGGCTGGCCTTGAACTCACTATGGAGCCCTGAGTGGACCTGAACTCAAGGCAATCCTCCTGCCACAGCCTCCTGAGTCCTGGAATTACAGGAATGCACCACCATGCCCAGCTATAGTATAATATTCTTATTGTTGTCTTTCAATGCAACACTTTTATAAACAATGGCTATAATTAATTTTAAAAAATAGCTTCAAAAAAGCAGAAAATTACATATATTTCAGATAGTCAAACAATGACAAATGTTTTTTAATTGGCATCTTAAAGTAATGTTTTTCAAACATCCACATACAGTATTTTAAAAATTTCATCCTATCTAGCACCCATCAGTGTCAATATGAAAATTTGTGGTCAATATTAAGAAAAATAATTGAGCAGAAAAAACCATGCTATTCTATGTGACTAATATTTGTCAGATTTGGATGTACAAATTACTTCTACATCATTTTACAAAGGTGAGAGGAGAGTCATGTTAAAAGGCATATACGTTTTATGTACCAGATAGTATAGATACAAAAAATAATTTCAATCTTTTTCATGTGATTGTATTCATTTGGACAGCATTTTTAAGTTAAAGAAAAAGAATGATTTTGTGTATGTATAGAGAATCATTTAGAATCAGATAGGCCATTTAATAGTAGAGTTCTTAATAATTATCATGGTTCTTGATGGGACATTATTTTAAGAGGTGTAGTAAAAATAACTTACTACTTAAAACCATTCACAAGATGAGTTTATGGAAAGAGAAAATTCAATTTTTTATGACCAATTTGCCCAAATATTGCTACCGTTCACTGTTCACTTATTAACACAATTTGTATATGTTTTATCTTTATTGGTGCATATTTTTAAATGTTTGGGTAAAGAAAAACAAGTTCTTAGAAATCTGTCACACTTACTGTTACCCAGGGATCATTGTAGAATGGAAATTTTACATTCTTTATAACTTTTCACTTTGATTTCCAACCATAAAAAAAAAAAGAAAGAAATAGCTGGCAAAAATTTGTTCCTATCCTGTGGGTTGTCTCTTCACTCTGTCGGTTGTTTCCTTTGCTGTGCAAAAGCTTTTTAATTTGATGTTATGTCAATTGTTGATTCTTGACTTATTTTGTAACAAAAATTAAATAAATTTTTATTTAAGGAATTTCACATGTGATTCCTTCAGTACTCAGCAAGGTCACTTTAATGAGGTTCTTTGTCTTCAAAATAGCCCTTTTTCATAGAACTGATGCTTAATCTAGTCATCCTATCTGCCTGCAGTTTTATTATCTGCACTGGAATTATCTACAGTGACAACTTCAAAACTCCTGGGATCTTATCTTATACCCAAATTTCTTCCAGCAATTTTCACTTTAGGAGCCTAGAATTTGAATTGTACATAGTATTGGTATTGTGGCACATGATCTAGATTCTGTATTATTCCTTAATCATTTATTTCTAATATTGAAAGTCAACATTTTTCATTATTCTTGAGCAAAATGTTACAGGTCTCATTGTCACCACTGTAATACATTTACTGTGATGGAAGTGTGACCTGTGTCTCAACTTTAGCCACACTGCCCAATGTTAGACACCAATCAACAGAGCCCATTCTAATCTATAATGAGGCTTTGTCTTGATGTTATTTCCTATGTAGATGGGGTTCTGCTCAGAAACTCCTTGCCTATGCCTATGTCTTCATTAGTTTTACCTTCCAGCAGATTAAGTATTTGTGTTTCAACATTTAGATTTTTAAATCCATTTTTATTTTATTTTAGAACATGGTGGGAGATACAGGTCTAGGTTCAATCTTCTGTATGTGAATAGCCAGTTTTCCCAATAAGAAATACTGGAGAGGCTGCGGGGAAAAAGAAACACTTCTACATTGTTGGTTGGAATGTGAAGTAGTACAACCATTATGAAAATCAATATGGGGATTTCTCAGAAAACTAAAAATAGAAATTCCATTTGATCCAGGTATTCCCCTTCAAGGTATCTTCCCAAAGGAGTTAGACATATTGCATTGATACATGAATACCCATGTTTATAGCATCACAATTTATAATAGCTAAATCTTGTAAGTGGCCTATATGTTCATCAACAGATGAATAGATAAAGAAAATGTGATATTCATACACAATGGAGTATTAATCTGTCATGAAAAAAGGATAAAATTGAGTCATTTGTAGGAAAATGGATTCCTCTGTAGGCCATAATGTTAAGTGAAATAAATTAGATACATATGCATAAAAAGGAACATTGTAGATCACCATTAAGCCCAAAGAAAGTTCTGGAAGGCTTTCAGAAAGTCCTAAAGCAAGTCTCCTTTATCTCTGAGGAATACTCCTGTTTTAGTGAGCCCACCAATAAATGGCTTAGAGCAGCTCCTAGGAAGCATGACCTGGGAGACAACAAGGCAATGATTTCAGGGTATTGTAGACAGATAAGTTAGTTAGATAGGGCTAGATATCTTATAGGCAGTTAGACAGGGCCAGCCCTGGAGTAGTCAATATGAAAGACAATGGAGACACATTCACTAAAGGTCAGCATTATTAAAAGAGAGAAACTACTTTACTCTGATACTTCCCCTAGAGATGAATAGAAGTGACTGATATTCTAAATAGGCATCAATCACTTTAAGTGGGGACTAAAATCTCCCTAGACCATTTCCTTTCTGGAAACTCCTTGTTCATTCTGTGTACACTTGCTTCGTGACTTGTTTTCCCATTTGATCTCCATTTAATCAATATTACCTGGGCGACTGTAATTGTAATTGTAATCTCATTGGTTGATCATGGTTTATTCCCACCTTATGCCCACCTTGTAATTTTCCATTGGACCTTATTGGTTGACTGTGGTTTTGTTCCACCTTGTACCCTTCTCACCTCATGGCTTTGCTCAATAAAACACCTTTCGAAAGTGGGGTGGTTAGGCAACCTACTTTCCGGGTGTTCCCTCCTGTCCCTCTCGGGCAGGAGCTGTCTTTCCCTCAATAAATATTCCTTACTCTTACCTAGAATTCATTCTTTGATTTTGAGAACAAGAACTCACGTTTCAGATATCTAGCAGGTTGGGAGCTATAATATTTCTTTTTGGATTACTTTGCTTATTTGGATTACTTGGTATCCTATTGTGGGGTTCCACTTCTGATTATACTCAAAGCCAGGGAGACATAGGTGCACCTGAGGACACTTAAGGATGTGTCTCCTCTCTTAGGGACATGTGCATAATAGTCCACAGTTAAACATACTTAAACTACACATGTGCAGCATGGACAAGGTTATGCAGTAGATGTTTCATCTCACCATGTCCCAGTAAGCTGATAAGACACTATAATTGCTATGAACTAAAGAACACTGTAACCTTTTAGTAGCTGTGTTTGCTGTGATGCTGAAGGAATAAAGATAAGCAGCTCTTGAGCTCTGGAGCTGCTGTTCTAGCCCTGATGTTTTGATGCTTCCCTGATGCTGATGATTGTCTCTATGTGTTGCTCTTATTGGGGAATTAATTAACTCATGGCACGAAGGACTATATGGACTAAACAGACCCCTCCCCAGGTGCCCATAGGGAGGCTCAGCCTCGACTGATACCTATATCCAGAGCACAGTGGTTGGGGTCTTTATTTGATTATACTCCCTCTCTGTAAGGTACATTCTCATGGGCACTATACTTACCTTGTGGGCTCGTTGTGAAATTAGAAATAATGTAGGTATTCTGCCTGGGACTGTGTGCTTGACATATAATTTGTGCTCAATATGGAATAGGTCTTGTCATACCTCATTAAAACTGTGTGATATTTACAGGGTATGTCTTTTTCAATTCTCACTAAATTATTTCCTATCATGTGGTTGTATTAGCTTGCTGTCCTGCTGGAACAAATTGTTGTATGCTGATAGTTTAAACAACAGACAATAATTTCCTCACAGTTCTGAATGTGGGAAGTCTGCGATCAAGATGTCCACAGGATTGCTTTACTCTAAGACCTCTGTCCTTTCTTTGTAGATGACCTCCTTCTCCCTTTCAGTTTGCATTGCCTTCCCTCTATGTGTATCTGTGTCCTGATCTTCACTTACAGATACCAGTCATGATGGATTAAGACTCATGTCAATGACCTCACTTTAACTTATCTTTTTTTAATGGTTTTTTGAGACAGGGTCTTGCTATATAGTTCAGGCTGTCTGGCCTTAAACTCACTGTGTAGCCTGGGCTGGCCTCAAATTCACGGCAATCCTCTTGCCTCTGCCTCCCGAGTGCTGGGATTACAGGCATGCGCCACCACGCCTGGCTAATTATTTCTTTAAAGACTAACAAAATACAGTCACATTCTGAGGTTTTGAGGGAGTAAGACTTCAACATATGATTTTTGAGGGGACATAATTTAGCAATTACGTCCTGACCATTCCTAAGCATGATGCATATTTCTTTCCCCATGCCAACCTGATTGGTATTCCCTGTGAGCAGCAGCCTGGTAAAATCAGGGAGTGTGATATTCAGACTTAATTCTTATCGTATATAAGAAGTTTGGATGTGTGTATAGTATGATTGAAAAAGCTAAATATTAAGGTTATATTTACTTGAAAGGAACACTTGGATATTACATATTTGGAGGAAGAGCAATGATCCTGTATCTAATATTGTACAAAGGAAGGAGGAGATCTACTGACCTTTGTCTATCAGAACTGCCTCAGAAATCTTCCCAGCCAAGGAAAACATTCTGGTGCAGCTGTCTGAAAATGTTACAAGTATCTTCAATTTAAGTGACTGTTTTGCCATCCCTGTTAAGATAGCTCTGACCCTTTACTTTATGAAGAGTTCTATCAGAAGTGGTAGGGATGATCCTAGCTTCAGCTCTTCCACTACTACACACACAAACCCCACATCCCCAACCTCTTCACCCCTACATGAACACACATGTGTCACATCACTCTGTATGTCATCTCCAGCTCCACTCTTAGTCATACCATGGAGGATACTAATGTCATGCCCCCAAGACAAACAAGTAGATTGGATTTGAATACTCTTTAGCAGACTCTCCAAAACAAGGACTAGGGCCACTTATTCTAACTAAACTATGAACCTGAAGGCTTACCTGCTAGCATTATCAACCTTATTCCTTGGTTGATGTCAATACCTCTTGGCCAGGATCTGACCCATTGTGAAGACTTTCTTTCATGTGTATGTTTGGGATTGTACCTTTTGGGTGGGAGCCAGGCATTATTAGCATGTCTCTCTCCCTCGAATACTGTGACTTCTACATTAGGGGTGGTAAACTTTCAGGATCTCAGATTAACCAACATTTTGGTATTAGTTCTGATTATTATGACAAATTCCTGTGACAATTTAGAAAGATAAAAACTTTATTTTGGATCACAGTTTCAGATGTCTCAGTCCATGATTACTAGGCCCTATTGCTTAGCCTTGTGGCTTTTAGACCCGTGCCAAAGCAGCATATCATAGGGGTAGCATGTGGTAGAGCAGAACTTCTCATCTCAGAGTCAGAAAGCAGATGAGAGGAAGAAGGAACTGGTGTCTCACACTATCCCCTTCAAGGGCACATCCCCAATAACCTAAAGCTCTCCAACTATGCTCTATCTCTTACAGTTTCCACCACCTACCAATAGTGCTAAGCTGAGGACCAAGACTTTTAATACATAGGCCTTTAGAGGAACATTACATATTCAAACTATAGCAATCCTAAAGAAAAAGGCTTAACTCTGAGGCAACAATATCCGTAACAAGGTCCTCAGCTTCCTCTATTATTTCAATTGTTTCAGGGAAAGGACACTTGTTTTGTTACTTAAGGATACATTCTAGTAGACTGCTCTGCCTTCTTGGATGAGGCATGGAGACCTAATGATCTGGCACTTTTTGTAATCTTCAATTCCTTCCCATCTCTCTTCTTACTTCTCTTTCCTTTCTTGGTTAACCTGCCAGATATCAGTCCACCCAAATGTCTTCCTATGGAGTCTTTCTTTTCTTACTTCAGTTGTGCCTCAGCAGGACAAAGAGTATACATGCAGACTTTGCCAATCAGAATTGAACTCATTTTTTAATTTATTTATTGCTATCAGTTTGATCCAGAATAATTACTACAAATTTATGAGCACAGCTAGTGCTATAAGTGGGTATAGCTACATTTGTCCCTTATATTCATTTGGAAAAAAATTCTGCTGCTAATAATGACTTTATTTGCTTTTTAATTTTGTTCATTTTGTACTACTGGGGATTGAATTCAGGGCCTTAGCTCTGTGTTACATCCTTGGGTCTTTTTTATGATTTTTGAGATGAGGTCTCACTAAGTCGCTAAAGTTGCCCAGGCTGGGCTTGAACTCATGACCCTGCTACCTCAACCCCCTAGAATGCTTAGATTATAAGTGTGTGTCACCACACCCAGCTTGATAGTGCATTTTAAAAGCTACTCTTTGAGTACTAAATATGTTATGGGTAATTGACATACAGTGTCTAATTTTTTATGACAAGATGGAAAGTTGCAAATAGTGGAGAAAATAAGTAAATATTCATAGAAAATGTTAAATGGTCATGGAATTGTGTCAGAGTTTCCATCATCATCAAGGGATGTCTGAATATGAAGTTTACTTAATCTATTATATTACCCTCCCCTCTCTGGTATGCTTAGAAAGTCACTAAGCCATAACAATTACTGTAGTTATGTATTAAAGTCAAAAACTTGATGAATCCAGGGCATTTTGCCAAAAATGCCTGCCTGGATTTTATAGTAAATACAGGGCAATTTCAAATTGTTTCTTCTTTGTATAACATTAATAACCGACTTAAGGGTCCTTTCAATTGTTTCTAAAAAACTTAAAGATGAAATTAAACATTCTTGATATGGTATCTACACACAATGCAGATAGACCAACTGAACATTTTGGTCAACTTTTCACTCAGTGTGTAGACAGTAAGGATTGCTCTTCTGTGATTTGTTGCACTCTTAAATGTTCCCTTAAATAGTGGGTTATGCCATGTGACAGGCAATTTGCCTTTTCACCATTTCACTTGTCATGCTGGTTCCCTTAAGTAGCTGAAACTAGAAAAGGGCTCACAGAGGTTACAGAGCTCAATAGAATGCTTACCTTTCATCTTCACATTTTATTTACATTCACTTTACCTTAGACATATCTGTTTTTAGTCTTCCCTTACAAACTCATTTGGAAAAATATAGAAAGAAATGTACATATTCTTTTATTTCCTTGAATAGTGCCCATTTTTGTGTCAGATTAAACTAGCAGATAGGAAAAGAACACAAAGGAAATATCAAAACTGAAAATTTCTTTTGGTCTAGTTGTAAATAGCTGTGCTGTTAAAGAACTGTGGAAGCATCTACCACAATGAATATTTCAATATATTTTTCTCAAAATCAAACTACATGGCTGTATTATGAATAACTGTCCCCATGACAGTCTAGCAAGAAGGAAAACACAAAAAACTTCTCTAACAAACTACCTTTTCTGACATACAATCACAACATAAATAATCTCGTTAAAAAATTTAACTAGTAGTGCTTGAGAAGTGTGAAAATGCAGTTTCCTTGTGGTGTTTTGTCCCCGGCAACGTGTAATTATATTTCCTGAGGTCATGTCAGTACTTTAACAGACTTTATATCTGATGAAATTATTGCTTGTTGTTTTAGGAATATAATCTCTCTAGGTTTTACAAAGCAGTCTCTTAGTTTTGCATAAGTTGTGTCTCCTATTGGCAGAATAGTAAATTTGATTGGTTTCTTTTATTCTTAAGAGTTACAAGATCATATTTTAATTCCTGAATTTTATAGTTCAGTATAAATATCACAAGTACAAAACAAGTATGGTGGTATTTTTAAATACAGAATAAAATCATACAGAAAATGATACCACCTGTCTACATGGAGAATCTAAGGGCCTACATTAACATTAACTTTAAAATCTTCAAAATAGGTAAAAAAAATGTTTTTCAACTTAAATGATTCCAAGAAAAATCAACCCAGTTAACTTGCTCCTCTAAAAATAAAACTTCTGAACTCTTTTCTGGAACTTATTTTCAGAAATTCACTCGCATGTACTCTTTAATATAGCATCTTTTATTTTGTACCTTTATGATAAAACTTTACGTGCTGATACTGACTTTAACACTTTAATAACATTTTTCTTGGCCCAAAATGGTTTTTAGATATTTCATTCAGCACTGTTTAATATCGGTATTTATAAATTACTGTCTACTCTAAAAGGTATCGGCTGCTCTGGAAAGAAGGACAAAATTCATTAATGAATCAGGATTTAATTTTCACAACGCAGGCAGAAGAAAGCACCTTGCTGTACTCAGTCCAGAGGTAGAGCAAATCCTTTGGGAATTGTACTGTACTGATTTTTTTTTAATTGTATTAACGAGTGCACATTTTGGACTCATATATATTTTTTTGTTCATGAATATACATAATAAAATTTGCTTTCCTCTAATGATTCATAAGGTTGATTTTTTGCTAAAGCTTGACAGAAATGCCCAAAATATCTAATTTTATCTTTTTATAGTTGACTTTGTTACCAATACCCCACAAGATATGTAAACATTATGTACTGCAAGCATATACTAATAAAAAAGCTAACAGAAAGTATATTATGGCTAGACTTTTTATGCAATTAATGTTGTAGACTTGCCAAATGAACTTTTACAATTGTTTCTAATATATACCTCTGGGTCAAACCTATATTATTTTGTCAACCTGTTTCATCTTCTCAAACTAAGAAGTGATACAAAGTAATCATTCAGATGCTGGTTACTTTTGTATTAGAAGTGTATATTATGGGAAGCTTTGTTTTTACAGAATTAACCCCTCTTAGTTCATGTTTGGTACTTGTTATATATTTTTAAAAGTCCACATGAGAAATATTTTAGATTCAGAGTTTTTGGCTTATTGACATTTACAAGATTTGAGCTGAACCAGAAGTTGAGTGTTTGCGAACTAAGATGTTAAGTTTTACGAACTAAGATGAGGTCTTTTACTGGGGGATGTTTTATCTTCTTTGTCTTCTTTCTCTTCATTATTGTCTGGATAATCCACTAAAGTAGCTACCCTGCTACTCTGTGGAATACTCATTCCACCACCAGCACCATCAGAACAAGATGAAGAAAATCTGAAACCACCAGAAGATGTTCTTTTGGGAAGGTGTAGCTTCATTTTCTGTGTTTCAGCCTCTGTAAGTTTTTCATCACGATCTGAATTGTTTCCTATTGGTGGCGTAACTGCTTCTCTTCTATTTTGACTGAGGTGCATTTCTTCCTTCACATCCATGACTTTGGTATCTTCATATAGTATAGAATGTAAAGTCTTCCTTGCTTGACTTTGTCTGTCTTTTTCTTGTTCATATTTAATCTTCAGTCTTCTGAATGTCTGAACATATTCAATCAGTTCAAAAGCCTTATAAAATCTTTCAACTACATGTACAACAAGTGACTTGATATTTCGGATACTTATATACTCAAATAGCTCAATAATAGCTGAATTTAATATATTGTACCTATGTCCATTAGCCAAAAAAGCATTTACAACTGGCTCAAAAAGATTTCCCTGGATGATGTAACTATTATATTGTTCATCTCTAAGGCCAATCATCTCTCTCATAAAACGAACAGCACTCAAGAGCAGGAAAGTATGCTTTGAATTCATCAACATCAGGACTGTTCTTAGCAAGTCTTCATTCAAAATATAGTTTTTAATGTAGTATGTGTGATGTTGTACACAAAATGTGCATAGTTCTAAAATTAAACCAAGCAATCGTGCTGTTTGATAATTATTGGGGCGATTTTTGTTTCTGTCAGGTCCAAATCTATCATCCTCTTCATCTTTGTCTTTTTCAGTGCTAGATAAAAGTGGTGCTATTAAGTTATCCATGCAATATTTATAGAAAAAATTTAGAAACTTATGTCTTTCATATTCATAAGGCAATATCAGCATGGTCTCTGGGTCAAGCAGAGAACGAAGAAGTTCCATCAAATTCATGGCACCTGAAAGTTCAGGATCAGTATCACAGATCATTTGTTCAATTACTACATTAATTAGAAGTTCATCATCTTTACTCTTCTGAGCTTCGCCCATTACAAACTGCCGGATTGTAGATGGATTGTACTCCACCAGATAAGCAAATATAGTCGTAGTAGCTGTCTTTACTTGGAAATCATCTATGCTCATAACAACTTTAAGGGCAGGTAGAATACCCAGTCTTACCAATGTTTTGAGCAGTGCATCTTTGCTTTGAGGATATAATGCCTGGGAAAATTCACAGAATTCCTTCAAAAAAAATAGCAGTTCACGCCGTTTATCACCATTTATGGCCTTATCTCTTAACTGTGCAAAAATTTCAGACAAAAACATGTCATCTTCCTGTAGCATGTTGACTATCTCAATCTTGTTGAAGAAAATGAAATTTTTAAGAGAAGGGAGAAGATTCTCTTCAGATATGGATGGTTTGGGTAAAAGAATATCATGAATGTACTGTATTCTGTATGTCTGATGTATCTTTTGCCTAAGTTCAGAATTTGTTATTGGTATAACTTCCTTCAATCTTGCATTTTGGGTAAAGAATTGCCTATGCCTTTTTGGCTCAGGCCCAGCAGGGTCATACTCAAGGCATCCTATCACATCCATAATACACTCATCAGAAAACATAACCTCAAACAGAGGAGTTTTATCGAGGAGTAAGATTCCTTTAACAATGCTATACAAATGATGTAGCTCTTCTGTATTTTGAAGATTCTCACAAATTTGGAATAGCTCTAGTAATTTTTTAATATAATCCCCATTTTTCAAGATAAAAGTCAGGCATTTCTTACGGGAAGGTGAAACAAAAAACGAATTAAAGATATCAGCAAGGTGACCAACTGTACCGAGTTCACAGCTAGGCGGCTGAACAAGGTAACTGGTTTCTAACATTTCATCATATTGTTCCGTTTCATCTAAAACGTCTTGTGTGGCTTCCACTGTTGGCTCTTTACCTTGAACTTGGCATATTTCTTCCCAGATCTTCTGACAGTCTTCTGGGTCCTGGAAACTCAGAGCCCTACTAATGTACTCATCTTCAGACCAAACAATTAACGTACTCCGTTTTTTCCAATAGGGTGTGTTTGGCTGTATTTTGGACTGTAAAATACTTGAGTCACCTGACTCTGACTGAACAAGGAGACACACACCCTGAAGCTGCTCATCGTAAATGGTTGAGACTTGCCCCATACCTATGCAGTCCCATCTCTCGTCTCCGTTCATGATGTAGACTTCTACATGGAGCTGTTCAGCAGCCATGGCGATCTCAGGCTTTACCACAGCAGTCTTTGTCATGTACGTTAGTTACGATTATATTGGCAGCAACCAAACAAGGGGTGACAGTTCAGAAAAATCGTAATAAATATCACCAATCACCAGTGGTTAAAAGGTGGCAGAGACTGAGAGAAGCACAAGGTCTTTAGGATTCCTCCGCAGGTACTGCTACTATTCACTTCCTTCCACCTCAGCATCTGCGATCTCCTGTCCTCTATTTTGCCCCCCCCCCCCGCCCCATTTTAAAAATGAGTCCGCCTGCTCTAGGCTAACAATGCCTGCTGCTCCCAAAATTCTTCCAGGAAAGCGCTTATGTAACAAGTACTCTCTACTTGTTAAAGGGACATACCACCAAATTTACAAACGGAAGTTTAGAAATCAAGGACTTATAAGATAAATAAATGAATTTGATGCTGGTAAAATAAAAAAAAGGTGTGGAGGAAAGGGGGAAAATAAGAAATGAGATGTGTTATGTACACGTACCAATTCCCTACAACAAATATAATCATTATGTACTAAGAACATGTCCTAATAAAAATTAAAAATGAAAAAATAAATTAGAATATGCTCTTTCCATAGACGGTTTTGACTCTCGGAATTATTTTCACTATCCCCTTCTTTTCTTGGCCGTCATTACACTTTATTTCACATATTTGAGGATGGAGACTTACAGTATTTGATAAAATAAAGCTTAACTAATTAGGTCCTGACCAAGTCCACACCCGACATTCTATGTTAAGAAAAGGTTGCTCCCACTAAGAAGCAAAAGCCAGTGCTCTACAGACCATGAGAAAGAATCAGAAAAATGACGTTGGGCTTTTTCCATTAGCTGTGGTCTAGTCTGTGTCATTCACTGCTACATCCTTAAGGAATGACATTTTCCTGGGATGGAGTATGTCAATCCTGTTTAACTGTTCAGTGCATCTGAAAGTTTTATGTTCTAGCACAATGGGTGACAAAATTTCCTCAAATGTTTTCTTATACATTAACACACTCCTCACCCTCAGGGAATTACTGGGCCAACGGAAAATTGAGTTGAAATTTGCCAAAAGTGAATACTGACATATCAATTATTTTATTTCTTTCCTCGATAATGAAGACCTAATAACAACTTGATAGCTATTGATAGTTCAGTGAGTGCTTATTATCACGAAGAAAGCTAATAACATAACTTGGCAAGTAGAATACTTGAGTGTTTATTATGTTCAAGATTGTGTGACAAGAACTCTGTATACATTCTTACTAAATTTTCATAACAATCTAACAATACAGCATTCATAATCCTTTTAGGATCAGTAAATATACTTACAGAAGTGAAACAAATTGGCAGGGGTCACACAGGTAGTAAGCTGAGGAATTCTGACTTGGACACTTGCCTTTCTAATTCCAAAATTGGTTTTCTCATCCACTGAACTGCTATCCCCTTTTTTACTTGGCCTTCACTATACTTTGTTTTACATTCCTTCCATCTATATAATTTGTAATCAACATAAAATAATCAAGACAAGATGAAAGTTACACACTTCCTCCTTTAGATCCACATCTGTGTATTGCCAACTGAAAAATAGAAGCTTGGATATGGCAATTCTGTTAAATATAATTTTAATAGTAACCAAGTTGATTTTTGATGTTGCAGCAACTTCTGCAGTTTTCTTTTTGAGAAATAGTTCTTTTCTCAAATCATTAACCCTGTTATCACAAGGGAAAAACTGAGAACTGGACTACATCAAGCATCTTTGCACTTGCGTCCTATACATAGCATTGGAGATGTGTGACAGTTCTCAAGGCATAGGTGAACTTTCACATATCTCTCTTGCAATGTTGCCTCTAGAAGGTTTTATGTTGGAATATTTTCTGGGATCATGCAGCTAGGAAACTTGAGGAGTTGGATGCTTATAACAACCATTCCATGAAAATTTAAATCAGAACCAAGATACAACAGGTTTAGTACATTTACAAGTTACAAATAATACTTAAACATAAGATTAATGACTAAGACAAGAATTGATATATGTACTAGTTAAAAACATACCTTATTTCAAGAAGAGAGAAGGTAGAAATATACAATGATCACATGTATGCTAATGGTTCAACTTTTGTCCCTACTTTGTTTATATTAAAGTCTCTCTCAGAATCAATTATAATACTGTGGATTCTCTAAATATGCCTTTACTTTTCATTTCCTGAGAAGCACTCATCACAAATTTATGTGTTTTCACAATTTTATCACTAGGAGTTTCCCTTAGGCCAATTAAGTTCCCTTTATCTTAACTAGGTTAACAAGAGTCTCTTTGCACCCGAGTTTGATTCCCAGTACCAAAAAAACAAAAAACAAAAAACAAAAAAGAGTCTCTTTGCAGCCTAAAAATGCCTCAACTCCATATTTCTTGTTGCTATTTCTGCAGTAGTTTCTCTCAGTTTCTGCCTTACTGGTTTTGGGAAGTAGAATAATGTCCTTTTGTTTGCTCCATTAGTTATACCTACCTAAGATTATTATTTTGTGTTTTTTGTTGTTTTACAGGGAGGAAAATAACATGAATAAGAAAATGTCATATTTAGGAGCTCCAGAATTTTTTTCATATGCATTACTTACTTTACCAATTTATCTTCATTACAATAATGGCCTGGGGAAGATATTACTACCACCGTATTAGAAGAAAAAATCTTAGAACCAAAATTGAATCAATCATTTGGATCAAACTCTTGTAGTCAGTGATGATGTTAGGATTTAAAAACAGCCTTTTATGGTTCCAGCTTTTCTCTTTGTTTTTCCCAATATGCAATGCTCTCTCCCAAACAAAGTCAATGTGTTTCTACTTTATTTATAAAAAAATCTTCCAGGCTGGTGGCACACACCTGTAATCCCAGCACTCTGAGAGGCTGAGGGAGAAGAATCAAAAGTTTGAGCCTAATTTAGGCAAGTCAGTGAGAACCTGTCTCGAAAAAAAA
The DNA here is from genome assembly GCF_000247695.1 of Heterocephalus glaber. The sequence continues at coordinate 2,803,093 of NW_004624787.1, read as the reverse complement.
ATTTAAAAAGGTCTGTGGACATAACTTAATGAGAAGATTCTGGGTTTAATCCCCAGTATTGCAAAAAAAAAATCCAAAATTGTAAGTAAGGTCTATGCAACCTAATAAGATCTAGGCCTATCTGAACTCTTTCTTTATAGGCACTCTGTCCTTTATTCTGTCCTACCTGCACAAGCCATCTAGCTGCATCTGAGGGCACATCAGGTATACTTCTGTCTCAAGACCTTTGCACTTCTTACTTTCTCAATATCTACATCGCTTATACCCTCACACCATTCAAAAGTTTATTCAAATGCCCTTTTCTTTCTAGTGATAACTTTCCTACCACCCCTTTAAAGTTGCAAGGCCGTCCCATCCCACCACATTCACCTCTTTTATTGGATGTGTATTTTCTCTACAGCACTCAGCCTCATCTGAACATTTTGTGCCTTAGTTATTATATTTCTTCCAATCAGACTATCAGCTGTATAAGGGCTGTGATTTTTGTTTTGTTCACTAACTTGCTCCCAGCACCTGCCATGGGAATGGTACAAGTAGTTTCTCAACAAGTATTTATGGTATAAATACATAAATGAAAAAACATTTTTTCTTATATGATTTCCAATAATCCATTTATTTATTCTTCACACAGTTACTAAGCACTTCTTATGTACAGGCCCTATGGCAGTCACTGGGGATAAAATAGTGCATTTGAACTTATGTCAAGTCCTCTTATGGAATAGGTAGTTTTATCAGGTGATACTTCTAATTTACAAGATACATTTGGCATTTCCCATCTGGTACCCAAATCCTACTGTTTTGAATAGTTTATTGCTTGCTCATGGTGACCAACAAAACAATATTCTCCTGTTTTAGGTGTTCAGTTACATGAAAAGGTTGTGTTTTAAATAAGCTGTATGTTTCCTCCATACTGTGTCAAATATTTCTTCTCTTACCCTAAATGGAATCTCAGGTAGAAATTGTAGTGTTTCCATCCACTCTCAAGTATTGAAAGAACTCTCAATTTTTGGTATTAAAATATTCAGCAATCCATTTCAAGCTTTGTTTGAGTCATGGCTTTTCTTAAGGAAGTTTATGGCCAAAACTAGAATTAAGGGTTGGAAATGTGTGCTCCACGCTGTGCAGGGGAATACAGCTAGGTTATATAGTAAAGTTCATTGGTAGAGGGAAGGCTAAAGAATTCAAAACATAAATGCAATCTTTCACAAGCTTGGGCAGCAAGTATAGCCTGAAACTTTCCTAGGCAAAGAGGGATGTATGGTCATTCTATAGTATAGTATAGTATAGTATAGTATAGTATAGTATAGTATAGTATAGCATAATATAGTACAGTATAGTATATATTCTAACATATACTATGTTAGAATACATAGACATTAAGCCACTTTATTTTCAACTGAAAACTTCACCTCATTACGTGTTCATTGTAGCAGCACTGGCTATCATCTTTCCATAGCCTCAGAGCTACCAATTACTCTTAAGTATCTTTTTGGATCCATGGGTCATATTTATTAACACTAGTACATTCTCAGTTCAGTGTTTGGCCTCATTCAAAGCTCCAAAATCTTTTTCTCACATTTCATGGATTTTGGAGAGGAAAGAAAGAGGGAAAACACTGTCTTATAAGACACCAACTCTTTCACTCTCACTGATATCTTTCTATTTCCCTTTCTTAGTAGAATGTTTTCAGTGTACAACTACTAATTTGCTTACATGTATAATGTTATTCTGTCTCCCCATCCCACCAAAGACAATGGCTCATCTTGTCTCCCCTGTATTTCTCTACCTAGAGGACAATAGGCACTCAGTAAATATTATGAATGATTGTATGAAAGCATGTGTAAAATCACTCCTTTCATTATTTTGGAAATACTTCACATTTCTACCTTATTTTATGAAAGTCCATTTAGTATCTGGTTTCATTAACCAGTTTTTGCCCCAACTTCTTTCCTCAACTTTTTTCTGTATGAGAATAAATGAAGTTAACAAGTTAGCCAAGTTTTCACAGCGAGTAAACATTCTGAGCTTGGATTTAAACCCAGGTATCCAGATTCAAGAACTTGTGCATTTGAACTCACTGCTACCAAAGCATGTCCTCATCCTCTTTGCCTTATCTTTATAGAGATACTCAAGCCAACTTCTATACCCACATTATAAAACCATCAGGATAGATATCTAAGCATTTTTGGACAAGCAAATATATGTCTCTGCAAATCTCTTCTTATTCTCCACCGTTATATTTTTCTTCCTTATAGAAAGCATAGAGGACAATTATATATCAAATGCTTCCACTTGGTCATCTTTCTTTCTTAAAGTATTTGTCCCCCTAAATAAGAAACAGAAACACTTTTATCCTATTTATTAACTTTGGTCTAAGTAAGGGTAAACTAACTTTGAATTTAATTTTCTTCTTTTTTTTCATGCCTCCTTTTGTGATAAGCCTCAGTTGAAACATTAGTTTTATAGATGTGTTAACTGAATTTGCCTTCAGCAATATCTTGCCCCCTATATTTTTTGCAACATTGTTATTTCCAAATTTATTTGTTCATTTCTGCATTTTTTCTGGTCTGACACTTAAAATATCTTTGTTAAGTTTTTATAGCTATTTGTTCCTCTAATTTATCAATAGTCATTCTTAGTAATAATTACATTATAAAGCCTGCTGCCTATTCGTTCATGCTATATCCCTTTTAATGTATATGAAGAACTCCTTTATATTTTTTCCATTTGAGTTCATATAAGTTATACTTTTTTCTCAGCCCCATATCACATGGAAAAGTATATGACATCCATAGCTAGAACTGGATTATCTAAACAGTTTTTGTTATCCCTATCACCAATTTTTCTTATTTTAGCTTTAAAGACCTCCAGATAAGGATATGTAACAAGTTCCACAGATAATATTTTCTAATATCATTCAACTTGTACCAATGAGGCCCCTTTTGCCTTTTCTCTTCAATAAACATTCTTGTTTTAATTTCTTCCTATTCTCTTTTTTTTCAGTTGCAGAGACAAAGAATGAGAGCTTATGCATGCTGAATTGCTTTCTTTTATCTACAGGTAAGTGACAGTCTTCTCCATGCCAAACATACCTGACCTTATCATTTCATTTAATATTTCTATTGCAACCAACTATTTTTTTTTTTTTGGTATGGGGGATCGAACTTGGGTCCTCAGTTTGCGAGGCAGGCGCCACAACCACGGAGCTAAATCCCCGGCCCTTGTAACCAACTATTGATCTGACTCTTTCAGGTGCATTTTCTCTCTTTAACACTTCTGTCGCATATCTACAAAAATCATTCTAATATATGGCAATTCTAATTATCTTTAAAGAAATCCTCCATTACTCTAAAACTACACGTACCTAATTATCCAATTTCTATTTTGTGTGTGCTTAATATTGCCTTCAGCAATATCAACCTGTTTTTCACTTTAATTCAACAATGAGATTACGAGAGGAAGAATATGTCTTTTCTGAAAATATTTTTGAGGTTGCTTTGGGCAAAACTTATAGGAGTCTTTGTCATCTATTAAGAATAAGTGGCAAAGGAAAGCAAAGAAAATGATAAGGCATATTCATTCCCAAGGGAGCTAATGTTCAGGGCTCAATTGGAGTCTCGAGGGTATTTTAACACCTAAGGCCTCTAACTATAAATCTGTCCCTTGGGTCTTTTCAGTTATTTCAGGGAAGTGTCAGTTGCTCATGGTATAAGAAGCAATTATCTCCATGCAGAAAATAGTTCAAGGAAAGAAAGGAAGAAATCTCATTAGTAATACAAAGTATGGAAAAACAAAGCTTACAAAGAAATGAAAAGAGCGTATGTAAAAAGTGCAATGAAATATATATATTTTTGTTATTTATTTTATTTCAAAAGATAAACAGACATAGTGGCATATATCTATATTCATCTATATCTACATTTGCCTCCATATTTATATCTCACTCACATATGCATACATATCGAGATCCACATTGCTATCCTTAACTGTGTCTGTAAATGAGAGGAAACAGGCTTGGTGGTTAAGATCTCAAACACAAAAATAGATACCTCTAGTTAAAATCCAGCCTGTGACAGGTATTAGTCACGTGATATGGACAAGATACTGTGTCCAGGCCTCCTTTCCTGCAACTCTGAAGTGGAACTATTACCTATTTCATTTATTTATTTGCAATTAGATTAAAAGAAATAATAGGTGTAAAATACAATAGTGCTTATATGTCTGATTTATTTCACTTAACATTCAATACACATGCTTTATCTTTCATGAGAAACCCAAAATATAAATAAAGAGCAATATAAAGATAGATAATAGGAAACAGGGAGATAGATGCTTTGCAAATGGGAAAGGAATCAAGAGAGACTCGGAAGGGAGTAAAAAAAGAATTAAGATGTGTTTTGTAAATATTCCAACTCCCTCTAATAGATGTAATCATGATGTACTGTAAACATGCACTAATAAAAAATAAAACTTGAAAAAAACACAGTAGTGCCTAGTGAACTTATTATTTAAACACATTTCTTCATTTTGAAATTTTATACCGTTAACACACTTTACACCCTTTAAAGGGATATTAATGAGTCTAAGAATCTAAAGATTTTTAGTTTTTGCTGCTTGAAGTGGCAAGGTGCTTAATGCAAAGTTATCAAGGCTTAGATGTGCCTGTGAGTGATTTATAAACCTGAGGGCCCTGCACAAGAGACAAGATGTCCCCTACTTTACTGCCCTGACCCAGCCATTGTCAGAAGTAAAGGAGAGAGACAGGGAAAGGGAAACCTCGTGATTGGCTCCATGCCCGGAGGTGTTGCAGGAGGGGCTGCTCTAAGGTGTCTGTTGGAGTGAGAAGTAAGTTCTGTGTAATAGGCCTCCTCCTTAGGAGCCCTTGCTGCTCCGGGTTGTCTTGGCATTTTGCAGTCCCCTTGATTTTAATTGGTTTCCTTGTGAAAATAGGTCAAATTGCTTGACTTTTCTTAGAGCTTGGGTGCAGAGCAGAGTCAATCTACACAAGCTCCATCTTTTCACGGTTACTACCTGAGCAAAAGGACTTTAAATTGCTGTGGACACTAGGATTATTACACCCACTTCCCTTAGGGATAAGTACTCTACGCTGAGTGTAGAAATTTTCTACAGTACTACTTTGATCACCATAGTGTCACAGATCAGGTATAATTTCTTAGATTCTAATTCATTTTTCATATTTTTCAAATTTGCTAAATGTTTTTAGTCTAGAGAACAGCAATATTGAATAGAGTCACATATCTCATAGAGAAAAATAACATCCATCTTCAAGGGTCTAACACTTTTGCAAAGTACATTCTTCCCTATTGGAAGCTAAAGACCACAGCTCAGCAGCTAAGCATTAATTTAAGAATTGGAATAATCAGAAGTTTAATCTTGGATTTATTCTAAGCCATCAGTGTGTCACATGAGTAGGTTACATGACTCTTTTTTTGCCTCAGTTTTCTTTGTGATGTGATTGGAATAATAAGACTTCTCTTTTGTGATTAGACTAGGAAAATAAAATTTTAAATATTTTTGCACCTAAATTTTGCCATAGAAGTGCTGAAAATATCAGAGAATGGATTTCATGCTCAACTAACAATACTAATTGCAAACCAACATGATGTCAATGATTAGACACTTAAAGCCAGAACTGATATTTATGAAATTATTTAAAGTATCTAGTAATTATTTGTTGAATACCTCTTATAAGTCAGGAAATTTGCTAGTGACTCAAAGATGAAAGGTAAGAAGAATGCTCATCCCATTCACTCTTGAATCTTCAACCTTGAAAGGGAAACACTGAAACACCTGTAATGTAAACATATCATAGGGGCATGACTTAAACATATCAAGAAAGTCTTCCCAGAAAAAAAATGATTATGCTGTGTCTTGAACGTTAATTAGGATTACAAGTGTGTTGTGTGTGTGTGTGGGGGGGGGAAGGGGACACGAGAAGAAGGGACCAGAGCTACAGAGGAAAGAAAAACAAGTACCAGATCAGAAAATTATATAACCGAGTACATTTGTGAGGAAAGGATTGCAGCTTCTTTTCTGTATTATAACTGTGTGGAGAATGACAAAGGAAAACAAGTTAGGGGTCTTAATAAAGAATGGTGCAGAAATTTTAGTGAGAGATGGTTGCCATCTGAACTACAATGCTAGCAGTGAGGATAAGGAGAAGTTGATAAATTCAAGAGATAGTTAAGGGTTTTAATTAACAGAACTTCTTGATTGATTACAATGAGGGTGAGCAGGGCAAGGAGAGACACAATAAAAAATAATTACCAACTTGGGAGATGCTGATGTCTTTCAATTAAAAAGGAGGGCAGGTTTAGGGGGGAAAGATTAATTTACTTTGGACGAATAGAGGTAGAAATACTTATAAGACAGTTAGAATATCACAGTAATAGGGCTGTGGTGTGATACACTGATAATTTAATTATTTCGATTTTATTTATGTGGATGTAATACAATGGTGATCTGCAGAGAGCAGGGAGGGATTTTAGAAACGGTGAACTGAATATTTTCATGCCATAGAGCTATTCTTGCAGAAAAGCTCAAGGTAACTCTCAAGGCTAAAGAAAGAGGCATCAGTGCATAAAAATAAAGAAATTGAAAATTGGCAAATGAGATTTATTGTACCTTCTATGATACTTTCCTCTTCTTGCAGCATTGTTTGTCTTTTTTAGGTCTGTTTCTGTTTAATAATTCCAAACTCTATCAATATGCAAACAGATAAAACTAAATTGTTTTGTAAGGTACGGATGACAAAGTTGAGAATTGCTGTCCTCCTTTTTCTTCCGCTTCCCACAGAGTTTCTTCCAAAGATAAGTTGATAGCAGGCAACTCCTTGAAAGGATTCCATGTTCTTTCCACGCCTTTAATTTCCTGGAAATCATAGTAAACACAAAGTTGTTTTCTTAGTTCTCCCTTTTACACACACACACAAACACACACACACACGCACACACAGAGAGAGAAATAAAGAGGGAGACAGAGATATGAATAGAGTAATAAATAGGACATAACTTCCTGCATGGTAATTGATCAGGAGAGGTCTGGCATTTGGACATTTCCTTCTACTGAAAAGGAGTGAGCAAAAAGGACTCCAGGTAAAATGGAGAAAAATAAGTTTAAGTGCTTTTGTTTCACTTTTAGCTGGGTCACTTGTACTTTATTTTAACCTCTTTTTGTGCAAGTATTTGCCCACTGCCCTAATGCTGACCCAGTTCTCCACTTTTATTTTACTATAGAACTTCTCCAAACTCATGTTTCTGTCAAAGCTACAACTGCTGTATTGTAGGGTACACAGAATATAGGGAAGGAGGGGCAACTCTGGGGACTTTTAGTAAGCAATGCTTAAGGACACCCTAATACTGTTCATTAAAAGATATCAACAAGTCTAAAAAATGATGCACACCTTGAATTCCAAGCCTTCAGTTATTCTTAGAACAAATATTTCTAGATTATAGGTTGTTAGCTCACCAAGTAGTGCCTGGTTGCAATGATTATTGATGAATTGAATTTACTCCTGATTATGATTTTTAATGAATCCTTAATTCTGTATGTCCATTTCTGCTTTGTCATTCTCTTATTTGGGAAATATACATTTTTACACTTGACATCCAAGAAGGCATTTTCTCTTCCAGTTATATTCAGCGCCTTTTAAATATTGTTAAATCTGTATTTCCAGGTAAAGCAGAAATAGTATACTAAAATAAAGTAGTAGCACCCACCCCTTCTTTGAACAGTAGCAGTTCCAATTATGGGGGAGGTACAAAATTAAAGATCATTTTGAAAATGTAAATTTCTTCTTCTTGTTTTTAAAGCATATACAGGTCTAAAGAGAAGATTTATGCAATAATAAGTACTTTTTTTCACTAGCCTGTTGAGAAGAAAATGTTGACTTTTGCTAGAGCCATTGAATTCCTTAAGGGTAATGAAATATCTGAAAGCTTCTCCAGTTAGTTTTAAGAGAAATAAATATAGGGTGTCTCACCCATAAAGTGTTAGGATTATATTTGCTTTCTTTGTGGGAAAGATACATAATTCATAAGCTAATGAGCTGTAAAGGTCTTCTCAAAAGTAAAATTATATTATCACTCCCAGGAGTAAGATAGTCAAACTATCCTGTAATAACTCATTTGAGTTTATTTTATCCTAAGATGTTAAACATAATCCCTTCTTTTTAAATGTGCCATTAAAAGAATACCAGGATACAGAGAAAGTAGGAGATACTAGACTGAAAATGGAGAGAAATCTTAGATAGTGTTCGTAGTTTTTGTCTTTCGACTAAAGGGAAATTCAGTATTTAAAAATCAGGAATAAAATCATTAGTTGTTTAGCAGCTAAAATATACCTATAATTGGAAAATTTGCTTTTTTAAAAGAATCATATTTTTGCAGTACTGTGGAACTGTGGATGGAACCCAGGGACTTCCACACACAAGGCAAGTGCTCTACCACTAAGCTATATCCACCTCCATTGATTTCCTTGGGGCCATTGTGGTTTCTTCCTATGGTAAGCATATTCTGCAATTTCTCACAGTGCTCTTGCCTCCTGGTATTTATGCCTTTGTCTAATCTCTTCGCCTCTGTGTAACAGCCTGTAAAACGCTGAGGCCATAAGTCCAACAATCCCCTCCAGGAACTGCATCTTGACACTAATCATGCATGTAGGTTTGAAAGCAAGTTCTGCCCCAGTAGAATTTTTACCTTCATTCACAGCCCTGGCTGACACTTTGATTACAGCCTGTGGTCCCTGAGCCTGAGCCTGAGCCTGAGCCTGGTGGTCAGTTCACAAATGTAAACTATATCTGGATTCTTAACCCAAAGACACTTTAAATGTGTGTAGTTTTAAGGCACTATGTTTTGGGCATAATTTGCTATGGAGAAATAGGTAATGAATAAAATCCCAAATAAATTTTCACTATAATATGCAGTTATGCATTTATTTTTCTATTGCGTAAATTAATCAAAGTTCAATGACAGCTGTTATGTAAATTAAACATTTATGAATATGAAACTTGTATATGTTTCCAGGAGCCATTTTAAAATCAACTTGTATTCATGGTGAATTTCTGTGTCATCAAAGAAGGTAGAAACAATATTTTTAATCTGGTGGACAAGTAATTTTCATCTACAATATAATTTTAATCTGAGGTCTCAGGATTTATGGTAGGCATTTCATGTGGGAGAATTTTTCTCTGCAAGAGGTTCATAGCCGGGGATGTAGCTCAGCAGTACACCTCCTCCTGGCAAGCTCAAGACCCTGAGCTTGATGCCCAGTTACCCTCCCCTCAAAGTTCATATCTATTCTCTTTCTATCAATGACAGTAGAGAATCCCAAACATTTTGAAAACAAAAATACACTCAAACAATTCCACATCGATCTGGGGAGGGTTATATAATTGCCAGCTTAGAAATACAAGAACTATCTGGTTGGGTGTCAGCCTGTCTATGAGCTGAAAAATCAATTTAAAATATTGTGAGCTTAAGTGCATTTTTCTGGTGAAAGTGTTCATGCTTCCATATGATAATAAAAAAGATCATAGTTTTCAAATATTAAGAGTACCTGAAACATAGGACCAGATTAAGTTTGTTATAGTGGTCAAAACATTGCTTTACATATCACAGTAGCTTATGGAGAAAATTACTTTAGAACATACTCATTCAACACATTTATTGAGGACCATACTAGGCATTAGAGGCATAACACCAGAAAACCATACATGATCCCTCTACTCTGGTGTTTATACTTTAGATTTAAGAAGATGAGAGATTTACAGAATGCTTTGAAGCATACAACCAGATGTGCTAATTACTTGATTGTTTGCTCTCAAATGCATTTTCTCTCCTTCCTTTCTCTGTTCCATATGATAAAGGGTGATCCTGCAAACAACATCATGCAGACTCCTTTGCCATCTGGCTTCTTTGAAGACCTGGTTAATGAAGACATGAGAAGAAGCTTGAAAAGTCAAAGGCAAAAACAGGTCAAGGTAAGTCTGTTTGGAAGTGGCTTTCTCTATTCTTTGGCTCTAGCTTCAACTGGACAACTTCTACCCCTGTAGTTCAAGTGTATATTTGCTGGTTCCAACTCCTGACATCTGGTAACACTATTTCTCCCTTAGATGTTACTCCAGCTCGAGTCATGGTGGCAAATTCCTGCAATTTCAAATCCATTGTTGCATTTTTTGTTTATTTTTACATCTCATCTAATACTTTTATAATTTCTCTCCTCCATCAAATATTGACCTACTGGACACTTATTGTGACACTCAAGCTAGTTAGGGAAGGAATATGTCAGGGAGGCCTTATCTGAAGATGTTAGATTCACGCTGAAGTCTGAAATATGAATATGTATTAACTAAGTCAAAATAGGAGTAAGACAAACAAGAAAACATGTCGGGAAAAATGTATGCTTGTGATTTTCCAAAAATTCAAGGTCAGTGCTGATGAAGTTTGGAGACCTATTTGAAGAACAATGATGAGCAGTAATATATAAAATAACGAATTTTTCAAACCTTTAGCCCCCTGATAAGAATTTTGGTTTTTATTATAAGAAAAATGGAAAGTCTTTCATGGCTTTGATAAAAGTGGCTCAGATGATGAGTAACATGTTCAGATGTGTGAATTTTTAAATATATGTTTTAAAATATACATGAAACTTTAATATGTAGAAAATAAATTAGGAACAGTAAGAGTAGATTGTCTCAAAATAGATGAGGGTATATAGTAAAAGCAATGCTAGTTTGGGCAATATTAGATAAAATAATAAAGATATTAAAAGGTGAGTAGGTAAATTACATTATGTAAAGGAAGGTGATATAAATCTTTTGACCAGGAATTGAATAATTCATTCAGTGAGCTAGAAAAACTAAAGACAGAATTAATTTGGGAAGGAAGATAAAAAGTTCATTTTGAATTTTTTGGATTTGCATGTGTTTGGAATAATAATGGAAACATTCATTTGTTAGGATTATTGTATTTGTAGTTTAAAATAACCATTGTTGGATTTATTTTCTTTGTGTAGTTGGGTTAATTAACTAGCAAAGAGTTAATTTGGATATATTACAGATGTGTTATTTGTAATCCTGATTAGATAAACATGTTCCATTTATAAGACAAGCATTTCCATTCAAAAAACCTTTTAAATAAATCAGTTTGGAAAACCTGTATTCTACAAGCATGTATTATTTACCATAATATTTCTATTTCCCGCATCACTTGAAATATATTAGATGCTTGAAAATATTTTGGAAATTTAAATTGATTTATGCTTTTTCTAAGTGACACAATTATTCTCCTCCCAGAATAAAACTCTTAATCATATGGTAAATCTAATGAATTTTAGAAATTGGTAACTCTTTTTAGTTTATGGTGATCAGTGTGGTCCTATATGAAGGTTTGTTGAGCAGCAACCTCTGGTACTGGCACTGGGAGACCTGGGTCTGTGCTGGGGGTGGCTCACAGGAGCAGTGCCACCAGCTTCCAGAGGAGGGGTCCCAGAGCCGGCGGTGCCAGTGGCAGAGGCTCTCACCTGGTGTCCATTTCGGACATGTGGACATTGGTGTGGAATGGACAGCTGCTGGTATCCACTGGGCTCCAGCCGTGGACCAGCTATTAGGTGGAGGTTTAGCCATTGGAACAGTTCTTTTGATTGAGGAGGATAAATACAATATTTACTCGCCACTGCTCTTCAAGTATTTCCTGGCCAAGGGCATCGTCAGTGGGCACACTTTGTGGTTGTATCCACTAAAGAGCACCCTGCTGGCATTTTACAACAGATTTTAAGATTCTATCCTTCTGAGAGGGGCAGAGGCCCACAGCACGGAGGAACTGAGCCTTTCAGGCTGCTGTATCACCACACCCAGTGCAGAGGACCAGAGCCCCGTCAAGTGCCAGGGAGGTGAGCCACCTGGGTGCCACCAGCACACCCTGCCCCTTGAAATGAGAAGACACATAAACAAGTCTCAAAGCCAGACATCCAGATCACCTAAATCAACCCCAAAGGGAAATGAGATGGAACAGTTTGATTCTCAACAACCTGGACCTCCTCAACTGGCAACAAAAGAGGATCTGCAAAGAAATGAAATCAGAAATAATTTATCAGATAATAGCAGAGATTGTGCCCATAGTGCAAGACATGATTAATAAATCTAGAGAGGACATAGATGAAAAAATAGAGGAGCTGAGGAACATGATGGAATCCCAACATAGGAAACAAATGGAATCCATAAAACAGATGCAAACAGATTTCCAGGA
>NW_004624787.1:2759038-2789352 GCF_000247695.1 Heterocephalus glaber | reverse complement strand
CTGAATAACCAATGGGTCACAGAGGAAATTAAAGAAGAAATCAGACAGTTCCTTCAATTAAATGACAATGACAATATAACATATCAGAATCTATGGGACACAAAGAAAGCAGACTTAACAACAGAAATCCATAGCAGTGAATACTCATATTAGGAAAACAGAACAAGCCCAATTAAACAACCTGATGCTGAACCTCAAGCTTCTAGAAAATGAAGAGCAGGACAACCCCAAAGCTCATATAAGGGAGGAAATTATAAAGATCAGTGCAGAAATCAATGCAATGGAGACTAAGAGAATGATACAAAAAAATTAATGAAGCCAAGAGTTGGTTCTGCGAAAGAATATACAAAATTGACAAACCCTTAGCCAACCTTATCAGAAAAAGGAAAGGAAAGGACCAAATCCATGCAATTAGGAATGAAAAGGATGAAATTACAATGGACCCAGCAGAAATCCAGAGGATCATCAATACCTACTTCCAGAACCTACATGCCAATAAGGTGGAAAACACAAAAGAAATGGACAAATTCCTAGATATATATGAATTACCAAAGTTGAAGGAAGAAGACTTAAAAATTCTAAACAACCCAATATTCAATCAATGAAATTGAAAACATAATTAAAAACTTACCAACTAAGAAAAGGCCACACCCTGATGGCTTCACTGCTGAATTCTACAAGACATTTAGAGAGGAACTGCTGCCACTACTGTTTAATCACTTCAATGAAATTGAAAGGCAAGCAACACTCCTGAATTCATTCCTGGAAGCAAGCTTGACCTTGATCCCCAAAGCAGAGAAAGACCCAACTGAAAAAGAGAATGATAGGCCAAACTCACTAATGAACGTAGGTGCAAACATCCTTAATAAGATACTGGCAAACAGAATGCAGATCATCAAGAAGATCATACACCCTGACCAAGTGGGATTCATCCAAGGGATGCAAGGATGGTTCAACATATGCAAATCAATCAGTGTAATACCCTATATCAATAGAGCCAATTACAAAAACCATATGATCATTTCCATAGATGCAGAAAAAGCATTCAACAAAATCCAACATGCATTTATGATAAAAACCCTACAAAAATTAGAATAGATGGTCTCTACCTCAATCTAATAAAAGCCATCTATGAAAAACAAACAGCCAATATCATACTAAATGGTCAAAAACTGAAATTCTTCACACTGAAATCAGGAACAACACAGGGGATGTCCACTATCACCACTCCTGTTCTACATAGTTTTGGAAACATTAGCCATGGCAATTAGACAAGAGAAAGAAATAAGAGGAATAAAGATAGGAAATAAAGAAGTCAAATTGTCATGATTTGCAGATGACATGACACTCTATATAGAAGACCCCAAGAACTCCACCAAAAGTCTTCTAGACTTAATAACCAAATTCAGTAAAGTAGCTGGATACAAGGTCAAAACACAAAAATCAATAGCTTTCCTCTACACCAAAACAAACTCACTGAGAGAGAAATAGGGTAAACAATTCCTTTCACAATAGCATCCAAAAATTTGAAATACCTAGGAATCAATGTAACAAAAGAAATCAAAGGCCTCTTCTCTGCAAAGTATAGCACTCTGAAAATAGAGATTGAAGAGATTGTCAGAAAATGGAAAGACATCTCTTGTTCCTGGGTAGGAAGAATCAACATAGTGAAAATGGCCACACTTCCAAAACTGCTATGTAGATTAAATGAAATCCCAATTGAAATTCAAACAGAATACTTCACAGATCTTGAGAAAACAATCCAAAAATTCATTTGAAATTGCAAAAGCAATTCTAGGCAACAGAGACATGGCAGAGGGTATCACAATCCCCAACTTGAAACTATACTACAAAGCTACTGTGATAAAAACAGCATGATTCTGGCAAAGAAACAGACCTGAGGACCAGTGGAACAGATTAGAAGATGCAGAAACAACGCCAGACACACTCAGCCACCTCATCTTTGACAAAGGAGCCAAACACCCTCACTGCAGGAAAGATAGCCTCTTTAATAAATGGTGCTGGTTAAATTGGGTTTCAACCTGCCAAAGATTAAATCTAGACCTATATCTCTCACCATGCACTAAACTAAAATCAAAATGGATTAAAGATCTAAATATTAAAATGGAAACACTAAACCAACTGGAAGAGATGTTAGGCAGAACTCTTGAAGACATTGGCATAGGAAAAGATTTTATGAACAAAACCTCAGCTGTCTGTGAACTAGCACAAACAATCAACAAGTGGGATCTCTTCTTATTAAAAAGCTTCTGCACAGCAAGAGAAACCACCAACAGTGTGAAGAGACAACCCACAATCTGGGAAAACATTTTCAACTTCTGTTCCTCAGACAAAGATCTACTATCTAGAATCTATCAAGAAGTTAAAAAATCAGACCTCCATAATTTAAAGATCCAGTCCAAAACTGGGCATCTGAAATGAACAGACATTTCTCCGACAAAGAAGTAGAATTAGCAAATAAACATGTGAAAAAATGTTCAACATCACTGGTCACTGGAGAGATGCAAATGAAAACAACACTGAGATTCCACCTCACCCCAGAAAGAATGGCTGCTATCAAGAAATCAACCAATAACAAAGCTGGCAGGGCTGTGGGGAAAGAGGAACCCTGCTCCAATGCTGGTGGGCATGTAGACTGGTGCAACCACTGTGGAAATCAGTATGGAGATACCTCAAAGAACTAGGACTGGAAGTCCCATTTGACCTAGCTGTTCCCCTGCTGGGCATCTTCCCAAATGAATTAAAAGGATCATACCACAGTGATATATGTGCACCCATGTTCATAGCAGCGCAGTTTGTAATAGCTAAAACTTGGAAGCACCCCGATTGCCCATCAACTGGAGACTGGATCAAGAAAATACGGGTTTTTTTTTTTTATAAAATGGAGTACTACTCAGCCATAAAAAATGAGAAATTAGAGACATTTATAGCTAAATGGATTCATGTTGAGGAGATACTGTTAAGTGAAATAAATAGTACACACACGTGTAAATACTGAATAATTTCTCTAGTGTGAGAAACTGAAAGTGTAAATAAGGACTAAAATGTGTAATAGATAATGTCAAATAGGAAGAAATAGGCAAAGGTTAAGTGGGAGGGGTAGGAGAAAGGAAAGAAGGGAATGGAATTAGTATGAAAAAATGGAAACAAAGTGTTTGTCGATAGGGAGGGATGGAGGGGTTGAAGGGAGGGCAGGGGAATTGGGAAAAAATAAGAACCAAGAGAGATTATGTAAAAGTGCAAATTTGCAATGATGAATGTCATTATATTTTATACCTAAAATATACCAATACAATTAATTTTTAAAAAAGGATTTGTTTATGAGGAAAAAGGAAATTTACAAATATTTTTATATTTCAGAGGTAAATTAAGGAATAAAATGCTAATTATAAACTGTAGTCCTCAGAAAATATTAAATCTATTAGATTATATGAAAAAGCTAATTACTTTTATTCCTTTAAAGTTAAAAAGGAATAATCAAGATATATTATGTACGGGTACAAATTCTCTATGTTGAATATGATCTTTATGTATATAAAAATATACCGATAACATTAATTTTTAATAAGTAAAGTTCTTAATATAGTTTACTCTTGTTCTTATTTTTCCTTCAAAACTTCCTTTTAAATCATGATATGTAATGTTGTCAAAGTGTATGGAAGGAAAATATGAAAATTCATGTGAATCAAGTCATTAGAGATATTTAACAACTTCAATAATATCAGGAGGGACAATCTGATTTCTCAAAAATGGCTATGTTTGGTGCTTAGATAGTGCTCCTTCATGCACCGCCCCCAATATTTTTAGTGTTTTATTTTGAAATTTTGTAGAATTCTAATGGGAAAAAACCCTTGAAAATGTAGAAGATAATCTCCTTGGACTGCAAGTTATTAGATTAATTTAATGCCAGTTTCTTCTCCTTATGTCAAGAAAAAAAATGTCTTTCAAGAGCAGAAAACATGATTTTGAAATGGGCACTGTACATTTCCAGCAGCCTCTTGTTTATGTTTCAATCAAGCTCCCAGTACCTCAAAGAGTAAGTCAAAATTGTCCCCTTATTGATAGCTGGTGGTTTTTTTGTTGTTGTCTTTTCATTCTATGAGCACTTTCATGAATTTGTCAATACTTTGGAGATATATATATATATATATATATTTTTTTTTTTTTTAACAAGTTAGGCTTAAAATGGCCACTTGCAAAGTCAGGTGTGGAAGAGTGCAAAAGGGCCATCTGCAGCTGGAGAGGTGAAGGATTCAGTCAAAATTTGAAGGCCTGGAACTCACTGCAGAGTCCTCGTGCAAGTACGTATCAGGAAACAAGAATCTGCACTGTAAGTCTGAAGAGTCTGCCCTGAGATCCTGGAGACAGAGGTCTAAAGGTGATGGTGAAAACTAGAGCTCCTGCAAAGAAGCAGAAGTGAGACTTCCTTCTTACCTTTTTATTCCATCCAAGCTCTAAGCCTGTTTGCTGAAGCCACCCAAACTCAGCATCGGTCTTCAGTCTTCAGTAAGTCAGTCATCCAGACACACCCAGAACTGTGCTAAATCAATCTTCTAGGCTATTCTTATTCAAGTTGACACCACAATGAACTATTACAATACAGCTGTTGTGGCTTGTGTCCAGCTAGATATCCGCCTAAAGCCTCATGTAATCACAGGTGGGGCTTTGAGAGGTGGCTGGATCTAGAGTGTGTGATGCTGGGATCAAGGGTGTGTGATTACTAAATCACTAAATCATTACTAAATCCACTGATTTATTTGGCATAGTTTTATGAGTGGATAATGGGAAGGCCCTCCATGGGTGTGAGTGCTATATGCCTTAAGGGAGTGTAGCCTGGAGAAAATGTGAGTGACAGAAAGAAGGCTGCTGTTGTCACTTGCTGCTTTTGCTGCCTCCTCCCTTCCATCTTCCATGCCATGAACTGTTTCTCCTCTGCCATGTCACCCTGCCTTGGAGCCATCCAACTATGAACTGAAATCTCTACAAACTGTGAGCAAAACAATCCTTTCCTTGTTTAACTTTGGGTGTAGGGTATTTTTGTCTCAGCAATGAGAAAAACAACTAAGACACCATCTCTTGTCAACTTGCCAACAAGATATATTTCTTTAAACCATACTTAGTCTCCAGATCCAAAAACAAGTTCGTTATTATGCATAACATGGTATAACTATCTTGTGTACATATAGAAGTGTGGTAATTCCCTCCCCAGGATAGAAGGCAAAGTATTTTTTTTTGGCGATGACCTTAAAAACAGGGGATGGTAATACTAGAAGGCACCCTAAGGTATTATGCTGCATTCCAAGTATAATGTTCCTTTCCTCCCTTGTAGACTAATAGTCCAATTTC
This sequence comes from Heterocephalus glaber, assembly GCF_000247695.1. The sequence goes on along the minus strand of NW_004624787.1, from coordinate 2,783,985 downwards.
CCCTTGACAGTCTCGATCAATCATCCTGCCAACATCATAACTCCCTTTTTAGCTTGTTCACTCAGAGGCATGAGGATCCCAAAATGACCAGGGGGAAGTCTTAGCTTCCAGTTTAATGGAATCATTCTTGTGCTTCCTGCTGCAAGCCTTTCCTATTTTGGAACTAAGATTTCTAGCCCAGCAGCACATAAAGTTGTGGGAACACGAAACAAAAATTTTCTAGTTGGTGAGTGGTACCATTCCTTCTTTCACACCTTGATTCCCAGACCCATGAATCCTGGCTATGGCAGACACAGAACCATAGAGTGGATGCTGATTCAAAGCATATACAGCCTTTTGAAGAACATTGCCCCAGCCCAACAAGGTATAATCCACTATCCCCTTTTTCATACTTGTTGATATTGTCTCAGCTAATGTTTGCAAAGATGGACTAATAAAATAAATTTTAAAAAGCCACTACCAACAAAAAAGGCTAGTCTATTTTTCTGTCAATACAGCTGCTTCTGGATGGTGAGAAATGTGCTAAGACCAGTGAATTCCATGAGCCCCTTGCCTCATTTCTTTGGCTGTTAAATGTGTTCCATGGTCAGAAGCAATGATGTGTGGAATCCCATAACAGTGGATAAGGCATTCTATGAGTCCATGGATGGTAGTTGAACCCTTATGTGCAGGGAGGGCAAATCCATACCCAGAATAAGTGTCTGTGCCAGTAAGGATAAAGTGCTTACCTTTCCATGTTAGAAGTGGTTGCCCTTTTTCTATTGGAAGTGGTTGAATATAATCAACCTGCCACCCAATTGCTGCAGGCTGATAGTCCCAGGGAATGGTACCATATGGAGGACTATTATAGCTTATGTCTAGACGTCTCCCCAAAGCCTCATTCAATCATAGATGGGGATTTTCAGAGGTGGCTGGATCTAGAGTGTATGGCATTGGGATTGATTCATGGTGCAATGCTAGAATTAAGGGTGCTAAGATTAAGGGTGTGAGTGCTGCCCTAAGAGTGGCTAGCCTGGATAAGATATAAGGGACAGAAAGAGGCTTGTCACTAGCTGCTAGCTTGCTTGCTTTGCTACTTTCTGCCTGCCATGAACTGTTTCTTTTCTGCTATGCCTGTCTGCCATGACACCCTGCCTTGGAGCCAGCAGATAACAGACTGAAACTTCTACATACTGTGAGCTAAATGAACCTTTCCTCCTTTAACTTTGGGTGTCGGGTATTTTGTCTCAGCAATTAGAAAAAGTAACTAAGACAAGGGCTCAGCGTTGCTCTCTCCTGTTGACACATTGCACATTTAGCAGTGGCTGTATCAGCCTTGGTGAATGGAAGTCCATGCTGGTGAGCCCATGTATAACCTCGATCTCTGCCACATGGCCACTTTGTTCATGATCTCACTGGGCAATGACAGGGGTATCTGAAGACAAAGGTTGACTGTTATCCATAGAACAGGTCATTCTGTCCATTTGATTATTAGTGTCCTCTTCTTTTGAGGTCACTTTTTGGTGAGCATTCACATGGGACCCAAATATATTTACATCTTTTCTCCATATGGATTGGTTTATCCACATAACTCTTCCCCAAATATTTTTGTCACCAGTTTTTCAGTCAGGTTGTTTCCAAGTCTCTGAGTATTCGGCCAGATCATTGGTTACAGCCCATGAAACAGTATGCACTTACACATCTGGCCATTTTTACTTCCAGGAAAAATGTACATCATGTGGGCTGCCTGATGTTTTGCACACTGTGAGGATTTCTCTTCAACCCTGTCTTTCAGGAATGTCCTGGAAGGGGGCTGTAGTGTTAAAGCTGTTCATTTTTTGTTTAGCTGTTCATTTTTGAGTGGTGCCTGCATAACATGCAGAACCATCTATAAACTAGACCCTAGTCTTCTCTTCCTCTGTCAGCTAATCATATGGAACACTCCATGAGGCCATAAATGCATGCTGGGAATTTCAATCTTTAAGCTCATTATTTTCTTTATTAATTTATCTTCATACTTAGAAGACTTAAGATTGTTTTAATGCATGTTTGCAACTCATGAGTTTCCTTGACTAGTGTCTTAGTTACTTTTCTTATTGCTGAGACAAATTATACAACACTCAAAGTTAAAGGAGGAAAGGTTTATTTTGCTCACAGTTTTTAGAGGTTTCAGTCCATAATCAACTGGCTCCAAGGCAGGGAGGCACATGGTCAGAGGGGCAATAGTTGATGGCAGACAGAAGGCAGAAAAAGCAACAAGGGATCTTAACAGAATCTTTCTGTCTCTTTTATCTTAGCCAGACTACTTAGGGTGGGTAGTACTCACATTCTTAGTCCTAGTGCCCTTGAGACTAGCACTGCACCATGAATCAATCCCAGCGTCACACACTCTAGATCCAGTCATCTCTGAAAAAGCCCCACCTATGACTGAAAAGGGCTTTTGGGGTACATCTAGACACAAGCCATAACAACTAGCTTGTCCAGTAATGCTAAGAACAACCAGCCAGTATCATCATATTTCTCACTCTGCCAAAAATATTCAAAAGTATCACATATGGAGTTACTAAATTCCTTGCATTTCAGAAGTGATGTTATTCATTTAGACAACCTCCAAAAAATGATTCTGTGCTTCAGATGGATTAATCTAAGTCAAGCAGGAATAGTCATAAGAATTATTGGGAATGGATCTGCGGCTTATTTATATATACCTCCATCCACAGGTATATGTAATGTGCATCATATATAAAAGAAATTCTAAAAAGCTTAAATTGTATTAAACTGTATATTAAAGGAAAAAAAATAATGGTGGCACCTCAAACACAGCATCAAGGCAGAAAGTACAAGCAAAGTCCGAATGATCAGATACCTCTAAATGAAAAACTATCTATGACTACAAAAACAACGAAAAAATAATCCAACTATAAAAAGGAAATCAGTAGGAGTTTGAGTCATGTCTTTCAGAAGAAAATTAAAATGCAGATATAACCTGATTCTGAGTAAAGAAGATTATTTCAATGATTTTAAGTCATGAACACTTAGGGTTTTCATGACTTGAGAAAAGGATTGAAATGGTTATGCAGAATTGACCACAGGCAAGTATAAATGATTTACCTACCAGGCCTCACAGAGCAAAGCCTTCCTCCCCATACCAAACTTGATGTGTAGCTAATACACTGCAATCTCTGAAGGCATTTCCAGTCCAATTTCAGGTTCCTTTATCAGGCTATGTTTTTTCACGTATTTACACTCCTAACCCTGGTTGCTTTGTTCTGAAGTTTTTTATCCAAGGCTTTGGGCACAAATCTTCAGGAAATTTTACTGAGGCCTCTTTCACAGGGGTGAATGAAGGAAAATCTTTTATTTGTAAGTTTAATTGATAGCATAAAAACCTACATGATGCCATGTCAATAACCCCAGATATTCAGGAGGCTGAGACAAGAGGATCACAAGTTTGAGGTCAGTCTGGACGGCTTACAGAGACACTGTCTGAAAATTAAAAATTATAAAAGAAACAAACATAATAGCTATACCTATTAGTAGGGTACCATGTAGTGATTTATACACAAATATATTGTGCAGTGTTTAAATCAAGTTAAGTATATTTATCTCCTCAAACACTTACCAATTCTATATGTTGCAAACTTTCAAGATCCTTCTAGCTTTTGCAAGATACAATTCATTACTGTTATCTATTGTCACTCTACTATATAATATCATACCAGACTTTATTGGACCTACCTAACTGCGATTTAGTAGCCATTGATCAAATTTCCACATTTGTCACTTTCCCCTACTTTCCCTGGCTTCTGATAACCATTAGTCTATTTCGACTTCTATGAGATCAACTTTTAGATTCCATATATGAGTGCGATCATATGGTACTTGTATTTCTCTTTCTGGCTTACTTCACTTAACAATGATCTCTAGTTATATCTATGCTGCTATAAATGAGAGAATTTCATAATTTTATGGCTGAATAGAATTTCATTGTGTGTCTGCACCACACTTTCTTTATCCATTCATCACTTGATGGACAAACCATCAACTGTATGGAAGATAACAAGATAACAGTCTGGAAGTTTCTCAGGCTATTCCAATTCTGAGTCTAGAGCCAAGGGAAATGATATCAGCATAGTAAAGAGATACATTTAGATACAATTATTGTGGCATAAAGCACAATAGCTAAGACATGAACTCAACCTAGGTGCCCATCATGGATGAATAGATAAAAATGTGGTTTGCATGCACAATGAAATATTATTCTACCATGGAGAAGAAGGAAATCCTGTTATGTGCTACAAAGTGGATGAAACTGGAGGACACTGTATTAAGAGAAATAAGTCAGACATAGAAAGACAAGTATTATGTTTTTTTTCATGTGAAGCTAAAAAAGTTTCCAAGAGCTGTACTCTTCAACCAGTTACTAAGTTTGTGTCTAAATTTAACACATTTTATGATGTTTGGCTATGTCTTATAAGACACTTTCTTCCCCATTGATTTTTAACAAAGTCTGTGATTCTCACCCATATCTAAAAGTCCACTTGCTTAACTTTCTAACTATGCTTGAAACTTCATATGAGTTTCATCTATTCCATTTGTATTTGTGTCCTCTACAGAAAACTGAAATGTTCTCAAACATTCAGAAAAACATTGCCAATGTATTTATTTTCTCTGTTTTTTTTTTTCTGGGAAGATGTTCAAGGAATGTAGAGGAAATTTAACTCTAAATATATAAGAAAGAATGATATAGTAACACAATAATGTCATCAAAGCATCAGTTTTCTTATTTCTTCTTTGTTTGCCATCCTGATCAAATGAGTATGGTTTTCTACTTTCAAGATGAATATCACAATTCCAAACATTGTACACTTTCTTTTAAGGCAAGAATATGAAAAAAGAAGGTAATGAAAAGGTTGATATCCATATCATGAAAGCAAATATTTTCTTGAATATCTTTATTCTGTTTCATTCATGAGAAAAATCCATGTCTAACATTTTATGTTCAAACATCTCTTTCAGATTTCTCATTTGTAAAATGATATAATCACAGACTCATAAAGTTAGAAATAATATGGCATGTGTGATATTTATGAAAATACCTGGTAAATAGTAGGAGATGTGTACTTTTTTTTTTTTGAAAAATTTATGTGCATGAGCCAATGACTCCATGGAAAACCAAAAATAAAGAGGCCATTCAAGGGGAAAGTGGATAGAAGTCCCTTTCTGACACTATAATGTCACACACAATGGTTACAGCTTCCTTTATGTTCAGTCCTTATCAATAAAAGAAAAAGAAAACCACCAATGGATTAGATACAGGGAGGAATGAAGAATTAGACTGGTTCATGGAAACAGACTACCACATATTTTAAGCTGAAGGTTTGGGATGATATATAGGTCAACCACTACCATACACATGTGAATACCAATAAAACCAGTCCCTGGTTGAAAGGACATCTTTGTCAGGAATCACTGCCAATTTTCATGATTCTCTATTTTTGCAACTAAATGTACAGTCAACCCCCAAAACTTTATTCCCTACACTTAAATTGACTCATTTTATTTCAGTTTATGGGCAGAAATTTTTACTTGCTCATTGACATTTTTTGTGTCTTTGCTTGACAAAACAGGGTTCTATATCTGCCCACTGTTACTCCTGGCATCAGTAGTTACATTCTCACTGATACTGAAACGTCTCTTATTCTGTTCTAAATATTTTCTCTTTATTCCATCTCCTAACACTTTCAGACCAAAGCAAATGGTTATTCTAAAACAGAAAAACTCATAAAAGTTGCTACCATTTATGCAGATTCAGTTCCTTATATATAAGATCATATTTCAATTTATAATTTGCAGGTATTGGCATTCTCACTGTATGAATTAACAAATGGAAACTCAGAAGTTTTAAAATGTACCAATAAACTTAATGAATTTTAAAAAATAATAAAACAATACTTGCCTAAAGTCACAAACTAGTATGTGATGGCTCACCCAGAAGAACTTGAACCTATGTATATATGGCATTTTCAATTCTTATTTACTCTCACTTAATACCATAATTTATGTAATTTCTTTACTATTGATTAAAAGCATTTTATAAGAAAATCTTACTGATTTCAGTTTATAAAGTTATTCCTTCATATTTATGTATTATTTCTCTATATAGGTATATGATCATTTAATCATTGGGCATATTAATCATTACAATCCATAATAATATAGTAGACATTTTCTAGATTGACTCACAACAATCTTTATTTCTTGGCATTCATATCCTTGTATAATTTCTTCTTGAATGATAGACTGAGTAACTTGCTTCTAGTAAACACTCATAGAATATGGCAAAAGTGATGGGATATCAATTGTATGATTATGTCACAAAAAAACTTCCACCTTACTGGAACTCTCTTTTCTTAGTAGCACTAGTTCCCTCTCACTCAATGATAAAGAAAGCTTCCATATTATGAGATGTTCTAAGTAGAGACTTATGTCAAAGAACCAAGGATTGGGGCCGGGGATTTACCTCAGTGGTTCCACCACCTGCCTCAAAAGTACAAGGTCCTGAGTTCGATCCTTGGTACCCCCCCCCTCAAAAAAAAGAGGAACCAAGGGATGTCTCTGGCTAACAACTAGCTCACATGGAATGAAAGGCTTCAATTCCATGGTCTGTGTGGAACTGAATCCTGCCAATAGCCTCATGAATAAAGTAAGAAGCAGATCTTTCCTATCTGAGATTGTAGATGGCTGCAGCCTTGAGAGAGACCTGTAGCCAGAGGATCCACTTAAGTCATGTTTGGATTCCTCATAGAGAGTAAATGTAAGATATGTGTTGTGAATTTAAGCCATTAACTTTTGGAATTTGTTGCATAGCAAAAAGTAACTCACCACATAGGTTATTCGTGCTTTTAGAACGACTGTATTCTGGTCATATGTCCTGGCCAAGACCCTGCCTTAAAGTAAAATGTGAATTTAAAACAATTATCAAATATTGGAGGCTAAGGCCCCAAATAATCTTGATAATGCAAAGGAAACTGTATGTTGGCTCAAGCTTTCTTTACTCTTAGTCTTTCAATATTTGAACAAATAGAACAGTAAGAGAAAGTTCATTTATCACTGAGGACAAAGAAAAATCATGTTATCACAGATTTATAAACCAGTGAAAAAACTTTCATTCTCACTTCCAATCTTTGTCAAGAATGAGAACATGCCCACATTAAGATATTTATGGAGTGAAAATGGAGAGTTTCACACAACTCTCCACTCCAAATCAACTTTGTATATTCTAAGCCCTATGAAAAGATAAGTGTGGAAAATTTCTTTTGCAATGAAGATTTAAAAAATATACTAATTTTCTAAGGCTGCTATAAGGAAGTGCCACAAACTTAGTGTCTTAAAGTAAGGTAATTTCATTCACATATGATCTTTGAGATCAGATGTTCAAAATCAAGGTATTGACGAGACTACATTCTCTCTGAAACCTTGAGGGAGGATTCTTTCTTTCTCCTTTCAGTTTCTGGTAGCTCTGTGTTCCTTGAATTGTATCACATAGCTCCACTCTCTGCCTACACTGCCTATTGTCTGTCTTCTTCCATGTCCAAGTATGTTCAAATGGCATTCTCCTGTATGTGTGTGTATGAACACATGTGTGTATCCAAATTTCCCAATTATTTTTTTTAATTACTGATTACCGATTTCTTTGAATTTTCATTGATTTTTAAAAATTTCTGTCTGGGTACAACAATGAACTGAGAAACCACAATTACAATTCACAGACTGTGGTGTGAAAAACAACACACTCCATCAGAAATCAGATCAATTCAAGAGAATCCAATGCACATTATATTCTTTTTTTTTTTCTTAGAAGGCGGAAAAATATTCATTCTGGTGGCACTTTTAGAATTCCAGGAAGTAGCTTTGATACTATAAGTTGCAGGAATAGAAACCATAATAAACCTGGAGGGCATTTGAGAGGCAAGGGACTCCTTGGTTGGAAAAAAAATCCCTCTTGTGCTTAATGAATTGCTGGCTGTTGAGTCTTCTCTGATGTTGAAAGAGAAAATGGAATTTCCTACATACATGGCTAAAACTTCTGTAGAGCAGAGTGTATTGGATTGAGGTCCACCTTATGACCTTGTCTTAACTTGATTGTATCTACAAAATCCCTATTTCGAACTAAGGTCACACTAAAAGTTTCTCAGGATTAGGACTTAAATATATTTTGGGAGGAAACAAAATCCAACTTGTAACAAATAGCATTTTTTTTCTTTTGTTCTATAACAGTGATGGCAAACCTATGGCACGTGTGCTAGAGCAGGCTGTTTGGTATCATTGAAAATTCTAACAGTTTCACCATCACTGTCCTATAAGGTCATTTAAAAAATCTATCTTTGGCTTTGTGATACCGTTCAACTTTTTCTATGCCAATCAAAGAAATTATACTTTGTATCATCCCATACTTTTCTGAACTGTAATTATCTTTTATCCTATTTTACCTACAATATTCTAGTTATTGTACCCTAGAAGATATTATATATCAATGTTGTATCAGTTTTCTTTATATAACTCAACAGAATAAGAATTTTATCTCTGTAAAAGTAGTATTTAAATTTTTATCTATGAAATCAGAATATTTTTATTGTGTTATATCTGGTCTTAGAAAGACAGGGCTTTCTGAAATTTATTCTAATTTTAGGAGCTCTAGGTATTGTGAAATTCTCTGTTATAGATTATGTCAAAATAAAGTGGTTGGAATAACAGCCATATATTTTTTGTCATTCCCAGTTTGATTGATATGCCACTCCCTCTAAAGAGTTAGGATAAAATGATATTATCACAGAAAAGCAATATATAAATGTATTATGTATCCAATGTGGAAATCAGTGTAGAGATTCCTCAAAATTAAAAATACAGGTTCTATTTGACCCAGTTATTCATTCCCTTCTTGGTATCTCTCTGAAAGAATTAAAGGCATCATACCACAGTGACATATACACCCACATGTTTATGGCAGCTAAATTTTTAATAGCTAAATCTTGGAAACATCCCAGATGCCCTTCAATGGATAAATGGATAAAAAGGTGTGCTCTTTAATATAAAATGGAGTACTACTCAGACATGAAGAAAAGTAAACTTGAGACATTTCTAGGTAAATGAATGCATCCTGAGACCATATACTTTTTAAAAAAATTAATTTTATTGGTACATTTAAGGTATACAATATGATGACATTCATCATTGGAAATTTGCACCTTTACATAATCCAACTTGGCTCTTATTTTTTCCCCATTCCCCTGCCCTCCCTTCAACCCCTCCACCCCTCCCTATGTACAAAGACTTTGTTTGCATTTTTTCTTTTTCTCATATTAATTCCATTTCCTTCTTTCTTTTCCCCTACCTCTCCCATTTCCCCTTCCCCTTTGCACTTTTTCTTCCAATTTCACATTATCTATTATATTTTTTAGTCCTTATTTACACTTTCAGTTTCTCACACTAGAAAAATTATTTGGTATTTACACATGTGTGTCCTATTTATTTCTCTTAAGAGCATGACCTCAATGTGCATCTATTTAGCTATAAATGTCTCTAGTTTCTCATTCTTTATGGCTGAGCAATACTCCATTTTATAAAAATACCACATTTCCCTTATCCAGTCTCCAGTTGATGGGCATTTGGGCTGTTTCCAAGTTTTAGCTATTACAAACTGTGCTGCTATGAACATGGGTGCACATATATCACTGTGGTATAATTCTTTTAATTCTTTGGGGAAGATACCCAGCAGGAGAATAGCTGGGTCAAATGGGACTTCCAGTACTAGTTCTTCGAGGTATCTCCGCACTGATTTCCACAGTGGTTGCACCAGTTTACACTCCCACCAGCAGTAGAGCAGAGTTCCTCTTTCCCCACAACATTTGTTATTAGTTGATTTCATGATAGCAGCCATTCTTTCTGGGGTGAGGTGGAATCTCAGTGTTGTTTTCATCTGCATCTCTCAAATGACCAGTAATATTGATCATTTTTTCACGTTTATTTGCTATTTCTACTTGTGTGAGAAATGTCTGTTCATTTCAGATGCCCATTTTTGGATTGGGTCTTTAAATTTGGGAGGTCTGATTGTTTAAAGTTCTTTATAGATTCTAGATAGTAGACCTTTGTCTGAGGGACAGCTGGTGAAAATTTTTTCTTACATTGTGGGTTGCTGAGACCATACTCTTAAGTGAAATAAATTAGATACGCATGTTTCACATTGTTTTTCTGATGTTATGAATCAAAAGTGTAAATGAGGATCAAAATGTATAATAGATATTGGGAAATGGGAGGAAAATGTTCAAATGGGAAGGGAACAAGGGAAGAGGGAAAGGAAGGAAAGCAAAAGTAAAAGAAAGGAAGGGAAACAAAAAAAGAAAATAGAAGGAAAAATGGAGACAAAGCTTTTATAAATAAGGAGGGGAAGAGGGGTTGAAGGGAAGGGAGAGGATTGGGAAAAAAGAACAATCAAGATATATCATGTAGAAGTACAAATTCCCTATGATGAATGTGATCATTATGTATATCTGAAGTGTACCAATAAAATTAACAAAAAATTTACTTGAAAAAAAGTGTTAAGTATCCATTTGCCAAATATATTTTAATTACATATTGGGTTCTAGTCACTGAATACATTAGCAGTAGCATTTTTTTTTTGGTACCAGGGATTGAACTCAGGACCTTGCACATACAATTCACCTAAAGTGTACAACCTAATTATTTATTATGTTCACAAAACTGTATAACATTACCACTATCAGTTTGAAGCCATTTTCATCACCTAAGAAATGGACTCTAACCATTAGAGGTCATCCTCAATATCTCTTTCTACCTGCACCAACTGTACACTCCCTCATATTCACCAGCCTCAGCTAATCACCTATTTCCTATTTATATATATTTGCATCTTTGAACTTTTTTCCCTCTCCTCTGACTGTAATTATATGTCCTTTGGCCAACATCTCCCCTTCTCACCCTCAACCATCCAAGCATCTGTCACCATAATTCAATACTTGTCCTCTGAAATCGGCTTTTTAAGATTCCACATATGAGTGAGATCCTTGGGTATTTGTCTTTCTGTGCCTGGATTAATTCACTTAATATAATGTTTTCCAGGTTAATCAAGTTGTTGAAAATGGCAGGATTCTATTCTTTTTATAGTTGAATAGCATTCCATTGTGCATATACTCCATTTTTTTTTTTTTACTGCTACAGGCTGACTCACTATGTAGCCCAGGCTGAGTTCAAACTTGCAGCTATCCTCTTAGCTCAGTCTCCTAAGTGCTGGGATTACAGGCATGCACCACTGCATCCTGCTTCACTACATTTTCTGTATCAGTTCATCCATTGATGAATTCTTAGGTTGCTTCCACATCTTGGCGATTGTGAATAGTGCTGCAATGAACAGAGTGTTGATAGCTTTTTGATATACTGATGTCATTTCATATATATGATATATATACATCATATATATATATATGATGGATCATATGGCACTTATAATTTTAATATATTGAAAAGTCCCTCCATAATGACTTTATAATGACTATACTAATTTACATTATCACCAATAATGTTTAGGGATTCTCTTTGCTCCACATCTTTCCCAATACTCAGCTTTTGTCTTTTTGATAATAGTCATCCCTACAGTTCTGAGGTGATATCTCATTGTGATTTTGGTTTGCCTTTCCCAGATGATTAGTGATGTTGAGTATCTATTCATATACCTGATGACATTTTGTAAGTCTTCCTTTGAGAAATATCTATTCAGGTCTTTTGTCCATTTTTAACTAGGTTATTTGTTTTCTCCCTGTAGAGTTATTGAGTTACTTATATATTTTGGATATTAACCTCTTTCTAAATATATAGCTTGCAGGCATCTTTACATTTTGTCTGTTTTTTCAATGTTGTTGATTGTGGGTTCTAGTAGGAGGTCCTTGGGGTTATGCCCTCTAAGAGGATACTGGAGCTCTAGTTGATTCCTCTTCCTCCTCCTTCCTGGGCATGATGTAAGTGGTTTTGCTCATCCAGGCATTCCCACTGTAGTGTGCCAATACAGAACCAAAGCAGTGAGGCCAATTGATCATGGACTGAAGCCTCCATCATCGCAAACAAAAATGATACCTTTATTTTTATAAATAGATTATATCAAGTATTTGTTATAGTGATGGAGAGCTAGCTAGTTCTATCTATGTGAGTCAGAGATATTGACCTCTAGCTTTTTTATGTGTGTTCTTGTCTGGTTTTGATACCAGGATAATTCTGGTATAATTCTGGAGTTTGGAATTATTGTGTCTTATTCAGTATTTAGGAATGTATGTGGAACATCCCTAACTCCAAATCCCAAATCTGAAACATTCCAACATCTGAAAAAAATTTTTGTAACAATATGATACAAGCAGAAAATCCAAAACCTAACCTCGTGTGATAGGTCACAGTCAAAACACAGGTACACTAAAAATATTATATAAAGATGTCATGTTATACACAAGATATATAAGATAAATGAACTTTGTGTTTTGACTTGAATCCTAACCCAAGGTATCTCATATATACAAATATTCTAAAATATGAAAATAATCCTATATCTGAAACAGTTCTGACCCCATATATTTCTGATAAGTGGTACTCAATTTGTACTTTGAGAATTGGTGTCAGTTCTTCCTTATATGTTTGGTAGGATTTAGTTGTAAAGCCATCAAACTCAGAACTTTTCTTTAATGGAAAACTTTCTGTTAATGATTCGATTTCCTCAGTTCTTACTGGTATGTTCATATTTTCTATTTCTTAATAATTTAGTCTTGGTGTAGTAGCATTATTAATTGAAAGACTATAGACTTACCAACCAGGCAAAGTTGGATTTCAGTGCTTATTTCATTACAGGCTAATAATTCTTCTAAATCCTTCAATATATCTCATATTCTATGAAATAACAGTACAAAATAATAACATGCTTTGAAATTAAATATGATAATACTGATATGATACTCTTTGTTTTGTTTTGTTTTTTTGTACCGGGGATCAAACTCAGGCCCTTGCGCTTGTGAGGCAGGCAGCGGAACTACTGAGCTAAATCCCCAGCCTGATACGATACTCTTGATAAAGGTGGTAAAATATTCTTCATTCCTAGCAATTATATTTAATAAAGTTCAGGTTACAAAATACTTAGGCTCTATTTTTTTGTATATAAAATTTGTTACACATATATGTTGACAGTTTGTATGATATCTATTTAAATAAATGGCATGGAGTATGTCTTAAATGCATACTGGGCTCCAGCCCCACAGGTCTTGTCAGATACAAAGATAGAATGCAGTTACTTGTAATTTTTGCAACATGAAAGTTCATACATTTACTATGTTGATTACCTTTAATCCATTTACACATTCAAAATAATTGTTTGTATTATATAATTTATGTAACATTATGAGACATGAAAGAAAGAGCACACTACTAAAAAAATCTAAGTTCTGGGCCAGGGATTTAGCTCAGTGGTTCTGCTGCCTGCCTCGCAAGCGCAAGGTCCCGAGTTCAATCCCCAGTATCAAAACAAAAACAAAAGCAAAAAACAATAAAAGGTCTAAGTTCCAATAGGTTTACTAATTTCCCCAACATTAAAACATCTGCTGGTTGCAGAGCTAGGGAATGAGAGAAAAAGAAGGAGCTTCTGAAGTAAAACCAAAATACAAAAGCAGAAGAAAACTAGAATCACACACTAACAAGAAAGCCAAAGGTATACTTCGAACATGAAGTAGAAGTTTGGTGAAACAGATATGTGCAGTGCTCACTCTTATCAAGAGGAGGGGGGCCGGGGATTTAGCTCAGTGGTTTTGCCACCTGCTGCGTGAGCGCAAGGACCCAAGTTCGATCTCTGGTACCAAAAAAAAAAAAAAAGAAGAAGAGAGATGGTCTATGTTTGCATTGACAATCAAACTCATGACACACATTACACTTGACCAGAATCATTCACTTAATTTTAGGGAGAAATACAAGACAGACAGCAACACTGCATGCACAACATCAATATAATGGTGATCGTGTGACACCTAAGCACAATTCCCATGCTCAGTTACTCCATCCTTCGAACATGTTTGATCACACTAGATAAGACTGTATTGTCAGAGACCACTTCTATTCCAGAAACTTGGTGATTCTGAAAACTCTTCAGTGTTTAAGCCTTCCTAGTTGGGTAGCTCCTACATAGTATAAAATAGCTATCAAAGTACTGATTCTCTGTTGCATCTTATCAATACTAACTGTTCATCACTTAATATGCCACCACATTAATGGAGTGTAGGTGTTTAGTCTGGTTCATTGAATTCAGGAGGATTTTCTCGAATGCAACACAAACCCATAAAAATCTTTGAATAGGTATTGTAAGGAAGATTGGAGAAGATGTAAATCCTCAGACATCTTTGGAAAAAGAGGATGGCCACAAAATCCACTGCTTTACCAAGCATAACTGTGTCAACAGAACAATAGTTTATAAATTTTTTTCTGTCAGGTAGATATAACATTCTGCCATTAGTAACAGTGGCTTTTCACTGGTCTCCAGAGGGCCAGAGAAAGACACAGAATCTGAAAAATTCAGAAACTCTGATTTAAAACTGCTACCCAGCCCTGAGATTTCAACAACATGCCATGCACCTCCATCTTCCCCATGGCATTCCCCTCCCTTCCCTTAGTTGAATGTTACTGAAATGAGGTTCAGCTCCTGACTTGGTATCAATGATTAATTTGTAAGGATTTGTATAAAGCTGCTGCATGTTAAAAAAAAAATCTCTTTCAACTCTAAGCATAGATAGTGCCATAAAGCTGGGCTATGAGAACATTTTTCAGTCAATTTGACATTTCCTGTTTTATTAATAGAGACTATAATTCTATAGGAAATATTCTTGTAAATGAAAATTTATAAAGTAGAAAAACATTGCTGCTTGTTTGATGAATACTGTATTTCTAAAAAAAAATCAGTTTGCCTTTATGCTATTCCTGTGAATATTAACTGGTTTCTCCCCATTCTATGTGAATACACATGTAGATTTGTTATTAAAATTGAGAATCAAATAAACCACCATGCTTAGCTCTACTCTTTTGTTCTTTTGCTTACAACAAATTATATGTGTTAGTAAAGGGGAAAACATGAAGAGTTGGTTTTAATTATGGCTTTGAACATCAATGAAGAGAGTTTGTACAACATAATAGAGCATGAAGAAAATGAGTACATGCACAATAGATGTATTGACTATTTATGGAATTAATAATATCTATAATAAAAGATGCTATCAGTAATATGGGATGAGGAAATGATGGCTCAAAAATAAATATTGAGACACTTTTTTTCTCTTTCCTTTAATTTCTCAGGCAAAGCCTGCTTAATTAGATATTTATTACAATTTGATCAAAAGTCCAAACTCGATGTGTCCTATATTTAGCCACTAGAGTATTCTGTCATAGGTCTCTTGAGTCTGAAGATTTTGACTTGTTAATGAAGTCATCAAAGCAATAGGCTAAGTCTGTAGTTAAAACTGTTTGTTCCAAGATGCTCTGTAAAATATGCTCTAGGCTTTTCTAAGGCAACTCTTTCATTTTTTTTCCCTCTTAACTTAAAACTAAAACCTTGTTGTCATGCTTAATTAAACATGTGAATCAAATTAATTATTTTTGTAACCAGAGTGGTGTGTAGGAGGTAAATTTCAAATTTAGCAAAAGGCATTAATTGAGGCAGATTGTTCTTTATAAAATATGATTATCTTTTTATGCCTTTAAAAATACAATATAAAGAAACCAAAAATGGACATGAAAATTTCTCAGACTTACATACCAGACAAAGAGGAGGGATACGCTATATTTTTCTTTTCATTTCTTTTTTTTTTTTGGGTACCGGGGATCAAACTCGGGTCCTTGCGCTTGTGCAGCAGGTGGCAAAACCACTGAGCTAAATCCCCGCCCCTACACTATATTTTTCAATGAGGAAGACACAGTATTATCTTTTTGAACTTCAAAATACTGTATATTTGCATCGGTGTGTGTGTGTGTGCGTGTGTGTGTGTGTTTGTATGTGTGAAATTAGGAAGTATTTTTTTCTGTCAATCACCCTTTGGCTTCTGTGTAATCCATGTACATACAGTATACGTATGAGGAAATATCTGATGAATTTTTCCTATTGATTTTTACAATCTTAGAATATCAGGAATGATTATTGTCAAAGAAAGCTTGATTTTGAAAAATGACATCCATCTGTTCAATATTTTATCGGCCTGCTGATAATTCACTTTGAGATAATCTGGGTCAGGGCCTCATACTTTTGCACTGGAGAGCAAATTATGCAAATAAGGCAGTTGATTCATAGAATGTTACATTTTGAGGGTGACTGCTCTGTCAGTTGTAAAGGAGAAGATAAGATAATATTAATAATATCAACAGAATGAAAATAGGGAAAGGGGCTTTAGAGGAGGAGGGAAGGAGGTAGGGGGCGGGAAGGGGATTAAATAAAAAGAGCAAAGCAGTGTTTTTCACATGTACCCACTCTGCAAAATGATTGTAAACTGCATTACTGCAAATATGTACTTAAAAATAGTAATATGTGCTCTATCCTGAAGTTGATTTTCTAGGGTATCACAACAAGCAGGTCTTCGGCATTCTCATAGAGAAGATAATATTCCAAAAAGTCAACTAATAAAAACATTCCATATATTGTAATAAACAAATGAAGCAAATATGTTCCAGAGCAAGCCTTGAAAACTACACAAGTTTCTGCCTGTGTCATGTAGTGGATTGTACGATACAGTTTTTATATGTCAATTACTGTCATTTTACATTAAAGATAAAGCTTCCAAATGAAGTCTTAATCTCTTTACTGTTGACAGCTTGTGGAGGGAAAGCTATGTAATTTAACCACCTTAAATAATTCCCGGTTCAGTTTCCTTTTGCAAGGTAAGTTGATTTAATTCTCTCATTCCTGGGATCACTAGAATTCTCCTTTATACACAGGTTGAAGTACTTCACATGTGTATTCAAACAGCTGTTCATATTTCTTTTTTTCCTTTTGTTAAATTTTTAGTAGGACATGTTTGCAGCGCATAATGTTTACTTTCTTTGTATGGAGTTGGTGCACATACATAACACATCTTTGTTCCTTTTAAAAATTCCTTTTCCTTCCACTCCCTCCCTGCTCCCTGCTCCCTGCTCCCTTCATCTCTTGATCACCTTTCTATGTGGGAAAGATCTAGCTCCCTCCTTCCTATTTCCTATCTTTTATTTTGCTCTTTGTTTTTAATGTGGGTTTCTCACATAAGACAAATCTAGTAGTATTTAAGCTAGCAAGTCTGATTTATTTCACTTAACATATTGGTCTCGAGGTACATCCATTTTCCTACAATGACTTATCTTTCTTTACAGCAGCACAGTACTGCGTTGTGTGTAAACACCACATTTTCTTTATCTATGATGGACATATAGGCTGCTTTCTTTATGATGGATATATAGGCTGCTTCCAAGATTTAGCTATTATGATTTGTGCTGCCATAAGCACAGGTATTTCTAAGCATAAGTAGAATAGCAAAGTTTGACTCGGTATAAAATCTTAGTTACTACATATGAGATATTTTTAATTAATTGACTAAAGGAAAAGAAGTGCATCCTCTAAGGAATTAACAGGAAGATAAATTACCAGTGTTTTAAATAAGGTAAGGTGTTGTCACAACAAAATATTTCTGAACCTAAACTATGTTCTGAACACATGTATACAAAATCTGAACTGAAGAATAATTTCTGACACTGCCACTTGATTGCTTAATGATCTTGGGATAAGCCATTTGTAAATTGTGTGCCTGAGCTTACTTATTCAAATGTAAAAGTAGTGGTAGTATTATCTGTCCAAACTAATAGCTAACTTAGTCATAGACTTTGCCAATTGACAAAAATGAATGAAACAATCAATGTAAAAACTATTTGCTAATTGTGCAGAAGTGAGCACAAGACTAAGATTTAAAAACCAGCTATAGGAATAGCTTTTTATTGTTCTGCTTTCATTCTGTACTTCTATTATAATATTATGCTCTTCAAAGCAAATTAGTAACTGTAGAATACACTAAAGTATTGATAAAAGATATAGATGAAATAAAAAGTTCCAACATTTATATAAAATTTGGTTTTTAAACATAACATTCTGTATTTAGTTAATATTTTTTTATTTTATGTTTGTTCCATTCACTTGGAAAATTCTATACAGGATAATGAATTGAATGTTTAAATGTGATAGTTCAAACAAATTGATCACTTTTTTCTTCAATATTTAGACCGTGTTTCTTTAAATTTTCTAATATTTTTAAAGAGTTAACTTATGTCAAGGTCTAGTTTGGGGAGGAGATGAAAGACATGGCATGTGAATATTAAACCCTAACATTCAATATTTAGCAGATTTACATTGAGAGATTTAAAAAAGCTGGAAAGAAAGTTAATGTAATCAATGGCAAGGGCAGAACTAAATAATTTCTGTCAAATATTATTAGTGTATTTCACAAGTTTCATAAATGCTTATATTAAGGTATGAGTTGTTTACCTCTAAACTTTCATCAAATGTCTTCTGTTTTCAATTAATATTGCTGGATATCCTTTTTAAGTTGAATCATTTATTCCAGCCTCAAATACAAAGGAGTCCAAAACACTACTGAAATAGAAAGTTCAATTTCTATGCTCTGAAGTGTGCAACTGTATGTAAAAATATAAAACCTGCTTAATAAGGAAATTTTTCTTTCACTGAAAAAGCTTAATGATGAGAAGTTATCTCAATATCATATATATTGAGATATATATATATATGAAAGAGAGAGAACGAACTAGAAGGGTCAAGAAATATAAACCATCCTATTCCCAGATATCTCTGGAGAGAAAGTGAATTTAATCCAATTAGGTTTTCCTCTCAAAGTATAAGAACAATATTTCTGGCTGCTACGTGTATTTTAAAGAATGTACAGAATTTATCAAGAGAAATATGAAACTCTCAATCCCCTAGGGTGGAAAGAAAACTGTTTGCATATGAATAGGGTAACATCAAGGTTCACAATAGTTGTTTGCAATTTGGTTCACAAATAAAAGTGCTCAGCAGAATTTTGCTTCCAGGACCACAGCCATCTTCCCCACAATCATTAAAAAAAATTACATTCATAAACCAAGGTACCACTGTAGTTCTACAACATACCCTAAAAATTGCCAATGTAAATATAAATTCCCAGCTGGTAAATTCAAGTGTATTACCAAAATATAAAAAGAACAATTGTAAACTTGGTAGTGTTCAATTCATTCATATATATATATATATATATATATATATATATACACATAAATTTATTAAATGAACAAAGTACATTCCCTTACATAACTATGAATGACCTTTATCACTGTATGATATTGAATGGATATGTCCATATTTTCCCTTTATTTCCAAGTTTCAAAAATTTCATCATTGGAATTCTTTCAAAAAATATCTTCTGAAAGAAATTTCTATTTATGAGGAAAAATTCAACCGAGTCTGTTAAGAAGTTGCTACATTCACCTTCAATTTTCCATCTTCTGCTTTGTCATATGCCTGTAGAAATAGCTTCGGTTTTTATGCAGCTCTATCTCCAAGCTATTTCATTCTCTGTTGCTTACTCTGAATTCCTAAAGTTTAAGCTTTAATTGCCATAAAACATTTCAACAGAAGATAAAAGAAGGAACACTTGAACAGTTCCACAGACTGTGGAGAACGCAGTGAAATATTAGAATTTAGGGTTTTCCTACTAAGTTAAAGAGTGATGTTTTGTGCAATTTTATAAGTATATTAACAGGAGACACCATTTAAATGCTTATGTATAAATTCAAAATTGTCATTTTGAAAAAATGGGAAACGAAAAACAAGTGTCTTATTTTCTACAGGTATAGCTAATTCATTTTGTAGCACATGACAAAATTTCCTTCTTCTTAAGGATGAACAAATTTTAATCTAACAAGAATTGGAAGTAAATCTATATTTATTGGAATAAAAATTAATGTATAAAGCATATTTTTTGCCATGTTGTAAATGAAATGGAATGATGTTGCTACTGACACTATCTAAAATAGAGATTTCACAAAATTTCTTTGGATAAATATCATGTGTTGAAAAGGGGCCATGTCTTTGGAAAATATTTTATGTAAAATTTTCAAATAATGCTTCTCTTCCCTAAATAAAAGCATTACTGTTTAGAATCCAGAATATATTTGTGGTGTATGGATGAGTATGCCTGCGTGTGTGTGTGTATGTGTGTGTGTATTGCCCTTGTTTTATTTTGTCATATTTCATTGTTCTTTCAGTGCTTGCTACAAATATTTTTGTGGCAAAAACACATACCATGCACTCATAAAAATTTAAGTGTGCATTCCATAAAGTTAATTATAAGCAAATGTTGTACAACAAATATCTAGAAATTTTTCATCCTGAATGAATAAAATTGTATAGCCATTGAACAGCAATTCTCCATTTCCAGATCCTAACAGCCAGCATTCTACTTTCTGTCTCTGAATTTGACTATTCCATCCATCTCAAAGAAGTCAAATCGTGCAGTACTAATTAACGTACTTACAAAGTACTTATCAAGGTGGCCAGTTTATTTCATTTAGCTTAACATGCTTAAAGCTAATCCATGTTGTAGTATGTGACAAATTTTCCTTCCTTTTAAGGCTGAATATTATATTGTATGTATATACCAAATTTTCTTTACTCATTCTTGTATCAATGGACATTTACATTGTTTCTATATTTTGGCTATTGTGAATAATTCTGCAATGGACATCAAAGTGCAGACATCTCTTTTAACATCCTAATTTTAATTAGTTTGGATAAAGACTTCTAAGTGGTATGTTTAGGTCATATTGTAGTTTCAATTTTAATTTTTTGAGGAACCTCTGTCTGTTCTCCATAGCAGCTCCACCTTTTATTTTTCCATAAACAGTGCAGAAGTATTCCTTTTTCTCCATACTTGCCAACACTCATCATCTCTTATCTTTTTGGTGTCAGCTATCCTAGTCACTGTAATGTGATATCTCATTATGGTTTTGATTATAATTCCCCAACTAGTGATGTTGCACATCTTTTCATATAGCTGTTGGCCATTTGTACATCTTCTTTCGAGCAATGTCTGCTTAATTCACTTGTTCATTTGTAAAATCTGCTATCTGGTTTTCTGCTGTTTTGTTTTAGAGGTTCCTTATATATTTTTAATATCAACCCCTTATCAGATATATAGTTTTAAAATATTTTCTCCCTTTCTGTACAATGCCTTTTACCATAATTGTTTCCTTTACTATGCAAGACGATAATTTTGATATAATCCCACACATCCATTTTTGCTTTTGTTGCCTATACTTTTGGTGTCATATCTAAGAGAACATGGCTGGGATCAACATTATAAACTTTTAATTCTATTCTCTCCTAGGATTTTTATTTCAGGTCTTATATTTAAATCTCTAGTCCATTTTGAATTGATTTTTTTGTGTATGATTCGAGATTAAGGCTCAATTTCTTTCTTTCTTTCTTTTTTTTTTTTTTTTTGTACTGGGGATTGAACTCAGGACCTTGCACTTGCCAGGCAGGCATGGTGCCACTGAGCTACATCCCTGGCCCTCAATTTCATTCTTCTGTGTGTGAGTATCCAGTTTTCCCAACATCATTTGTGAAACTCTCCTATCTCCAGTGTGCATTCTTCATACTTTTGTCAGAGATTAGCTTACCTTACATAGTTGGGTTTATTTTGGGAATAGCTGCTGGGTTCTATTTGTCCGTATGTCTTTTCTTACGCAAGTATCATATGAGAGAATTTGCAAGCTGGGAGATCTTTCTGGTTGTGTGGCAATGTGCCCAGGAGAGAGGCTATGCTAAGAAAGTTCCACAGATATTCCTATCAGCTTTAATGCAATTGATTTCACTGTATCTTTGCTGCAGGATCCTCTTAATTGGTTTCTAGATTTCTTAAACAGGGAATTGTTCTATGTACTGCTATTGAATTGGTGTCTCAACAGGAGAAAAGAGTGTAGTTCCTATATTATTATTATGTTGATATCACAATAAATTTTGAAATGTCATTAATATCATTCATAGCATTGGATGAGACAAATTTGTCTTATCAGATTCTACCATATATAATTTATTTTTTAAAATATATAGTAGCTATGAAATTGAGTTATTATAGGAATATATTTCCTCTTTCAGTATAAAGAGATCCAAAATTTTAAAATTATCTTAGATGTAGCTGGCTCTTGGTAGCTACGTTCTCGATTTATTAGGGATGAGAAGTTGCTATTTGGCTCAGCACCCAGTCCTTTGGTACTGGACTATGGTGATGGTTATGACCCCAGACAATCACAGTGTTGTCATACAAAGGAGAACAACTAATTACAACAGGTATGACATCCTGGTTAAAGTAGTGCCATTAACAATCACAATAGCATCAAGCACAGCCTAGAAACTGACAAGTTGTGGTAACTACTAATTTGAAACCTTTAACCATAGGAGCAAGATCTACAATTACATAACAAAATCCAACATAAACCAGGAGCTTGTATGCAGACAGTTTCCTCTTAGTAAAGTGCCTTTTACCCTGTGTGGGGGGAAATTTAAGAGGGACAGGGCAAAACACAGAGAGATATATGAAGAGAAATACAGTGGAGGCAAGGCTGAATGACAGAATGATCACCGAATCTTTGGCAAACTGGAGAAGAGGGCCGGACAGAAAGAATAAAGGAGAAATCAAAAGAATGTCAAAGCAACCCAGAAAGACTAGACACAATGTTCCCTGACAGGAAAATATCAAAAAATCATGAAAGTCAGTTGAGGAAATAGAGAAACAAGACAAATGAAATAAAACAAACAATAAAAGTAAAAACCTAACTTCCCTCCCAAAAAATGACAGAAAAAGGAAAAGGAAACAAACAAAGAAAAAGAAAATAAAATTCCTCTGGTATCCACAGTTCTACGACAGTGTCCAAGCCAGAGACCAAAACTGTACTGGGTAACCCTGCCAACTCTGCAGTATGATTAGTTCTGGGTGTGGGTCTGATCTTGGCCTCCAGATGTGGGGACTGGGGCCAGTCTTCAGCCTTGCTCTTCAATAGGAAGAACTAGTGTAGTGAAAATGGCCATACTAGCAAAACTGTTAAATTCAATGCAATCCTGATCAAAACAACAATGGCATACCTCACAGAATTAGAGAAAACAATCCTAAATTTTATGTGGAACCAAAAGAGACCTAGAATAGCAAAAAAAATTCTGGGCAACAAAGGCAAAGCAGAAAGCGTTACAATCCCTGACTTTAAAGTATATTACAAAGCTACTGTGATAAAACCAGCATGACACTGGTAGAAAAACAGACACAAGGATCAATGGAACACATCAGAAGAAACAACTCCAAACACACTCAGCCACCTTATCTTCCACAAAGAGGCCACATGCCTTCACTCGAAGAAAGATAGTCACTTTAATAAATGGTGATGGAAAAACTGGCTTTCCACATGCTGAAGACTAAAACTAGACCATGTCTCTCACCATGCAGTAAACTAAAATCAAAATGAATCAAAGATCTAAATATTAAAACAGAAACACTAAATCTGCTGGAAGAGAGAATAGGTAGAACACCTGAAGATATAGTTGTAGGCAAAGATTTTATGAACAAAACCCCAATTGCACAGGAAATATTGCAAACAATCAAAAACTGAAATCTCATCTTATTAAAAAGCTTTTGCACAGCAAAAGAAATCACCAACAGAGTGAAGAGACAACAAACAGAGTGGGAAAAAATTTTTGCTAGCTGTTCCTTAGATAAAGGAGAAAGATCTAGAATATACAAAGAAATTAAAAAAAATCAGACCCCTGAAATTAAAGACTCAATCCAAAAATGGGCATCTGAAATGAATAGACACTACTCAGATGAAGAAGTAGAAATGGCAAATAAATTTATGTGTTTGACAGAACTGGTCATTTGAGAAAAGCAAATAAAAACAGCACTGAGACTACATCCTCACTCTAGAAAGAATGCCAATTATCAAGAGATAAACCAATTATCAAGAAATAAACCAACAACCAATGCTGGTGTGGCTGTGGGAAAAAGGAACCCTTCTCCACTCTTGGTGGGAGTGTAGACTGGTGCAACCACTGTGGAAATAAGTGTGGAGATTCCTTAAAAAAACTAAAACTAGAGGTTCTATTTTACCCAGCAGTTTTCCTTCTTGGTATCTTCCTGAAAGAATTAAAAACACCAGGGGCCAGGGATTTAGCTCAGTGCTTCTGCCACCTGCCTCACAAGCGCAAGGTCCCAAGTTTGATCCCTGGTACCAAAAAAAAAAAAAGAATTATAAACATCATACCACAGCGATTTATGCACACCCATGTTTATAGCAGCACAGTTTGTAATAGTTAAATCTTGGAAACAGCCCAAATGCCCATCAACCAATGAATGGATAAAGAAGATCCTTTAAAAAATATATATACAATGGAGTACTACTCAGCCATAAACAAGGATAAATTTGAGACATTTCTAAGTAAATGGATGTATGTTGAGATCATACTCTTAAGAGAAATAAATCAGACACATGTTTAAACATCACATTGTTTCTTTGGTATAAGAAACTGAAAGTGTAAATAAGGACCAAAATATATACTAGATATTATGAAATAGGAAGAATATGCTCAAATGGAAAGGGGAACTAGGGATGGGGGAGGGGGAAAGAAAGGAATGGAAAAGAAAAAAATGAGAAAAGAAGGAAAAAATGGAAACAAAACTTTTGTAAATAAGAAGGGGAAGGGGGTTGAAGGGAGGGTAGGGAAGTGGAAAAAAAAAAGGAATTAAGCAGTCACATGTCACATTCCCTGTGCAAATTCCCTATGATGAATATGATTACTATGTATATTTAAAATGTACCAATAAACTTAATAC
>NW_004624787.1:2727874-2758853 GCF_000247695.1 Heterocephalus glaber | reverse complement strand
CAAATTATATATATATATATATATTTCCACATATCAAGAAAAAGCTTCATATTATTACCCTGTGTTTTACCAAATTAGAGATAAGTTATAAAAGGTCAAGTTTCATGAGACTTATTATGGTTCAAATAATGAAAAAGACAACGCACAAAATTCTTTACTTATGAAGTTATGTGTGATTTAATGAATTACCACACCTGAACATCTCACTGATTTGTATTTGCCAAGTTATTAAGCAATGTGAAATATTGTAGGTGATGTACTCTATAAGGTATTTAGTTACATGAGTTTTGTATCTTATATAATCAGAGCAAAACATTTTACCTATCTCTGGCTGACTTTAAACTCTGCCATAAAGATTTTTGCTATAATACCTATCTAGATAAGAAAGTATTGAAATGACAGGTCATTTTCTGATTTTGTAGTGTAAATGCAAATTTTAAAAGCATATATATTTTAGAGCTCTACAGTTTATGTAAAACTGTAATTGATTATTTTAAGCACATTGTTCTTGTGTATCATATACAGGACAATCAAATATTATCTATAAATATATGTAATACAAATGTGTTCCACATACATATAACATAATTACATGTTCATGTAATTACATATTATATATGCTATACAATATGTATAATTAAATTATATGTATATATTTACCCATATTTAAATATACTTTAATATATACATATATCCATCCAGAAATTTCACAGAGTCATAGTATTAAAGTTGCAAATGCCCTTCTACCTGGGAATCTGGCTCAAACGTTTGAGTAGTCTGTAGCATTTTCCATTTTATTTCTTTTTTTATTCGAAATCCATTGAGCGTTGACATCCAGCAAGTAGATAAGTTTCACATGTCCACATGAACAATGATGAAATAAGTGGCAGACTCAGGACTAATGTTTGCACATACCAGCCTGTTCATGTACTCAATGACCTTATCAAATGAAGAATGGAGAACAAGGATTTTCACTGTATTTGCACAGAATCTCGTAAAGATATTCATTAAGCAGTATTCAAAGAGCAAAACAGACAAAAACTGCCTATAGCTTTTAGATAAATAATATTGATATAAGCTAACAGATGTTGACTGCTTCTTGTGACAGTTATTGTTCTAATTAATTCTCACAGAAGCTAAATGCATAATGATTATGTTACCAAATTTACAGATGAGGAACGTGAAGTACAAGGAGGATAACAACACGTGCACAAGTAATGACATCAGAATACAGTCTAAAGAGTTTATTTTTAGAGCCTGTGCTTTTAAGTCTTAATAAATGTCACAATAAAGACAACCTATTAAGAGTACCTAAATTACTTTACTAAATGAATATATCTCTATTTGTATGTCTATCATTTGTTATCTAGCTAGGTTTCTATTTCCTGCCTGAATGTGCATATGTGTGTATAGTGGTGGATTAATAATACAAAGGCAAATGATTTGTTTAAAAATATTTAAATAGATCAATTTCCTATAATAAACGTAGTCTCTAGGATATAAAGTGCACAATAAATAAAGCAATACAATTCCCTATACCTAGTATATCAAACAAATTTGATGGTTAAATGTTACAGTGCTTGGAATTATTAAATGTTGTGGTTCAAAGGAGGAACTTTCCCCTTCTAATTAAACGATGAAGAGAGTAAATACAGTTTATTAAAACTAAAAAGTGTACCAATTGATAAATAATTGAGACTTTTGCTCATCTTTATTATTCACCTTAGAAAATTTTGTTAACCATGCTCTTGTTTACCAGAATATATTATTTTCAAATTATTTTTCTTTTCTTGGTTCTACTAAACATTGCTGCATTTGTGTGTGTGTGTGTGTGTGTGTGTGTGTGTGTGTGGTACTAGGGATTGAATTCAGGTCCCTTACACTCAGCTACATTCACAGCCTCCTCAACACACACATTTTAAATTTTGAGACAGGGTCTTGTTAAGTGGTGCAGGTTGGGCTTGAACTTGTGATTTTCCTGCCTCAGCCTCGGAGAGTGATGGGATTAGAGATGTGCACCACCATGCCCAGCTCTGTATTTTCATTTCCAAAAAAATTTAATTTAAAAAATATTCTTCCTCTCAAGAATTATCTTCAAATGTTGTTTTATGTACACATATATGCATATACACGTGTATATACGTATATGTGCAATTGCTATGTATATTTGTACATATATGTATATTGTGTTTATAGATGTTTAATATTTATATCTTTACTGCCAATGATACTGAATGTAAAAAGTATTGAAGAGTGGTTTGTATCTTACCAATAATAAATTAGCAATTTTTATTCTTTATTTTCGAGGAAATAACATTTTGATGTTTTAATAATACTCCTTGCTTTGTTTTCATTTTGGAACTACTGTATAATGTTATATTATCAACCTAGAGATTGCATTTAACTTATAATCCTCTTCAAATGAACTGAATGTCACTGAGTATGGTATAGTACTATTCATAGTTGTATCAATGAAAAGGCAAATATTTGATTTTTAAAAATCAATAAATTATTAAAATGTATGGTGATCACTAGTACCATTTACTATATGTGTACCATTACACAATTTATGGCCCCATGATAGGCCTAGTTTCCCACTCTATGATCATATGACTCGTTTTGTTCAATAAAAATTGAGAATGACATGTGACACTTTAGTAGAGAGGCTTGAAAAACTAGTGCATAGAAAGTATTTTTTTTTCCCTTCTAAAATGATTGTGAAAGAGATGGCGAACCTTTTAGAACTTTCAATGATAACAAATAGCCTGCTGTAGCATGCATGCCATAGGCTCGCCACCACTGGTATGGATGGTACCTGTTTCATCCTGAGTCCCTTTGTAGCCACAATAAGGTCTGCCAACTTATATTTAATATATATCCTAAACAAGAAATACATGTATTTATTCTAGATGCAATTTTTTTGGTTTTTAAAAAACTTTATTTGTACATATTAATTACATAGAATAATGAGTTTAGTTTTAGAAAAAAATTTAACTAGAGGTAAGGATTATTTGTCTTGCAGTATCATATAATCCATCCTGAATGGTATTGAAGCATTCCACAGATGATGGTACTATTATGACAAAACCCCTAAAAGGGCCTGCATACAAAGCGGTGAAGGGCTTAAAGATTACTTATGGAAAATAAAGGAAGATAATTAACATTATACAGTGGCCAAACATTTGGTAAAGTAGAAATTCCATTTACCCCAGCTAGTCTCCTTCTAGATATCTTCCCTAAAGAGTTATAGACATTATATCACAGCGATGCATGGATACCAATATTTATAGTAGTGCAATTCACAAAAGCTAAATCTTGGAAACAGCTTATATGTCTATCAAGAGATGAATTCATTAAAAATGTATTTATAAGGACAGTTCTCCCTCCCCGGACCTCTCCCCTCCTGCCCTCGTGTGTTCTCACCTCCTAGGCCTCTCTTATCCGATACCGTGGGGCGAGGTGAGAGCAGGCTGGGGGAGGGTGATCACGCCGAGGAGCTGCAGTCTCTAGCAAGATGATAGAAGTCCTGACAACAACTGACTCCCAGAAACTGCTACACCAGCTGAATACCCTGTTGGAACAGGAGGCCAGATGTCAGCCAAAGGTCTGCGGCTTGAGACTAATTGAATCTGCACATGATAATGGCCTTAGAATGACTGCAAGACTGAGAGACTTTGAAGTGAAAGATCTTAGTCTAACTCAGTTCTTCGGCTTTGATACGGAGACATTTTCTCTAGCTGTGAATTTACTGGCCAGATTCCTGTCTAAAATGAAGGTACAGCCCAAGCACCTTGGGTGTGTCTGACTCAGCTGCTTTTATTTGGCTGTAAAATCAATAGAAGAGGAAAGAAATGTCCCATTAGCAACTGACTTGATCCTAATAAGTCAGTATCGGTTCACAGTTTCAGATTTGACGCGAATGGAAAAGATTGTATTGGAGAAGGTGTGTTGGAAAGTCAAAGCTACCACTGCCTTTCAATTTCTACAACTCTATTATTCTCTCATTCAGAAGAGTTTGCCATTTGAAAGGAAAACGAGCCTAAATTTTAAAAGACTAGAAGCTCAGCTTAAGGCATGTCACTGCAGGATCCTATTTTCTAAAGTAAAGCCTTCTGTGTTGGCCTTATCTATCATTGGATTGGAGATCCAAGCACAGAAGTGTGTAGAGTTAACAGAAGGAGTAGAATGCCTTCAGAAACATTCCAAGATAAATGGCAGAGATCTGACCTTCTGGCAAGAGTTTGTATCCAAGTGTTTAACTGAATATTCATCAAACAAGTTTCCAAACCAAATGTTCAGAAGTTGAAGTGGATTGTTTCTGGGTGTACTGCACGGCAACTGAAGCATAGTTACTATAGAATAACCCACCTTCCAACAATTCCTGAAACGGTTTCTTAATTGGTAATTTTGGTTGCTATTCTCTGTATAGAGAAAATTGTATAATTTTCTTCTACAATTGAAGTATTGAAATATTATCTTCAAAATAAACCAGCTGGACTTGGAATAGCAAAAAGGAAAAACTGGTATTACCAATCTAGTCAGCTAATATTTGAAGGCATTTGCTATATATAAGGTACAATACCCTAAGGGCAGGGCATGGTGGTGCATGCCTGTAATCCTAGCACTTTGGGAGGCTGAGGCAGGAAGATTGTCATATGAGTTTCTGGCCAGCCTGGGCTACACAGTGAGTTCAAGTTCAGCCTAAATTACATAGTGAGACCCTGTCTCCAAAAAACTTAAAAAAAAAACCCTTAGGAATTTCCAATCTCTGATATATATGTTAACCATTTCATTAAATTAGCAGCTTAGAAAACAATGTCGTCTTTAATAATCTGAATTTTTAAGGTAGGGCTGAAGTAATGCTTTTTTAATTGCACATTTTGCTAACTGTAGCCCTAAGCTTTAGCTCATTTAAAAGTTATAATAGGAACAAAAATTTGATCCATATATGAACTAATTGGAGACTGTCAGCTTATAAGCAGAGAATCATTATGAACTTGAATGTTACACCTAAAGAAAAAGTAATACAAAGCAGATGATTGCGTTTGGGTTTCTGAAAATTGCCAGTATGTCTCAACATACTGCTATTGCAATTGGAATAATAGAAAGTAATTATATTCATTAAAAACATAAATTCAGTCACTGCACATATTCTATATGTTCTTGCCATCTAAATTTATTAGCTTACAGTAATGATTTATCTTTTCCTGCTCAAAACTGAATGTTAGTATTTAATATATCCGCATATGATTATGAAACTTGGGCATGAAAAATTTACTTTTAACAGCTAATAGTATTTAGATAAACTTTTGATAAGTTGGGGGTTTTTGTTCTTTACAGAAATAGTATTATTGCAGCAACAAGAAAATTTCTTTGAAGCCCTTCTCCACAACCCTGAACTATGGACTCCATAATGTTATAATTGATTTAAACTGTGAACCCTCGGGCCAGGGATTTAGCTCAATGGTGCCACAGCCTGCCTTGCAAGCACAAGGTCCTGAGTTCGATCCCTGGTACCAAAAAACCCACAAAATATTGGGCCAGGGATTTAGCTCAGTGGTTTCGCTGCCTGCTGCGCAAGCACAAGGACCTGAGTTCGATCCCCGGTACCAAAACAAAAAAAACAAAATAAAATTATGAACCCTCAAAACATCACAACTACATTAGTATGATGTTTTCCATCTTTGGAGAACTGCCTAATTAATATAATGCTGCAGTAAGATTGTTTAGATTGAATTCATCTGTAAAGCTAAAGACATAAATGTGAAACAGGTGTGAAAGGGTGAACTGTGAATCTTCTTTTCTAACATTAATTTCACTTTCTATACTGGATCAACATATTATATTTAGGTGATTTGGAAAATGGTAACCTAAAATTTTAAATTATGAGGTTTACATTAAAACCAACATTTCACACATGCACTTTTTAAAGGCATAATAAGGTTATATTCTAGATAATGTAATAGTTTCTTGGTACGCATAAGTAGTCAAGTCATAGATAATTCAGAGATGAGAATGTTACATTTGGGAATTACATTTACGTTTAAAAACATTTTGTATTAAGCCAAAATGCAGACCTACTAAGTTCGGCATATTCATTGAGCTATCTTTAATGTTTCTTCTAAAAAAACAGGTGACATTTGTATCAATAATAAAAATTTCTATACAGAATCTACTTCCTCAGTCTTATCTAGTTCCATTAAAAAATATGTTCTATTATATTACATAGTTAAGTCAAAATCAATTACCACTCTGAAAACTTGCTTTACCCTAAGTTCTGGCTAGATAAAGCATTCCAGGTTTTACTATGGACTGTTTCTATAAAACTGCCATTGCTTCCAGTTTTGTTTTGTTTTGTTTTTTTAAGGAATAGAATATACTTTCACAAATTTCCATAATGTGTCTTAAGAAAAGTAAGGAGGCACCATCATAATTATGAGATTGCTGAGGTAGTGTTTGGAATTCTCCATATGAGCCAATCAATATAAGGAAATGTACATATATTGTTAGTGTTGTAAACAGTTAGTGGAGCCTGAAGCCTGAGTCTATCCAGAATGGATGTAACCAATTTTGACATCATGTTACAGATAACTAAGCATTGAAAAATAAACCAAAGAACCACAGTATATTCTATCTTTAACTTTTTGTAAACCATGTTTTGTGGATACTTTCAGTTTTACCATAAGGCTGATATATTTCAATATTTTGAAAATATCAGTATTAATTTTGAGTTGACAGAGGTAACCAAACCAACTACCTTTGGTACTAAGAGATATACCTTTCAATAAAATTATTGAAATGCAATCCTTTGCTGAGTAGTTTTGTTTCTCTTCTGATTCAATTATTTTAGCAATGAGACAAAGTGATAAAAGGCTTTCTCAGTATATTTAAATTTTACACTAAAGATGGATGAAGCAGAAACAAAATATTTTTAATAATTTATTAATTGACCTTTTACTTTCTAATTTTTTTAGACATAAGTATGTTTAATGTGCATTAAAAAGGTGTGTCCATGCATGACTAATCACTTTTGTTATTTAGGCTGACTACTGCTACGGATGCTATCCTACAAATTTACCCTTAGATTCTGCCTACCTGAAGTTTTGTGCAAACCCTGTCACCCAATTAAATAGCATTTCAGTAGGGTGGTCAGTCAACCTAATGACAGCATTAGGTTAGTATGCTTGGATCAAATGGTAATTATTAATGAACAAAAACAATTATGGTTCTGAACTATTCGTGTTTAATTGAAATTAACAAGATATAAAGTAGTTATTGCAAGAAATTACTGGCCAAAATAAAACTGTTTTGCACTTGACCTCTATTAGGTATACTAAATAAACTTTTGTTTTCACAGTGTTAAAAAAAATTTTTAAAAATGTATTTATATGCAATAGAATACTACTCTGCCACAAAGAAGGATAAATTTGAGTCATTTGTAGGAAAATGGATGCACCTTGAGACCATAATTTTAAATGAAGTAACTCAGACACAGAAGCTTAAATATCTCATGGTTTCTCTTATATGAAATGCTAAAATATATACATATCATTTCTCTTCATATGATAGGAATAAAAGAGAAAGAAAAAAGTTATTGTAATCTAGTGCAGACAATGTATCTAAAAGTGTACCTTGACTTAGTACAATTGTCTCACATGTTTTATATGCTCTTTGACCTATTAGTCTGGTTTTTAATCTTATGGTAATTAACTTTATAAGGTCCTATAAGATAATGAATGTGATACTGGACAAACAAAAGGGGGCTTACAAGATGTTACAAGAACAAAATTATTGAATCATTTGTAAGCAGAAATGAAAAAGAAGAGAGGGACTCTTTGAATTGAAGCACACATAGGCTTAAGAAAAGAAGTGATTTCCCAAACCAAATAGTAATGGATATGTTTAAGAAATGCTTTGTGTAGGGGCCGGGGATTTAGCTCAGGGGTTTTTCCGCCTGCTGCGCAAGTGCAAGGACCTGAGTTCGATCCCCAGTACCCCCCCACACAAAAAAAGAAATGCTTTGTGTTAAAAAAGGCTGATTAAAAGTCAGATTTGAGTGGGGGGATGTTGCCCAGTGGTAAAGCACTTATAGATCACGTATGAGGCCCTGTGTTCATTTTCTAGCCCAGGCAAACAAACGAAAACAAAACAGTAACAAAAGTCTTTATAATTAAATTGCATAAAGGATCAAATTAAAACTTGCTTATCCCACAAATTGTTGAAACATAAAATGGAACCTATTTTATCAGAGTAAATATCTAAGCCTCCTGATAATGACTGCAGCACTCTGAAACTCTGTTCAACTAAACAAATTGTGCTGGGGAACACAGACTAAAATCACAGTTTCACTGTATGAGAGAGTGAGATTGAAGCGAAAGGCATACAGTCCAAAAATCAAGGAATAATAGCAAATGGGAGAATTTTTTTTAGCAAAAAACTATCGGTATAGCTTTTAGCACATAGAGCTCAGTAAAATCAAATAGTAAGAAGCGGGCTAATTTTCTGAGAGGCTCTAAAATAAACAATATTAAGCATTTAGACTTGAAATCACTCTTGATTCTCCCATTTTATATGGATAGGAACCATTCCGAAAAAAATTAGGAGAAAAGAATGTATATTGAAATGTCCAATTTAAATGTGATTGAAGAGGATAAAAACTGAAGAGACTCCCAGGGAGGACAGAATTCTATGAAGTAGAATTGGAGCCAAACAAAGTAATATGATGTCTACTAGACAGAAATCCCTTGCAATGTCTTCCCAGCAAGAAAATAAGCCTGAAATAGACAAATAATTGCTGTAATTTCCCCCATTATTCTATTCTCTAAGTAGGAGTATTTATTGTACATATACTGTCCCTATTCCACCACTGTATACTGATGAACTATGTGGCAGAAAACCTTCCTGTTGGCCACAAGTTTTCAAGTTAAGCGAAAAATCAAGACAATGCAGAGTACTGCAAATCATCTCCCCTGGTAAAGATTAGTGATCATCAGCCAAAGGTCCTGCTATTTAAGTTTTACTGGAGTAGACAGATTTTTTTTTGCTGTTCTTACAAACAAACAAACAAATAAACAAAAAAATAAACTCATTTTGCCTGTAGAATGGATATAAATTGATATTATGTCGAGAATATGTAACTTTCTTTTCTCCATCTTACAGGTACTTGGTAGAATTACTTTTTATTCCTCCATTAAATTTTGATATAGCTGCATTATTTGGTTGCAAATGAAATACAATATAAGTGGTAGTGATATATGCTACTCTGGGCATAAGACTTAGAACAAGTGCATGATTCTCCACTTTTCTCCTTTCCTATAGAGATAATTATGTGAGCTTATGATAGGAGGGAGGATCCTGAAGTCTGATTTGCTGAGTGACTCTGATTAGCAGACATGCCCTATACCCAACAACGAATTTTAGCCACATACCATTAGCAACAACTAAAATTTTTTATGGTAAATCACAAAGATTTGTGGAATTTTTATTATGCAGTATGAACTGGCCTACAGTGACTGATTCTAAAAGAGTATAAAAAATGAGTCAATGGGTAGAAATAATCCTATTATAATAACCAAAACCAAACAGAAAAGTTTTTTAATACGCCAATAAGAAAAATTGAAGTTATAAAATATTAGAAACAGAAAAGTTTATGTGAATGTATCTATAAAAATGAATTTACTTGATTTCTTAATGCCCCAAACAACGTCTAGAAATAAAGACCATTTATACCTATAATTACATTGCCTACTCAAATACATGCAGGCAGAAGAATAAACAATACCTAAGCGACTATGCTATGGTTTAGATCTAAAAAGTCCCCCAAGAGTCTCATGTTTGGAGGTAGTGCTTGGTCAGAAGTGGCAAGTCATTGCGGGCAGAAGGGTGTATTCTTGTCTGTTCATGGCTCCTCCCTTCCCTCTCTGCTTTCCTGGCTGCTTTGGGTTGAGCAGCTGTCTTGTGCCATGCCCTTTCATCATGTCATTTCTGCCTTGGAGCCATCTGACTTTGGACTGAATCAGCTGGAAACAGCTAACTAAGCCCATCCCCCTTTAAGAGGTGGGGGTGTTAAGATTTTTTGTTCCACCAATGGGAAGGTTGACTAATAAGGGACACATCTGATTTCCTTTAATGTGTTGGGAATAGCTCCTGGCTGTGAAGGCCACAAAACATATAGAACCTATAATGAGAGGTTATTTTCAACTTACAGTTGATACATTCAGCTGTGTTCTGTTTAGATACTGGGCATTCTTTATCTGTATGTTGCTATACACCATATACAGAAAAGAAATTCTAATTATTAAGGAAGCGCTTATCCCCCAAACTAACTCACCTCTCCTATTGTCATATAATATCTGATCACTAACTTAATCAAGGAATTAGAAATTTAATAATAAACACGTGGTTTTAATAATGATGGTTGAACAAACAACTAGCTAACTAGAGGCATTAATGAATGCATACATAAATAGGCTTCCTAGTAATATCCACTGAGGGTCTAAAAACACTGACTGCCTGGTAGCAATAAGCCTCCCTAGGATAGTTGCGACTATAGGACCTAATATCAGATCTTGTTTCTCTCTCTCTCTCTCTCTCTCTGTCTCTCTCTCTCTTTTTTTTCCCTGGTACTGGGGATCAAACTCAGGACCTTTGGCTTGTGAGGCGGCACCACTGAGCTAAATCCCTGGCCCAGATCTTGTTTCTTAAATACCATTCTTTACTAAAAGAAACAGACTCCTTAGATGAATAGTAGATTGTAGAACTAGGACTAGGAATGAGGAGGATGAGTTTACAACATCCTGCTATGCCTATAATTTGAGAATCCAAATAAATAATGATAGCAGTGTATTACAATTCATAGAGGGAAATGAGAATCTACAAGTTCTTTAAAAATGAATGAATTAATGACTAATGAATGAATAGATGAAAAAGGAAAGCTCTTTCTTAAAATATAAGATACGATGGAAGTAGAAAATCACCATTTGGCGGCTATCAAAGCAGAATTTGCTTCAGTCAAGAATTATCAATAGACATTAAAATTTATGGATGAACTCTAATGGAAAAATGTATTTATACATAGTCTTAAGATATTTATGAATTACAACTATCCACTTTATAGTAAAGAATCCTGGTAAATATCACTTTACCAAATAATCAAAATTAACTTTGTCATAAGTTAAATATGTATCACATAATCTGGACTGATACATGGAGGATACATTATATCTGCTATATTTCTGCCAAAAATGCACAAACACAATCTAAACAAGAGACACCCAAACCGGAGATATTTTGTAAAAATAAAAAATGATCAATACTCTTCAAAACTTCAACATAATTAACATAAAGCAAACTTGAAAGATCTTGTTTTTAGGAAAACACACCCTTAATTGTTTAGAAGTATCACCAGTACAACTTATTCTCAAAAGTCTCAGAGAAAATAGATACATATACATGTATACATACTTTCAGATAAGTTGAGAATAACAAAGCAAATGGGTTCATTTTACTTGGGATTGTTTTCACTGTCGCAGTGCTGGGGATGGAACTCATGGCCTCCAAGTAATCTACCATGGAGCTACATCCCCGCCCCAAAACATTTAACATTTGGGAAATCTGGATAAAAGATATCTGGGAAAGCTTTATACTCTTTGCTCCCAGCCTGAAATTACATGACAAAGAGTTCCAAGTTCAAAGTTTTCTCTTTTCCTTTTTTTACTTAATTGTTATTTCATATTTGACATTGTTTACCAATTCCTCTCTTGACAATCTCATTCCATGAAATTCCATACTACTGAATTCGTTGATGTTATAGGCCCTTCTTTTTTATTTTCTTTAGTAGAAGTTTGCAATACCTAATGGCTACATTCACTGAGGGGAGTTGGTACATGTACAAAACACATTTTAGTTCTTTTTCATCCTCTTTGCCACCCCTCCCTGCTCCATCTCTTGGTCCCCTTCCCATTTGCAAAAGATCTATCTCCCTGCTTCCTATTATGTACCTTTTATTTGTTCTTTAATTTATTTATACTGTGTACTTTTTTGGGTGATTCTGGAAATATCACTCTTCTCTAGCATTTCTGGTCCTTTTGGTCTACATTTTCTAACTAATAATAACTAGTTCTACATCTTACACTAGCACCTTGAGAGTTCAGGAGTCCCAAATTTATATTTTAGGCCTACATTTTTTATATGTTCCCTACTCCTTTAAACAATTTCTTACTGAATGCCTTCACTTTGATTTCCCATTGGCGACCCACACTGAAAATGTTCAAAGGTGTACATATTATTTTTTCTTTTGAAATCCAATTACTTCTTCTGTGTTCCTACATTTATTGATTGCATCAGTCACCCCAGTCAGAAACATTGTAGCATCCTGAATTGCTTTCACCAAATTCTATACTGAAAGTACTTAATCTCTTTAGGCTCCAAACTATCACACATTCATTCAACAAATATTTCTACATATTCAGCACTGAAACCAGAGGGGTAAAAAACATGTATGCAGCTCATTTGTTTTTATTAATAATATATTAAAATGACAAATATCAATTTACGCTTAGTCTTGATAAAACTTACATTCTATTAGGGAAAACAATTAGATTTGAATTCTCTTTATCAATGAAGAAAAAAATTTACACATATTGTAAAGTAGCATACAGATTTAGTATAGAAAATTTGGAAATTATTTTAACTTGTCAAGAGTCTATATAGTGGCATTACATTAAGGGCTAATTGTGTTTCCTTTATAATGAATGCAATCAGGCAATTTTTTATACATTTATTTTCCATTTGTACATTCTTTTCTTTCAGATTACTGTTCAAGAATTTTAACCATGACAATGTAACTGTCTTACTTGTTTATACAAATTTGTTACATATTCTGGGCATAAAGCCTTTGCCAAATATATGTGTTGCAAACATCTTTTCTCATTCTGTGGTTTGTCTCTTCCTACACAATACCATTTGATAATCTGTTAATGAATTTCCTATAGCTTATTAAAAAAAGAAAATATGGAAACTATAGGTAAAAATCATTCTTATCACATTGCCATCATAATTATGATATTTACTGCTACCAGTATCACTGCTTTAGAAAGCAATTCTGAGGTCTGGGGAGTGACTTGAAGGTAGAGTACATAGAATCCTCAGTGTGTACACACACACACACAGCTGTTTTGATCATCTGATCATTCCAGACGATTTACTCGCATAAAAGTCTTCACTAGCCCTCCACTAACTTTTGGCAACCCCCCAAACACCTTGACAAAGCTTTTCAATTCTTTTTTTTTTTTGGTACTGGGGATCGAACTCGGGTCCTTGCCCTTGTGGAGTAGGCGGCAGAACCACTGAGCTAAATCCTCAGCCCAAGCTTTTCAATTCTTTACAAACTGGTCTTTGGTTATCCACAGGTGTCTTCTGCTTTTTTTTTCCTACTCTCACTTCCACAATGCTACCTGCATATTCTTCTGCAGCCATCCTGAATGACGTCATGGTGCCAGAGTGCTACGCTTTTACACTCTGCTGACACACCACCAGACCTGGCATGTATACCTATTATCATTCAGATAAGGCCCAATGTTAGATTTTTAAAATCTCTTTGCTGAGATGCTTAAAGTAAATGAAGGTTATTGATCTCTAACTTCCCAATATCTACTAAACCTGATTCATAGTTGGCATCCACAAATATTTATTGAAAGAAGTAGCCTCTGGGTCATCACAATAAATTTTTTAAAAGGAACATTACAAAAGGTGTATAATGCCAACCTTTATTTTTTAGGAGTGTTTCTACTGATGAATTATTTTAATTTTATGAGTTTTATTATATTTTACAATGTGTACTTAACAGGAAAATAAAACGGCAATACAATAAAATATTAAATTTGTAATATGTATTAAGTGTTTAGAAAACATCAACATTTTCAACATCAACTGTTTACTTGCTTACAAAAATCTGAAAAGTAACAACAGAAATTCCTATGGGAACTACAATGAAAAGACAAAAACTACCACAGAAATAATCTTTACTTCAATTATCACTCCTAAGGCAGTCTTCACACATGAAAACAAGCCAGGCATTGTGGCACATGCCTGTAATCCCAGCACTTGGGAGGCTGAGGCAGGAAGATTCTCATAAGTTCAAGCCCAGCCCGAGCTACATAGTGAGTTCAGGGCCAGCCTGAACTAATAACAAGACCCTGTTTCAAAAAAAAAGAAAACCCCACAGGAAAACATCATTCCCACACACAAATACTGCTTTCACTGACGGCACGGATGTTTTGCTTTCTTGTCTTTTTTGGCAGGTCAAACTTGTCACTTGTCTTCCTGTTTTATCAGGAGTTTCCTATTATATTATACAATGTGCACTTAGTAGGAAAATAAAATATCAAAATTTTAATAACTACTGAGTGTTTAGAATAAGCATAACATTTTCTACATCAACTGTTTACTTGCTTACAAAAATCTAAAAAATAGCAACAGAAATAAATTCCTCTGTGAAATACAATGAAAATACAAATAAAACTTTGCCACAGAGGTAACCTTTACTTCAATTATCATACCTAAGGCAGTCTTCACACATGAAGACAGCATGTTCCATACAGAAGTATCACTTACATTGACAGCACGTATATTTTGTTTTCCTGTCTTTTTTGGCAGGACGTACTTGACATCTTGCTTGTCTTCCTGTTTTCTCAGGAGGTTCTTGTGATGTTTCACCTGTTCAACGAGCTGCTCCAGAATTCTTTTGCAGAGATCTTTGGGCAGATAAATATTGTTCTTCCTCTGTTGTAATTGATCATTTATCAATTCCAGTCCCCATCCTCTAAGAAAATTTCTCTGTGATTTTTTTGCTTGTTATTTTCTTTGTAAACTATGAAACTATTTACTCCTGACATGATCAGGATCAAGTAAAGCACAACCATTGGCCAACATTTTGTATTTTGCGTGACATCGTAGTTGCTTGCATAACTCGTCAACAACATCTTCTCCACCTTTCGTTTTGTTGTAAAATGTGATTCATTTGTGTTGAAGATTCACTATCAATTTTCTTTTGGAGTGGGGAGTGAGACAGGGTCTGCCTATGTATTCCAGACTAGCCTTGAACCGGCTGTGTAGTGCAGTCTGACCTAGAACTCACAGGATCCTCCTGCCTAGGCCTCTTGGAGTGCTGGCATTACAGACATGCACCACCATACCCGCCCGGCTTCACTATCAATTTTGTTATAACGAGCTGTGGAGTGGTGCACACCTGTAATCCTAGCACTTGAGAAGCTGAAGCAGGAAGATCGCCACAAGTTAGAGGCTAGCTTGCACTGATAGTGAGTTTAAGACCAGGCTGAACCACGTAGTGAGACCCTGTGTCAAACAGAAAAAAAAAATCAATCTTATCATCATGGTGTAACATTGACAGTATTAATATTGCTTCATTTTTCTTCTCCATAATGTAGTCCAGGCCAGCCTGGAACTCAGTCTGTAGCACAGGTTGACCTTGAACTCACAATCTCCTGAGTGCTGGGATTTTTTTTTCAATCAAGAGCAAATTTTCTCTTAAATTTAATTTTACTGGTACATTTTAGGTATACAATATAATGACATTCATCATTGGAAATAAGAACCAAGAGCAAATTTTAATGGCCTATTTTTTTCATGTTGGCAAGCAACTATGCTTTATTTTTCAGAATTAATACCCACTTCTTGAAATGATTATGTATCAATCAGTAGTCCCTAAACACTTTTTGAATAAACAATTTTTTCACATAATTTATAACAATATATTGGCATGTGCAAAGTAATTATTTTTTCTTGATAGATAATAGTGTTAAAGTAGGTAGTGGATCAAAAACAGGATACAAAACATGAATAAATCCCCTTATAGGACCTTCCAGCTATCAGATTTTCTAAATAATAAATTGATGCAAATATATTAATATAAGTATATTTGAATGAATGAATGAATGGTGAATGAATTTAAATTTCATCATGATAAAAATCACTGATATGTATAAAGATATAATACATCATCTCATAAGAACTTCTATTGACGTGTAATACTTTGAGTTCTTATGAGTAATTTTTTAAAAATTAATTTTACTGGTGTACTTTAGGTATATGTACTGATCACATTTATCATAGGGAATTTGTAGCTGTACATAGTATGTCTTGATTCTTCTTTTCTCCCCAATCTTCACCCCTCCCTACAACCTCTCCTCCCCGCTTATTTACAAAAGCTTTGTTTCCATTTTTTTCCTTCTATTCTTTTTTTTCCCTTCCTTACTTCCTCCTCTCCCCTGGGATTATAGGCA
The DNA here is from genome assembly GCF_000247695.1 of Heterocephalus glaber. The sequence goes on along the minus strand of NW_004624787.1, from coordinate 2,742,552 downwards.
TGCACCACCACTATCAATCTTATTATCATGGTGTAATGTTGACAGTACCAATACTACTTTGTTTTTCTTTGTCATATAGGGGGCGAATATTATGTCTTTCTGGAATCCAAAGATTTTACTACACATTTCTCTATTGTGAACTTGCAACATTTTTTGAGGAATCTCTGCTTTGTTCTTGAGAATAGTTCCTGTGCTGGTCAACTGGTGTTCTTTTAGCAAATGTAACATCAATGGGTAACTAGTGAACTAATTGTCCAATGTGACATTTGGGTTACTTTTTGAAATAGGTCCAACAAGTCTGTTCACAATGTCATTCAGTTTATTACTGCACAAATAAAGACCTGGTGGCTGAGCTCCAGGATAAATTTCTAAATTCAAGGTATAAAATGTCTTCACATCTACCAGGGTATATATTTTTATACCGTATTTGGAAGGTTTATTTGCCGTATATTGCTGAAAGCTACAACACAAAATGACGCAAGTTGTTTGTCAGTTGTCATGTATTTGGACGTATAAATTGCTTGATAGTTCAAAACAAAGCTTTCAACAAATGAGAGAATAGCAGCCAAATTGTCAGATGTTTTTCTTTCTTGGTAGGTCTTTTTGTTGTAAAAACATAAGTGATTTTGAAGGAAACCAAATCTCTTGAGTATCATTATTGTTCTAAAAATCTCAATGTCACATCTGTCACTTCTCCATAAATCCTTTAGATTCTGACAATTAGAATGATAAAGTCCTGTTATGAAGATCTTTAGTTTAGATAGTGAGGTGTCATGATAAATATATTTTTGTGTATTACTATTGATGCATATAGAATGTTTTACTTGTATTTCATTATTTGTGCATTTCACAACATCTTGTAGTATATCATCCATTACAAACAATTTCCAACCTCGAATCTCAGTGTTGACATTCCATCCAAAAGGTTACACCCTGGCAAGAACCTAATAATATTTTCCAACCAGGTTCTAATGTTGGATCATTCAGGTATATATGATCATTTTTGTAGCATTTTGACTGGTCAAATATTTATTTACATTACAGTTTTCATCCTCATCTGAATCAAGGTCTTCATTCTGTTCTTCTCTATCTGTCATATCTTACTCCATCTCACTTGATCTTAGCCAAAAGGCCGAGAAGCGATTGCTCCATCTCATTGTCACAACTTATTTGGCTTACATGATCCAAGTCATCATCATTGGTAGCTGAGTCACCTGATGACTCACTTCCAACCTCCTCCCAAACACGTAAAAGTAAATTTTCATGCAACATTGTACTGAATTGGGCTAATTCTACAAGAAAAAAAACAAAAGAAAACATTTAATAAAACAAATTATAAATACACAAAAATGCAACGTGGAGTGTACTGCGGGTAAAACTCACCTGTTGACACTTTGACACACGTACATACACCTTGCTGTTCATTGTTCCAAGTGGCTGAACACAAAGATTGTTTCCTGTGCTGGGGGATCAGCACCGCTACTGAGATGCACAGCTGGCTACCATTATGCTGAAGTAAATATTTTCATTAGAAAAGTATAGTATGGGTTTCTGCTACCCTGAGTGAAGAACTAGTTAAAAATAGTTATGTTTTATCCCTTAAGCTATAGAACAAATAAAATGTTGTATTTTAATTTTTTAGACTTTTGTGATCATCAGTTATTGATAAAAATTATATTACATCCTGATATATAATAATTATATATATTGATTTCCAGTAGTATCATATATTAAAATATTCATATTCATTGAAAATCCTCCTTATGAATGACCTTATGCTAAGGAAATACTATTCCCATAATACAGCATCACAAATAAAACATCACCTTCTGCAAAAATGTACTTTTACTTAGCTATCAAAATTTGACATTCTATTTATTTCTACTAAAGAATCAAACCCAATTTATTATTAAATAAATTAACTAATCAATTGCTGTGTAAACTTTCTACTTTGACTAAAGTACATCAAGCTTGGCCTAGGTCAAGACTGTTTTTAAGGTAAGTTATGTATCTGGTGTTCTTTTTTTTAAATTTTTCTTGGTACCAGGGATCGAACTTGGGTCCTTGCACTTTCGGAACCACTGAGCTAAATCCCCGGCCCTGGTGTTCTTTTTTAGAATGATTACTTATTGGTTGAAAGTAAGGGCTACCTGGTAGCTTATTACTTCTTAACTCTTTATGGATATGATAAATTATTTTCATTTTATTTTACTTTTATGGTAATAGGGATTGAAATTAGGGCCTTCATACTGAACTACATCTCTAGTTCTTTTTTATTCTTTATTTTGAGACAGGGTCACACTAATTTGGCAATTTTCCCAGGCTGGGTTTGAACTTGTGATTCCCATGGTAGGCTATGCCAAAGTGATGGGGTTATAAGTATGGACCACCATGCCCAGATTTATAGAATATTTTTTAAACACACTGATGGAATCAACTCTAAGGAGGAAAGGATAATGTAGAGTACATTATTTTTCTTTTTTACATTTGGAAATGAAAATTAAACTTGTAGGGAAAAAAACTTTGAGGATGCCTTTCCTTTCCATATAACAACTTGGGAATGAAAGCAAAACTTTGTTTGCATTTTTCATCTGATAAGTGAATATTAAAATTATTGCCAGTTGCTACACCCTTTCCCAAACAAGTCTTCTTTAGAGATATTACAATTTGTAAAATATAAGCATTTTATTCACAGGTAGTATTTTTCTGTAAATGGAATCTAGTGTGATAGTTTATATAATTTGTATATTTTAAAAATTGATTATGATTTTATTGATTGTACAAAGAGAGGTATTTCCAGTAAGAGCAACAAGCACAATAGTCAAACAGAAAGGGATGGAGTATTGGTTAGCAGTCTTTCTGTTGGTAAGGAAGGAGAAATATCTGAAATCACAAACAACAAAGGCTTCATTTTATGATATTTCAGATTGTTTATTCCTTTTATTAATTATACTGTAAGCAGAAAATGGAAAAAATCAACTAAGAAAGTGTTTTATTAAATCATTATATAACAATTTAAGAGCTTCTAGGTAATTCATGTTAAATATTTAATGATAGTATATGGATGGCAAAGGCTTGGAAATTTTAAATTTAGATAATTTGTTTAAAAATGATGCAATAAAATGAATTTTAAAACCTCAATTATGTTTTTTGTCTAAACATTATTTTAGTCATTCCAAACTGTGTATGTCTTTCTAGATTCATTGTAAGTCATTCATACTCCAGTGAAGGAGAGGGACTTACTGATTATACAACAGTGTGGTAAAAAGACTGATAAAAGAATTTGATAGAGGATTGCACAGAATTTAATGCAGTAGTTCTAGTGTGTATGAGTGTGCATTTCTATATGGGCACCTGGAATGGCTTTACAGAGAAAGTTTTAAGTGCATGTTAAAGAGGACATACCAATTTGTGAAACAGAGATAAGCAAGGAAAGGAATTGGGTTTCCACTCATGCAAAAATACTGAAGTATGAATGAGCATGACATATTTAGCAACTGGTGAGAACCTGACATGCATTACCAACAACATTTTATGTGATCGATTATTCTCAAAAGTATGCTTTTTCCAAAACTGCACAAATGTCAGGGAATATAATCCCAAAATGTACCTGAAAGTGTATAAATCCTCAGCAACTTGCAGTAATAACTTCTACTCTATCCATACCTATTCTCAGTGATGAACTTCCTCTCCAATTACAAGGATATTTGGTTTATATATAAAAAACTTTTTTTCCATGTGTGTGAAGAAGACAAAGCTTATGGTTCTATTTTTGAAAGAAAAGATTCCGAAGTTGACAGATACCTAGACAGGCAACTTGTCCATGACTATGACTCAAAAACATGAAGACTGACCTATGACAGAAGATGACTAGACAAAAGAAAAGAAATTCAAGGAAAAGAGTTCAGGTCAAGCAGAGGTAAAATAAAGTAAGAAACAATATCAAGAGGTGACATAGTTAATGTAATAGGAGGGTGCTATCCACCTCCTCATCCTTAGTTTGTAGACTGCATAGCTTGCTGTGGCCTACTCATAAAATCAAGGTGAAGACAAATTTAACCTGAAACCATGTCTTTTCCAGCTCCTGCATCCAACTCATCCAGGGATGTACTTCCTAGCTTTATCTTTATCACCATGATATGGAATGCTATGTACATTTGGATTCATCTATTTTAAATGTATGACCCTAACAGTGATTGAAGGTAATCCTTTCAACATGTATTTGAACATTAAACCATTAAAACTTTTTCTAAAACAATGCACATTTATGTATTTGTATGTATGTGCACATATACAGCTAGAAATATTGGCCTTAATTAAGTAGAGAAAATTAGATGATATATATCTGGCATGAAGCTTAAACAAATTCCTTTTTTTTCTTAACAGGATGTTCGTGTTGCCTTATGCAGAAAGCACTACAAAACCTTTATCTAGATTGAGGCCTCAATCCTCATTCGAGGGCTGTATCTTTCACCTGTTGTAACTTCCATGTTCTATATTTTATCATGCTGTGCTTGTTGCTTTAGGCTATCAGAAAGGTTAATTGCGGTAATTTATCAGTGTCCCTCTGCTTGTAGTTGCTTTCATTTCACTCCTTAAAATTTCTCTTCTTGGATAGAGAATTAATCAACTGCACTACTAGGTCAATCAGTGTTACTACTTCTCTTTCTAATTGTATGGCACTCATCTGTACGATACTGGAATTGCCCGTGACACTGGGAACCATACACCTGTCCTCTCTCACAACTCTGAATTGTGCCTCCCTTTTAACTGATGCCTTATTTTCTGCTACAGTAGGGATAATTTACAGGCCCCTCTTCCTTGGGCCTGAAAAATGTATTATTTTCCAAAAGATATTTTCCCCTCTGTATAAACAGTCAATTTCATAAACATTTACATAACACCAATTTTAGCCAATACTGTGCTAATTGCTGGGGATCTAGAGATGGATTGAATGTAGTCCCTGCCTAAATGTTTCCACTGTGTATTAGGAGTCCCAGTACAAAGTACTCATGTAGCCACACATGAGTAGGTCTCTTAAGAAATGTAACTAACAAGGGTTAAAATGATTAAAATGAATAATTGATAATTTGAAATAGAAAAAAGGTCCAAAGACGAAGGGGTGAGGGGAGGGGAAGAGGAAAGGAAAGGAGAGAAAGGAAAAATTATGAGAAAAGAAAAAAAATGGAAATGATGTCTATGTAAATAGGGAAGGGTGGAGGGGGTGAAGGGCGCACAGGTAATGGGGAAAAAATAAGAACCAAGATACATCATGTACAGGTACAAACACCCAATGATAAATGTAAACGAATTGTATACCTAAAGTGTACCAATAAAAGAACAGAAAAAAAAAGAAATGTAACTAATATTCTTTATGAAAGGTGGATTCCTATTCTCTGAAGTAATGAATGGTAGGAGTCCCTGAAGGATAAGTGGTTTATCTTATTAAAATCATTTTTCCTCCATAGGTAGTATTTAAATACTACATTTTTATTAAAAATGTCTAATAAATAATTGTATTGAGTTGGAAGTGTATGATTTTCAAGGAAAACCACAAAACTTCAATTATAATTAGAGCTAAAAAGGAAGTAGGATGTAAGACTATAAATTTATTCAGGATTATGGTCAATTGGGGACCACTTATCCATTGTTTTCATGAGGGTAAAAAATTAGAGATCTTCCATTTTGAAAATGAGGTAAAAATCTTGAATTTTGTGTTTTGAAATGTTGGGAACTATGCCCAAACATTTAAAAGCACTGTGTAACCCAACAACAACCATCTGTCATTTGGATAAAAACTTAAAAGTACCAATTTTGACTTCTGATGCAAGTCACATCCAATATAATGGTTCCTTTACTCTCCTTAATTCAGTAAAAATGTTCCCTTTCATGTGATTTACACAGTAATCATATAATCCAGATATCTCTAGACTGGATAAAAAGAAAAAGAACATGAATTTTAAAATTTGTGAAGCTCAAATTTGGCTCAAAACTTGTTAAAATGACCTGAATGAATCTATGCATTTACCAGGAGTCCACCATTACCATCAGGACCAGGCCTTAGGAGAGAGAAACCAGGAAACATGGTAACGAAGCAGGAAAGATAAAAGTAACCAGACAAAGTCAATTTAATCACTCAATTTCTTCAACTAAGCAAATCTTCTTTGAATCGCCTATACATTAACATTGCTTTGTTAGATACAGGGTTTACAAACTTTAGTATATTAAAATTCTGTGCAACAGTATAATATGATAGTAAGGGATGGGTTAGATGAAGACTCTTGAAAAGACATGGTTTCAGGAAAGGTTTAGCTATAATTTGATTCCATGAGTAGCTAAGGAGTATGAGCTGCCACATTGCAGATTTCTAGTCTTCAGTCAAGGGGTCATAGAATGAGAAGGTGGAAGCTGGCCCAGTATATTCTTGTATCACTAAATTATTGTCTAGAGCTGCTAAAAGAGCAGTAACAACCACCTAGTGTCTTCAGGTATGATGGCTCCAATTAGCCAAGAGCAATCTTCTACCAATAATAACACTATAGCTATGTGCAGGCGCTGCTAAAAGTAATCTGGACAAAAAAATAATAGAATGTGGTACACCCTTATTCAAAGAGATTAGGAATCAGTGGAGGAGACAGCCAAATATATGAAAATACATGAGTAATACTATGACAAACTGGTTTTTAGATTCCAGGGAAAGTGGATAGAAAGGCATAAGGGGGACAGGGCTGACAGACTCCATAAAGGACATAAAAATAAAGTTGACCTTAGAATTTGTGTATAAATTGTTCACATACAGAAAGTCATTCCAAATTAAAGAAATCACTCACATAAAGGCCTAAAGGAATGAGTGAATATCCAGTGTTTGCCAGTGATTGGTATGAAGAGTGTTTTCTGAGGACTTAAAAATTTGTCCTAACTAAAAGGTCATTTTATTATTCCCAGATGTCTAGATTCTTTCTTCAAAGTGATGCAGAATAAGTGAGGGTTTTACCAAAGAGTCATTATACAAAGTCAGAAATAGAAATACTATATATGTACCTACACCAGAAGAGATCTGGATCAGAAGCAAAGTACAAGGCCATGGCTTGACTTTGCAGTGTAAAAAGCCTCCTTAATCCTCTAGAAGTTCGAGAAGTGAACACAGGTAGTTATCTTTATTATAGTATGAGTGAGAGGCAGTACTATTTAGTGGAAAATGTATGAATTTGATATAAAAGAAATATCCCTCTATTTTATGCTCTTTCAATTCTGAAATAAATCACCCTTAAAATCAAAGCAAATTAACCGGGTGTAGTGGTGCAGGCGTGTAATCCCAGCACTCGGGAGGCTGAGGCAGGAGGATCACTGTGAGTTCAAGGCCAACATGGGCTACATATGAGTTCAAGGCTGGTCTGAACTACATGGAGAGACCCTGTCTCAAAAGAAAAAAAAAAGCAGGTGAAAACTTTTTTCTTAATCTGAAAAGCAGATGAAATAGGACACTGCTAATGAACAATTCATTACACAATGATTACTTTTTCAGTTTGTTTAAGAAAAGTTGTTGATCACAAGCATGTTGAAAGTGTTCTCATAATGATATTAAGCTACCATTCATGCCAGTCAGTTTAAAATAATGGTTTATAGCAGTACAATAGCTATACCAAGCTTTTTCTAGGAAGAGTAAGTTTAAGTAAGGAAATGTGAATGAAAATTTATTATGAAATACAGAGACTGTTAGGGAAACACATATGTGGCTTGATAATTATTATCTAATCATTAGACTCTAATTCATTTTATGTTCAAGCCACAGATCTTATAGTAACCTCAATGAAGAGAAGAAAATATCACTGTGGTCAGTAAAGCAAAAGCCCATTAATATAGCTTAGTAAAGGGAGATATACATATTGAGCAGTTCACATAGCTTTTTGTCACCGATTTACAGATAAATGGTTGTGATAGATGATGTCTCCTCAAGAATTACCCCTCACCCAAGAAAGCTGCCTCATCCAAAGTCACCACCCAGGGGTTAGCCCACATCCATTAACTGGTATATAAAGGACTTCTTAAGGCCCATTCCATGTTCAGAGTTTTTCACAGAATTGGCTGATGCTTCCATTAAATTGCAGTTCAGTTCCTCTTTTCTAATGCTGAGACTCTTATCTTTCACTAATATTTAGAGTCACAGGATCTGTTTCCTCCAGAACTCATTTTATGAGTATTAGAATCAGGAGTGGTCCTAGGAAGCTATTGTAAAATGGGATTTTAGAAATATATCATCTATCAGCCACCTACAATGAGAACCTTTCTGCTTGTGGTAGATGGAGCCCTGATAACCTCTTGTTGATTGAGGTACAATTGTTAAAACTTTGGTGAAAAAATCTATCATGAAATACTGTTAGAAGGAAATGTTCTAGTGGATACAATGACTCAGGAACGTGAGTTTCCAGAGAAATGGCAATTATAAGGACCTCCAAATCACATGGCTGTCATTGGGGGTCTTTGATGTAAAGTACAGCCTTCAAGCCAATAACTTCATTGACATTTTAAGGAATCTTTTCAAAAGAAGATATCAAAGTAAAGACCCTATAATACCCTCGAATTCTGAAATATTTATTCTCTGGCCCTTTACAGAATAGTTTGCTGATCCTAGCATTAGAAAAATAAGATGAAGCCAATCATTTACCAATGTAAAGTGAGTTGTAAAGATCAAAGTGTCTTCCTTACAGCACATAAAGGCTATCATCACCTGAAACATACAGGCAAAAAATACCAAAGGTTATATAAAAATTTAATTATAAGATGAAATGGCGCTTCAGAAAAGGTTGACTTCTTGGTGATGCCATACCTGGTAACGCAAAGTGCAGGTCTTACTTGGAAAGAACTATATAACTAAGACTTGAGATGAAATATGTGGGACAATGCATATGAAAATTTTGGATTCCAAGACTTCCATGATCTGCTTGAAAATGCATATTTGGCTTGATAATTATCTTATCATTAGACTCTAATTCATTTTATGTCCAAGCCACAGATCTTATAGTAACTCAATGAAGAGAAGGAGAAAACATCACTGTAGTCTGTAAAACAAAGGCCCATTAATATAGCTTAGTAAAGGGGAATATACATATTGAGTAATTCACATAGAGTGGCAATTCTATCCAGTTTCTCCTCATTAGAGGCAAGTGTTATTACCATGCTTAAATATGATGCAGAGACTTATGCCACTCAAATTCCAGCACTCTGGGAGGCATAGGCAGGAAAATCACAAGTTGGAGCCCAGGCTGAGCAACTTAGCAATCTAATGAGACCCTATTTCAAAATAAAATAAATAGAAGAGCAGGGGATGCAGCTCAGTGTATAGGGCCTGAATTCAATCTCCAGTGCCACAAAAAACAAACATGTATCTACCTCAGGTCAATCCTTACCTCAACTACTGACATATATTCCAATATTCAGCATCAAGAAATATTACCTGAGACCTAGAAAAATCCATACATTAATGCTACCTTGCCATACTAATCAAATACAATGTTGGATGTCAGGGGCCTGGTGGAAACTAATACCATCTTTTAATATCAGAAGAACACAGTAATGAACCTAGAATTTTAAAAAACAGATGGATCCTGGACGATAGCATTAAAACTATCTCAAACTTTCATGTGCAGTAACCCCACTGGCAGGTGTAATTTCAGCAGTGTATCATTTATAAAGTCATATTAACATGTTCTTTGGTATATTGTCTTTGATCTCAGAAATACATTATTTTTCCATCTCTAATGGAAAAATAAAGAGAAATAGTTCATATTTACCTCTTTTAGACAATGGTGTTCATTGATGATTTAACTTCGTGGTAACATTAGCTCCTTTACCCTCTGTCAAAATGTAGTGTAAGAGGACACAGAATATTGACATCCCTCAGAAAATTACATTGGACCTCTATATCACTGATAGCATGTTAACTGAAACAGAAGTGCAAGAATTTGCAAGTACATTCCAAGTCTTAGTAAAATACATGTGCTGTAAAATGGTAGGGGATAGGCACCACAAAAATTAAGGCTTTCCATATCAGTGGAAGTTTTCAGAATTCCAGCAGTCTGAAGTATATTGGGACATCCCATCCAAGAGAATACCAACTAATGCATCTTATATCTCCAATAATGAAAAGAAGTTAGATCTCCCTGAATTCTGGAGCAGCATATTTTTGGAATGCTGTTCTCACTCATTTACTTACTGTGAGGCTGGCAGTTTTAAGTGGAGACCAAGTTAGAAAAGGGTTCTGCAACAGGCTGAAGATATTGTGAAAGCAGTTGTGCCATTTAAGCCATACAGCTCAGCACAAGCCCTAGAGTACTACAAATACCCGTTTTGCAAAAAAGAAAAAGATGTAGCACTAATTCCAAGAAGCAAGCTCCAAGAATAATATCACAATGTAGAGTACTTTGATTCTGAAAAACATGCAATCTGCAACACAAAATTATGCGTTACTTCAACACAGTTCCTGATGTTTTTACAGGGCATGATTGAGGGGAAGCACCTGACTCTCAGACATCAAATTGTTTCCCATAATATTAGAAATGTTCATCATGAGAAAGTTTATGTCAGATCTATAAAGTCTTAAATTTATGAGCTATCTCTTTTTTCCCCATTAAGTTTATTGGTACATTTTAGGTATAAAATAGTTACATTCATCATTGGGATCTTGTACCTTTACATGAGGTATCTTGGTTCTTATTTTTTCCCCATTCCCTTGTCCTCCCTTCACCCCCTCTACCTTTCTCTATTTATAAAGACTTTGTTTCCATTTTTTCCTTTTCTCATATTTTTTCCTTTCCCTTCTTTTCTTTCCCCTATCCCTGTCACTTCCCCTACTCTTTTAGATCTTTTCTTCCTATTTCATAGAATCAATTATACATTTTGATCCTTATTTACACTTTTAGTTTTTCACACCAGATAAACTATTCGGTATTTACACATGTGTGTCCTATTTATTTCACTTAAGAGTATGACCTCAATGTGCATCCATTTAGCTATAAATGTCTCTAGTTTTTCATTCTTTATGGCTGAGTAATACTCCAGTTTATAAAAAAAACATATTTTCTTTATCCAGTCTCCAGTTGATGGGCAACTGGATTGCTTCCAAATTTTAGCTATTACAAATTGTGCTGCTATGAACATGGGTGCACATATATCACTCTGGTATGATTCTTTTAATTCTTTGGGGAAGATACCCAGTAGGGGAATAGTTGGGTCAAATGGGACTTCCAGTCCTAGTTCTTTGAGGTATCTCCATACTGATTTCCACAGTGGTTGCACCAGTCTACAGTCCCACCAGCAGTGGAGCAGGGTTCCTCTTTCCCCAGCATTTATTATTGGTTGATTTCATGATAGCAGCCATTCTTTCTGGGGTGAGGGGGAATCTCAGTGCTGTTTTCTTTTGCATCTCTCAAATGACCAGTGATGTTGAACATTTTTTTCATGTTTATTTGCTGTTTTTACTTGTTTGTCTGAGAAATGCCTATTCATCTCAGATGCTCATTTTTGAATTGGGTCTTTACATTTTGGGGGTCTGATTTTTTAAAGTTCTTTATATATTCTAGATAGTAGTCCTTTGTCTGAGGAACAGCTGATAAAAAATGTTTCCCACATTGTAGGTTGTCTATTAGTTCTGTTGGTGGTTTCTTTTGCAGTGGAGAAGCTTTTTAATAAGATGAGATCCCAGTTGTTGGTTCTTTGTGATAGTTCCCATGCTACTAAGGTTTTGTTCATAAAGTCTTTTCCTATGCCAATGTCTTCGAGAGTTCTACCTAAATGATCTTCTGGCAAGTTTAGTGTTTCTGTTTTAATATTTAGATCTTTAATCCACTTTGATTTTAGTTTAGTGTATGGTGAAAGTTAGGCATCTAGTTTTAATCTTTGGCAGGTTCAAATCCAGTTTTTCCAACACCATTTATTAAAGAGACTATCTTTCCTCCAGTAAGGATGGTATACTCCTTCGTCAAAGATGAGGTAGGTGAGTATGTCTGGAGTTGTTTCTGTATCTTCTAATCTATTCCACTGATCCTCGGGTCTGGTTCTTTGCCAGTACCATGCTGTTTTTATCACAGTAGCTTTGTAGTATAGTTTCAAATTGGGGATTGTGATACCCCCTGTCATGTATGAGCAATCTCTCTTAAGATGAAAGTAGTAGGCCTGGGATTTAGCTTAGTGGTGCTGTTGCCTGCCTCGCAAGCACAAAGTCCCAAGTTCAATCCTTGGTACCAAGAAAAAAAAATGGAAGTAGTACACCAAACAAGATCGATAAAATCCAGACAAGGGGGCACTCATAAGCTACACATGCAAATGGCCTGGTCCTCAGCATCACCCATGATGGTTACACCAAAAACTCTTTCTCCCTATCTCTGTGGTCATATAAGGGATCCCTATGAGCAGCTGATAGAGAAGAAACAATTCAGTCTTCATTCAGAGATGAGGAAGTCTGGTTTTGGATGCAAGCTGAAAATGGACTGTGGCTGCACAGCATTTTCACACAGAGGTGACCTTGAAAGTTTGCTGTAAGGGAATCTCTACCTAGTAGGCAATGATTCATATGCTGTATGTGGTCTTTCACTTTGAACAGAAACAGCAGTAACATGAAATAAAATATGTGGATGATGGCATTGAATTACTTAGTTTATTATTTATAGGCCCAACAGAATAAGAGATTGGATGGTGGGAATACAGAGGACTCATGCAGAGACATGTAGAGTGGCATGGGAATGAGCACAAACTGTGCATATCTTATTTGTTTGTTTATGTATTTATTTATTTTTGCATGTTGAATGACCAACTCAGTAAATGTCAGTCAGATTGTGCAACTGGCCTTTTCAAATCTTGGCACAATGGGCTTATGAAAGGAATAAACATGTTAGTTGAGATTAAGCAGTGCACGGGTTTCTTTCAACAAAGCTCATCTAGCTACTGTTGTTACCAAATGTCAAACCTGCCAGCTTAAGAGCTCAAGACTGATCCCTTGATAGGGTGTTCTGATGATTATTAATTTATCATCTCTCAGCTGCAAATGCACCCTTTAATTACTACTCTGCAAAAATAGAATTATTTTAAATATTTCTCTTTTAATGAATATGAAATGAAGCTTTCTCACTAGAGGTAGCTGTGGTGACACTACAGAGGAAGAGGTTTCTACTGATTCTGGTTGCTGTGCCATTGGTGACAGGTGAGTTTGAGAAGTCCCACAATGATCTCACATTTCTGGCCCTGCCTAATGACCACCTTTCTCTAGGCCCTCACAATTCTAAGATCACATGCTCTAGATGTCCCTGATACCCGCACTCTGCACACCCACCCACCTACCCACTCACCAGATGTGGCTTGCCTGCAGCCCAGATGTTAGCTTTCCTATTTAACCAATAACTATGGAGCACCTATGGCCCAGAGAAACAAGCATAATTTTCTGTCTCCCGCTGAGCTCAAACTCCATTTTCTCCAATGAGGTCCTTATGGCTTCTTGGAAAAGTTTCCTGCCAAGTTTGTCCCTCCTTGGGTACTCTCACCCAGTCCCAGGTTACCAGAGTTTTCTTGCATTTTGTAATCACTCCTCTATCATAGTTTAACAATTGTTTATATTGAACTTCTCCTGATTACATCTGTTTCTCTGGATCCCAGTACCTCCTTCTATAAAACTGAAATACTGAAGATTGCCCTAACAAGATCATACGTTATTTCTGAGAATCAACTGATACATGTACAAGCATTTTGCTAAGTGCAATAAGAGTACAAGACAGTTTAGTTTGATAGTAATGATAATATTAAGTGATAGACTGTGTAAACTTAATATCTCATTATTGATAAAAAGTGTTTGGTTATTGTGCCACTACCTTTCCTGATTCTGAAAAATGATCAAGCTGTTTGTGGGTTATTTCCAAATTATCATTTTCATTCATGCAGAAAAATAGAAAATGCAAGCTATGATATGGTGAAACATCCCCTTCTCTATAATAAAATTTTACTTGGAGGAAGAATTCTGACAGACGTGCCATAAGAACATGATAAAGGGCTGACGACTAGAAGTATAAAATCACTCAAGCAAGTTTATAAAGCTTAAAAATCCCAGGCAGTTGATATTTATCACACAGCTGAATGCTAATGCTATCAGGAAAATAACATCAGCTCCAGATGCAGCTGTTAGGAATATGCTGTGGGACTGGTCATCTGTGCTTTTCATCTGCCAAATGCAACCTTTAAAGAAAGTGCAAGGTAAACTTTGGTGAGAAAAGGAACAGGGAAAATTGAAACACCAATATTAATTTTGTCTTACTTCTGAAAATACTCAGATCTCAATTGTAACCAAATATATAATGAATTCAAAATATTTTTAAATATTCAATTGAAAAGTGTAGACAACTTTTAAAAAGTCAAATAATGTAAATGTAAATTATTCTGTAATGAAGATCCTTCTGTCAACTTGAATAGTCAAAATATTAGTGACAGTTATTTTAGATTATCTTGTTTACAGGACGTGATCTAATAAATTCCAAGTAGACTTTTTTGGTACCCTAAAGGCAATAACAATTGAAAGTTTACCTTTGTTATATCCTATTTATTAAAATTCCTTTTAAAGGTTGATTTATATGTAACAATGGCATTTTCTTTTTTTTTATATTAAATTCTTTTATTGGTATATTGTAGGTATACAACAC